>OX246740.1:37178178-37281935 GCA_945910005.1 Isoperla grammatica
TAGTCGCCGTTTCGGCCGCCGAAGCCCATGATACCGGAGGTACATGTGGCAGCCAGCTCGTACGCCGAGAACATGCAGACCCTGTGGCTGCAGCAGGCCTACACGGACGTGGTCCTCGTGGCTGGTAACGTGGGCTTCACGGCTCATCGCTTCTTATTGGCTGCAGCCTCGCCCACATTTCACCGCCTTCTAGTGATGGACCTAAGTAACGATCTCGGAGCCAGAAGCTCCAGCGAGTCGAGTATGGTATGTGCAAATATTTTTTGTGATTCTACCCCCCCCCTGAAAAAACACTTTTTCTTCGAACTACTTGCAAATGTGTGTGTGTGTGTGATGTATGAAGTGTACCACTCCTCCCCCCCACCTACCACAACTGCGACCGACCTCCGCGCGCTACGTTTTCTTGCCAGTCGAGTAGGAAGTGCTGAGGAGCAAGGTCATGCTGCCGCTCTGCTCACTTGGTTTTATGTTTCCTTCCAATACTTAAGATTGCATCTGTACATTCGCTTACTCACTAATGTTGAGCGGCGCTACAGTTCGTTTATTTCGCTGTTGGACAGGCCCGAGGGCATGAGGCTCGGGTAGCGTTTGTACCAGCCTCTGACCAAAGTACGGGTTTCCCTCCCTCTCACCTCGACCGTAATTACCTGCGACCGGCGAGCCTTGCACTATCTTACCTATTAATCATGATGACCTGTCACAACAAAAGTCATCTTATAGGAAAAATCACTTTTTTAGGAATTATACGTATATTTCATGATCGCGTTAAACAGCGTTAAACAGCTTGAAATCATGTAATCAGGTGTTTTTTATTTGTCTTTCTATGATGAAAACAACCGGACTTATACATTAAGCAATATTAGCAAATAATATTTCAGTGTTAAGGATGGTCCACACAGATTTTTTAAGCATAAGATTTAAGGTTTAACGCGTAGTCGTAAAGTTGGATCATAGGAAACACGTACTGGCGTTCACACAAAGTTTTAGTTTTAAGACGTTGTTTTTAGTTTTAAGACGTTGTTTTCATTGTTGAAACCTTATGCATTATGTCTTAAAAATCTGTGTGGACCAGCCCTTACAAAGAAAATCCGAGTATGAAAGTAACAAATAGTCAAACAATACTCAAGGTAATTAACAATTTTATTATACTGATTATTACTATACTGATCAGTTGTATATCAGTTGTAATCAGTTCAGTTGTAATCAGTTGTTATTGCCTTACGTATAAAATATAAATGCAATTTAAAAAATGTGGTAATGTAATTTGAAGCCGTTTTATGAAAGAAAACCCACATTTTTTTTTACGTTGGCATTAATTTTCAAACCTAATTGTAATTAAAATGTAAGATTTTTTTTTAGAGCAGCAGGTCCTCTGATTGTCTTTGTAAGACCACTGTTTCCTCTAATCCACGAAAAAACATTATTTATCCACTAATATTAATTCATTAGTATTAAGTATGGTTGTATCCGTCATAGAAAGACAAATAAAAAAACCATTGATTATATAATTTCCAGCTCTTTATAGTGCAATGTTGAAATATCCTTATAATTAAGAATAAAGTGTTGTCTAAATTCTATATGACATTTGTTGTGACAGGTAATCAGGATTAATAGGTAAGATTATGAACATCTCGCCGATCAAAGGTATTTACGGTCGATGGGTCGAGGGAAGGAATGTCGGAGGGTTTGGCCAAACGATCCAACTTTCAGACTTCGAAAATATCTGTGTGTCCAACTGGGAGTTGCATCTACTGTAGGACACAAAGAAAACAATAAAATAATGTTCTTTGAAAAAATTACCTGACAAGACCCGTAAAGTAGTTACGGCTGGACTGCGACGCGAAGCAAGCTGATGCGCCTTACATCCGTGTACGTATAACACCAAAACTCAAACAGTTTTTGACGTAGGCTTGAGATTGAAAGCATTTTTGAAAGATAAGGGTCGAGCGCACGATAAGTACGCAGTCCTTGGCCGCCGGTTTGCGTGTTTTGGTGATTCTGAGAGCTGTGCAGGTGAAAGCGTATGCTTCTGGTGGGGCCACCCTAGCCAGACAGGTCGAGATGGAGAAGCCAGACGAAATGCAGACTCCACCTCCGTCTTGTGAATTGCAGGATTCCAGGTTTACAGTACCTGATCACTCACAGTGAGATCTCATAAATGTGCTCATTCAGAGCTGAATGTTTGTTGTTGCTAGCAAAAGCATCTCTTATAGCGGTGGTGCTGGTGTGTCCGTGAAAGTTGATGAAATTGGGAGCGACTTAAGACTGTGCGAGACACGCGCGGACACCTGCAAAATACAATCATTCCCCAGAGGATTGTATGCCCTTTCTTATGGGCATCGTATTTTGTCGATACAAAAATCCTTGTTTAACGTGCCGTCTTTTAAAGTTATGTGTTCGGCCCAAAATACGCCGAACCCATCGTAAACTTTAAAAGACGGCACGTTAAACAAGGATTTTTGTATCGACAAAATACGATGCCCATAAGAAAGGGCATACAATCCTCTGGGGAATGATTGTATTTTGCAGCGTAACATTCCATGTGTTTTGTTGTTTTATTTGTTGTTTGTTTTCGCACTTTTAAAACGTTTTACTTGTCATAAAGTCTCCATCAAAGGATGTTTGTTCAACTTCAGTTTGCAAAAGAAATACCTTTCGTCCATAAACAGTGATGTATAAGTTACCTTTGTTTTTACAGGTTAGTACGTTTGGCGAGGCAACTCTGGGAGATTTCAACGAAGACACGGAATTTCTCATCCGCCAATCAGAAAACTACCTCAAGCCGTCGAGGTAAGTATATTCTCATGTATGCATTTGTGGAACCCTGTCACATGACCTGCGTAAAATCGACTTAGATACCATTGCAAATACGGAAGTCCATCAGCCCACAAAATTTGTTTCTAATAACACTACATTTTCCGGTAAATGTTATGTTCTGCTGTACCATTGAATCATACATAGAGGACATGTATATCACAAGTAGGTCGGCGGTTTTAGTTTAGCAGTACCTATAAGCTAATTTGTGAAGTTTTCTCCATCATAACCAGTTGAAATCCTTAGTACATATTGCAGTAATTTCTTGTGAGAAGCAATTTGTTCTTCCTTCACGACATACAAAATGTTTTATTTAGAAAACATACATAGTGTTTAAGTGTACAAAATGTTCTAATAATTTCAAATAGGAGGTTGTAAGAAAGGAGTTTTATTTTCAGACAGTATATTAATTAAAGGAGATAGAAATATTACCATGGTGTATTGTTTTGCAGAAAGGCATTATACTCACGTGGTTTACTCTATTATTGGTTGTTGGTGTCCACTCCAACTACCCTAGTTAGTACCTTCTTTGCTCACACGCACTATATCCATGATTGTCACAGATACAAGTTTGGGAGCAGGGCAATTCTTGCACATGCCAATTTGTATAGTAATGTGATCATTCCAATGTCATGGCGATGCAATTAAATAGGCCTAGAATAGCAGTAAAATCTTCAATCGTGTCAAGCTTCCCAAAAAAACGCCATCTCAGTCCATATCTAACTCTAGCACGGATGCTATCAATACGTTTCTTTCTACTCTCCATTATATTTTATTAGTACTTAATTTTGTCATAATATCAAGTTCTAATTGTAAAACGTAAAATTAAAGAATGTGTAAAGAGTTTGTTCTAACTCAAGATTCAACGTGTCAATAAAGATGACTTACTAACTACTTACTTACTTACCGCTGATTGCATTTTTTGTAGTTATATCACAGTATAAAGTGGTTTAATTGTGCGTTTATCTAGTTTTGTTTTGTTTTGTTTTCTTCACAGAGTGTGGGATCAACTGAAGCGCCGCTCCAGCTACCAAGTTTTGTCGTCGGAAGCTCACAAGCGTCTGGGCGTGTCGCGGGAGCTCAACCACACGGCTTTCCAAACAATCCGAGTCGAGCAGGTGAGCTCATCATAGTCTACCCATTGCGTATACCCGCACATATATAGTCCCGTCAAATTAACTTGCAAGGAGTTGTCGTCACGGACTGTGTAATAAGGTAGTGACGCGTTTGACAACTACCAACCTAAATCTAGTTGCATCTCTTTCTTGTGCATCAGGTACTGGAGTCGTTATATCGCCCCTGTTGTCAGACGTGGTAGGGTCGCATTCCATTCACGGTCGGTGCAGTCAATGCAGTGGACAATAACAATGCAAGTGTCGGGAAATCCCGCAGTGAATACCGTTGAAATAGACTGTGTGGAGCGGACGTCTCTTCTCAGAATTTTAGGGGACACCTTGCTTCTTACCGCGTGGCCAGTATACGTACTTGATTTTACGTGTAAAATAACATGCATGCAACTATCAAGTAGACACAATAAGCTAATGATCGATTGCAACTACGGCTATGATGAGCTTAAATCACGCAGAGAGAAACGATTTCATCGAATAGGTACAAACATTGAGCGTTGTGATCTATTTCGGAGGCTATCACGATCGGAGTCACACTATACTATCGAGGCTTTCCGAGGGTTGCCGAAAACTCCCACATCTTGTTTTGGTAGTGGCGAGTAGAGGAGGTTGGGTAGGTAGATCAGGGCTATATAACTGAGTGCGCCTGTGGTTTAGATGGCCTTGCGATAGTGTGGGTTATTCTGTTAGCAACACTGTCCAGAGTAACGTTTGTGAAAGGTGTTGATTTCGGTGTCAACACTCTCGAAAGGTCCCTGAAGAAGCCCATTGCAATATAGGCGAAACGTAGGATTGTTTCTGCTTTTTGGCACAGTTGTACCCGGAACCCCTCGATAGTATAACTGAGCGTATTATGATTTACTCCGTCCAATAATCGGAAAGAAACTTTACGTTTTCTTAGAGATACTAGAACTTTTAGCGATATTTAAATATTGCCAAATGCAACAATTGAGCAGTGCGTGTGGTGTGTGTTGCAGTGTGACAGCGTGGACATTCAGAAGGGAAGAGCAACCAGCTCCGTCCAGACAATCATCGCACTCTCGAAACTAATCACCCCTCAGGCCATCCAACAGTGTCTTCAGTTCCTCTACACCGGCACTGTAGACAGTCGGTTCTGTCAACTGCAGGTAACATAAGTTATTCCTATTGTTGTTCTGAAAGAGAAACTAGCCAACAGTATTTTTCTAGGAAATCTCGTTCTGCCCAACAGTTTTTTTTTCTCCAGTTTCCGATTCACTACTTTATTTGACAGTGTTCTTGTACATAAACATTGCAATGACTCTCATGTCTCAATCAATGTTTTTTCGTATCGTTTCGTTGTTTTCGGAATTAAATAATAATTATATAATATGTGAACGAAGAACTGTATTATTGAGTTGGTATTTACTCGATTGTGGATCGCACAAAGAATTGAAAATTGAAAGTTATAATTATTGCCGTAATGTACTTATTGCATCTGGTGTGTGCAGGAGATCCGTCAAGCGGCCGAATTCCTAGACCTTCCCGAGTTGATGCTTTTCATCAACAATATCCAAGACCACGAGGAATTCCTCAACACGGATCTCAAGCAAAAGTATCGGAAGGTAAGTCGTAGGCCAAGCACTAAGTAGATATATTGTGAAATCCTGGATTTGTGTTTGAAGCATGTCCTGTTTGAAGGAGGTGTTGTTTGAAGGATGTGTTGTTGGAAGGATGTGTTGTTTGAAGGATGTGTTGTTTGAAGGGTGTGTTGTTTGAAGGATGTGTTGTTTGAAGGATGTGTTGTTTTAAGGATGAGTTGTTTGAAAGATGTGTTGTTTGAAGGATGTGTTGTTTGAAGGGTGTGTTGTTTGAAGGATGTGTTGTTTGAAGGATGTGTTGTTTGAAGGATGTGTTGTTTGAAAGATGTGTTGTTTGAAGGATGTGTTGTTTGAAGGGTTGTTGTTTCAAGGATGTGTTGTTTGAAGGATGTGTTGTTTGAAGGATGTGTTGTTTCAAGGATGTGTTGTTTGAAGGATGTGTTGTTTGAAGGGTGTGTTGTTTGAAGGATGTGTTGTTTGAAGGATGTGTTGTTTGAAGGATGTGTTGTTTGAGGGATGTGTTGTTTGAAGGATGTGTTGTTTCAAGGATGTGTTGTTTCAAGGATGTGTTGTTTGAAGGATGTGTTGTTTGAACGATGTGTTGTTTGAAGGATAAGGTGTTTGAAGGATGTGTTGTTTGAAGGATGTGTTGTTTGAAGGATGTGTTGTTTGAAGGATGTGTTGTTTCAAGGATGTGTTGTTTGAAGGATGTGTTGTGTGAAGGATGTGTTGTTTCAAGGATGTGTTGTTTGAAGGATGTGTTGTTTGAAGGATGTGTTGTTTCAAGGATGTGTTGTTTGAAGGATGTGTTGTTTGAAGGATGTGTTGTTTGAAGGATGTGTTGTTTGAAGGATGTGTTGTTTGAAGGATGTGTTGTTTGAAGGATGTGTTGTTTGAAGGGTGTGTTGTTTGAAGGATGTGTTGTTTGAAGGATGTGTTGTTTGAAGGATGTGTTGTTTGAGGGATGTGTTGTTTGAAGGATGTGTTGTTTGAAGGATGTGTTGTTTGAAGGATGTGTTGTTTGAAGGATGTGGTGTTAGAAGGATTTGTTGTTTGAAGGATGTGTGGTTTGAAGGATGTGTTGTTTGAAAGATGTGGTGTTTGAAGATGTGTTGTTTGAAGGATGTGTTGTTTGAAGGATGTGTTGTTTGAAGGATGTGTTGTTTGTTGGTGGATGTGTTGTTTCAAGGATGTGCTGTTTCAAGGATGTGTTGTTTCAAGGATGTGTTGTTTGAAGGATGTGTTGTTTGAAGGATGTGTTGTTTGAAGGATGTGTTGTTTGAAGGATGTGTTGTTTCAAGGATGTGTTGTTTCAAGGATGTGTTGTTTGAAGGATGTGTTGTTTGAAGGATGTGTTGTTTGAAGGATGTGGTGTTAGAAGGATTTGTTGTTTGAAGGATGTGTGGTTTGAAGGATGTGTTGTTTGAAAGATGTGGTGTTTGAAGGATGTGTTGTTTTAAGGATGTGTTGTTTGAAGGATGTGTTGTTTGAAGGATGTGTTGTTTGTTGGTGGATGTGTTGTTTGAAGGATGTGTTGTTTGAAGGATGTGTTGTTTCAAGGATGTGTTGTTTGAAGGATGTGTTGTTTGAAGGATGTGTTGTTTCAAGGATGTGTTGTTTGAAGGCTGTGTTGTTTGAAGGATGTGTTGTTTCAAGGATGTGTTGTTTGAAGGATGTGTTGTTTGAAGGATGTGTTGTTTGAAGGATGTGTTGTTTCAAGGATGTGTTGTTTGAAGGATGTGTTGTTGTCAGGCCGTGCGTCTGAGACTCCAGGACCTCAGGCTGGGTCAAGGACTCTTCTCGGGCATCGTGTTCCAGCTGGATGTGTTGTTACAAGGATGTGTTGTTGCCAGGCCGTGCGTCTGAGACTCCAGGACCTCAGGCTGGGTCAAGGACTCTTCTCGGGCATCGTGTTCCAGCTGGATGTGTTGTTTGAAGGATGTGTTGTTGTCAGGCCGTGCGTCTGAGACTCCAGGACCTCAGGCTGGGTCAAGGACTCTTCTCGGGCATCGTGTTCCAGCTGGATGTGTTGTTTGAAGGATGTGTTGTTGTCAGGCCGTGCGTCTGAGACTCCAGGACCTCGGGCTGGGTCAAGGACTCTTCTCGAACATCGTGTTCCAGCTGGATGTGTTGTTACAAGGATGTGTTGTTGCCAGGCCGTGCGTCTGAGACTCCAGGACCTCGGGCTGGGTCAAGGACTCTTCTCGGACATCGTGTGCCAGCTGGATGTGTTGTTACAAGGATGTGTTGTTGCCAGGCCGTGCGTCTGAGACTCCAGGACCTCGGGCTGGGTCAAGGACTCTTCTCGGACATCGTGTTCCAGCTGGATGTGTTGTTTCAAGGATGTGTTGTTGCCAGGCCGTGCGTCTGAGACTCCAGGACCTCGGGCTGGGTCAAGGACTCTTCTCGGACATCGTGTTCCAGCTGGACGACGGCTCCTATGTGGCTCATCGGCCGCTGTTGATGGCGCGATGTGACATGATGGAGGCAATGTTCTCGGGCGACTTCCGGGAGAGCAATGCCAAGGTGGTGAGTGCAAAGACATTGAGTATATCTTTTCTCTAGACTCACGTACAGCGCTAGTGTCGTGGTTGTCATTGTAGTCGCACGTAGACCTTCTAACATGCACTGGCCTTCCTACTCTGCGTGCCAACATAAGAAGCATCCTGCCAAACACTAACCTCAATGGGAGACGATGGTATTGTGGAGATCATAGCCCAAATGTCAATTATCCCCATTATTCATCAAGCACTCACCTTCTCAGTCGGTACCGACAGCGAATGTGAATAATTTCGCCTCGACTCGTTTACGGACAGGTATCGCTCCTTGTATTTAGCGGAAGGTCCCCTTTTTGTAACTTTATGTCCACTCCGTTGACTGCCGCTTGAGATTTTAAAGTAGATTGACATTTACAACTGAAAACAAAGGAGGCGACGGCTAAGTCGCCCTTGGTGTGCATTGATTGGCAGGGTGCTTCTTAGGTTGGCATGCAGAGTAGAGACACTGCAATAGTATCAAGGTAGCATGTTGTTAAAGACGATTAAGAAGTTTGTTTACATTCTGAAAAATGACACCTTCTTTGGAACAAGATCGAATGCTGCCGTAGAGAACGAAGATGCCCTGTTTGACGCGGTTCAGTACGTGTACTGTGATAATACCTCTAAAATACTCGAGTCCCGTCTGGGCCCAGGGAAGAATATGCCCAGAGTGACTCTGCTAGTCGTAAGAGGCGACGAAAGGAGACCCTGTCCCTTCCCCCCCCCTCCCTCCCCACCACTGACTCCTGTAGGTCGTTCCTCCAACTTGGCCCTGCCTTCCCTTGCTGGACTCCCGTATGACGACCCACGTGACATACAATGGCCCTGATTCAGATGTGGCTTTTTTCTTCATCATCTTCCTCATCTTTACTATCACCCGCTCTTCGTCTCGATTAGCCATTGTTGCACAAATGTGAGACGTTAAGCCCCATTAATCATCATCATCTAAAATACTCGCTTGGAAGAACTATTAATAAATAGCCCTGCGTTGCACTGTTAGTGTAAACGACGCCACCGCAATGGCTGCTTTCAATTAGAATCCAGGTTGCACTGAAGCCCGCAATGCGCGTATACCCCCTGGGGTGTGTTACCTTTACCCACGCAAAGAAAATAAAAGAACATTTTACGTTGAGGCGAGCTAGAAAAAGAAGAATAAGGTTTCGGAATATAGTCATAGACGTATCTCATGTGATGCTAAGTGTGGTTGTTTCATGCTCCGAAAATTAAAGTCATTTGTCAATCCTCCAACGTTACTTCTAATAGTATACCACGCTTAGCAACATTCTGTTTTTTTTTTTTACTTAATCCTCTTCTGCAGCATTGTCTAACCACAAGGCACTAAGCACTATCCCAATTATAGAAACAAGAGAAATTAGAGTTATGTCACCAATCGTGGAAACCACATTCTGGCAGCTAGGTATCCTTCCCCCCTCCTTCTCACGACCCTTTATGACAGAAGCACAGATAACAAGTGTTATCTGTGACAGCAGAAGGTGCATTTGCCTTTCAACCACATATATTGTCCCTATACTGAATCATCGATCCCGATCTCGCTACATGTTAAAATTGCTTTTACATGTTTCCAAATGGTAAAACAAATATAGTCGCCGTACAACATCTTCGGTAATGCTTCCGTCACAGCTGGGTGAGCGGCAGCCAACCAGCGGCCGAGGCTTAGCCAAATACCTGCTCGGGTTGGCTGGGACCGTAAACACGCCATTTGATGACGAAAGCATTACCGAAGTTGTTGTAAGAGAACTATATCATCGTCTAGCTAGCTAGAGTCGAGAGAATCTGGTGATAATTCTTATGAATATTTCTTTGTTCCAACAAATACACTACTTTACAAATGCTCTCTTTATTAGCTTTTGTAATGAGTTGTTGCTGCACACCTGTAACACCTAATTTAGAACATTAAAAAAACGGAAATATGTATTTGAAAAAGGAATCATTCGTAAGAAAGAATACTAAATTCTCTAGAGGATGAAATATGATTTTGATTTTGATTTGGGACAGTTTAAAAACATATTTAATCCCGGTTTTTCAATCAGTCTTTAACGGGGCCATTAACTGACGGTTCATTATCTGCATATGGGGTTTGTTGGGTTACAGATTACGGGCCACATCATCTAACGGCACGCGGGGGCGCGACCCGTAACCGATTGAAAAACCGGGCCAAAGAAAGTTTTATGTTACAGCAATTTTAACACACCACCGAGATCGGGTGTGCCGCGGTGTACGTGACGTATCCATGAAATTCCGTTGTGATGCATCGTACGATCGTTGTTGCGACTTGGTGTGAAGTATATCATAGAAAAAGAATATTTGATTTCCATCAAGCATCTTCAGATTTATCTCCATCTTCACTTCGCTTACTAGTCTGCCAGAAAGGCTATCGTTGAGTTCCTTCTTGAGTTTGTTTCTTCTTTCCTTCCCGGTCCGTTTGTGTGACCAGTAGCAGCGTTTTAGGGATGTTCTCTTACGTCGCTCCGATGGAACGTTTAAACGCAGACTTCTTGCCGAGGCCTTCGTATGAATGTTGACTGACTGCCTCAAATGTTCCCTCGTCGAACTCAGATATGGCGTCGTGAGTCGCAACATCGACACGACTTTTCGATGCAAACACGTGTTTGGAACATTGCAGCCGTCCATAAAATATGCGACTGCGCAATATCTCGTTCGCATTTTGTGTTCTTCCGGGAAGACAACGCTGAACAACTCGCCGCCCGCTAGTCGTTGGTCGGCTTCAAAACAACTGCTTGGGAAAGTGTTGTATGAATGGTGATACGTAGTACGCAAAGATGGCATTCATAGGCGTGCGCAGCGTCTAACATTAGACCCGGCACGAGGTGGCGTGGTACAGCTGGGGTCTGGGGCGAAGCCCCAGCCGCCGGAGGCAATACAATTTTTTCGATTGATGCAATCACTTTTATGGTCTAGAATGCGATTTCAAGACGCGAGGCTTTCCGGTGCCATATGATCTTGTGGCCTATGTTTCGTTTCATTTAAATAAAAGATAAATTAAAAATGATTTGCACAGTCCCGGGTGAAGTGTGCCTTTGCGTAAAAACGCGCTACTGACAGTGCATTTTAATTTAAAGACTAATTGAAAGTTAAGTTTAAAGCTAAACCGTTGAGTGAGTAATATAGGGTAGAGCCGCAACGCAATCGTCAGTTTGTCTACCACCCTATGCTGCCCAACATACTTTAGTCGGGTAGTAAAAGTTCGCCAAGCGACGCGATGACGGAGTTTTCGGTTGTCTTCGTATATCTTCGGTGAAGTAGCCGACCAATCAGGCTTCGTCATCGCGTCGCTTGGCGAACTTCTACTACCCGACTAAAGTATTTTGCGCAGTAAACGGCGGTGGACAAACTGCCGATGGCGTGGGCCCTCTACCCTATATTACTCACTCAAGGGTTAAACTGCTCTCGGCCCAGGCTGGGTCTAAAAGAATTGGAGTCCAGCGCGGCCCGACCGCCAAGTTGACACATTAGGTCCGGCCTGGGCCGAATAGGCCTGAGCCGTGCGCACGCCTATGATGGCATTGCATTCTTTAGACGGCCGAAACTACTGGTACGATTTATACTGATATGTTTCAGATGCTACGTACCTACCGAAACGAAACTATTGCCGAAATGTCAAAGGACTCGACGCGTGTTTCAGATCCTCTTCCCCGGAGTGCGCGAGGACACGTTTCACAAACTACTCGTGTTCCTCTACACGGACGACGTTCCGTTCATTGAGCCGTCAAGATGTCTGGATCTGCTCGAGCTCGGCAACCGACTCTGTCTGCCGCGGCTGGTCAATCTGGTGGAGCGACGCGTAGTGGAGGAACTGACTCGACTCTCGAGTGCCGAACTCTCGGACGTTGTGGAGCATTGTCTAAGACTGCTGGAACCGTGCAAGGTGAGTGGTCAATCTGGTGGAACGACGAGTGGTGGAGGAACTGACGCGACTGTCGAGTGCCGAACTCTCGGACGTTGTGGAGCATTGTCCAAGACTGCTGGAACCGTGCAAGGTGAGTGGTCAATCTGGTGGAACGACGAGTGGTGGAGGAACTGACGCGATTCTCGAGTGCCGAACTCTCGGACGTTGTGGAGCATTGTCCAAGACTGCTGGAACCGTGCAAGGTAAGTGGTCAATCTGGTGGAGCGACGAGTGGTGGAGGAACTGACGCGAACTCTCGAGTGCTGAACTATCGGACGTTGTGGAGCATTGTCTAAGTGCTGGAACCGTGCAAGGTGAGTGGTCAATCTGGTGGAACGACGAGTGGTGGAGGAACTGACGCGATTCTCGAGTGCCGAACTCTCGGACGTTGTGGAGCATTGTCCAAGACTGCTGGAACCGTGCAAGGTGAGTGGTCAATCTGGTGGAACGACGAGTGGTGGAGGAACTGACGCGACTCTCGAGTGCCGAACTCTCGGACGTTGTGGAGCATTGTCTAAGACTGCTGGAACCGTGCAAGGTGAGTGGTCAATCTGGTGGAGCGACGAGTGGTGGAGGAACTGACGCGATTCTCGAGTGCCGAACTCTCGGACGCTGTGGAGCATTGTCTAAGACTGCTGGAACCGTGCAAGGTGAGTGGTCAATCTGGTGGAGCGACGAGTGGTGGAGGAACTGACGCGATTCTCGAGTGCCGAACTCTCGGACGCTGTGGAGCATTGTCTAAGACTGCTGGAACCGTGCAAGGTGAGTGAGTGCAAGTGACGTCAATCTGGTGGAACGACGAGTGGTGGAGGAACTGACGCGACTCTCGAGTGCCGAACTCTCGGACGTTGTGGATCATTGTCTAAGACTGCTGGAACCGTGCAAGGTGAGTGGTCAATCTGGTGGAGCGACGAGTGGTGGAGGAACTGACGCGATTCTCGAGTGCCGAACTCTCGGACGCTGTGGAGCATTGTCTAAGACTGCTGGAACCGTGCAAGGTGAGTGGTCAATCTGGTGGAGCGACGAGTGGTGGAGGAACTGATGCGACTCTCGAGTGCCGAACTCACGGACGTTGTGGAGCATTGTCTAAGACTGCTGGAACCGTGCAAGGTGAGTGGTCAATCTGGTGGAACGACGAGTGGTGGAGGAACTGACGCGACTCTCGAGTGCCGAACTCTCGGACGTTGTGGAGCATTGTCTAAGACTGGTGGAACCGTGCAAGGTAAGTGGTCAATCTGGTGGAGCGACGAGTGGTGGAGGAACTGACGTGACTCTCGAGTGCCGAACTCTCGGACGTTGTGGAGCATTGTCTAAGACTGCTGGAACCGTGCAAGGTGAGTGGTCAATCTGGTGGAGCGACGAGTGGTGGAGGAACTGACGTGACTCTCGAGTGCCGAACTCTCGGACGTTGTGGAGCATTGTCTAAGACTGCTGGAACCGTGCAAGGTGAGTGGTCAATCTGGTGGAGCGACGAGTGGTGGAGGAACTGACGCGACCCTCGAGTGCCGAACTCACGGACGTTGTGGAGCATTGTCTAAGACTGCTGGAACCGTGCAAGGTGAGTGAGTGCGCAGACGACTGTGCGCCGTAGACATTGAATTGGCTCAGGGTTACTCTGCCAGTCGTACGAGGCGACGAGGTACTACAAAAACCCAGTTTCACCCATTTCCCCCGTTAAGTCGATTTCTGCTGACATCTTGGGCGTCCGGCATTACGACCATAGTACTTCCTCAATGCACAGCCTTATCGCGGGGTCAATCCGCGAATTGAACCGACGTTCAAGAACGCTGTGCCTCATTGTAACCCTTCAAAATGATTGAAATTACGAGTTATATTCGAGAAGGCTGTGTATTTAAGTATGATTGCAATGGCGGCCGCAGTTCAAAGATGGCGGAAATGTAATACCATCACCCTATAGTGTGTATTCATGTATAGCGCATGGCGGCCATAACGGGTGCCAAAATGGCATGTGGTTGGTATAGTTCATTGTTACAATATCTCAGAATGGCGTGTTCAACTGTTTGCTGAATTAAGTTTGCTAATATTATGCCGGCATTACACGACTCAATACTTTCGTCAAACTTATTGAATTCAAGAACAAAAGCGAATCAAAAACAAATTGGTAAAAAAACTGCATTAATATAGCTTCTATTAATTGATGCTTTTTGTCCTTGAATTCAATAAGTTTGACGAAAGTATTGAACCGTGTAATGTGGGCATTACTCAAGAGAAACATAAAGAAAGTCACTATTTTTGTGATTTGCTACACAATCATTTTCGTAGACATTATCAGTGAATATAGATGTTAAAACTATCCCATTTCGTGCCACGCATAATCCTCTTTTATTGACAGCTTATGAACACACTTTCTCCTGAAATATGGCCGATGTGAAGTCACGTGAACACTTAACTGTTGCAGCTCCACAACGCGGACCAGCTGGCAGACTGGTGTATGAATCACCTGTGCTCCTGTGACGTCACGTGAACACTTAACTGTTGCAGCTCCACAACGCGGACCAGCTGGCAGACTGGTGTATGAATCACCTGTGCTCCTGTGACGTCACCTTAACTGTTGCAGCTCCACAACGCGGACCAGCTGGCAGACTGGTGTATGAATCACCTGTGCTCCTGTGACGTCACGTGAACACTTAACTGTTGCAGCTCCACAACGCGGACCAGCTGGCAGACTGGTGTATGAACCACCTGTGCTCCTGTGACGTCACGTGAACACTTAACTGTTGCAGCTCCACAACGCGGACCAGCTGGCAGACTGGTGTATGAATCACCTGTGCTCCTGTGACGTCACGTGAACACTTAACTGTTGCAGCTCCACAACGCGGACCAGCTGGCAGACTGGTGTATGAACCACCTGTGCTCCTGTGACGTCACGTGAACACTTAACTGTTGCAGCTCCACAACGCGGACCAGCTGGCAGACTAGTGTATGAACCACCTGTGCTCCTGTGACGTCACGTGAACACTTAACTGTTGCAGCTCCACAACGCGGACCAGCTGGCAGACTGGTGTATGAACCACCTGTGCTCCTGTGACGTCACGTGAACACTTAACTGTTGCAGCTCCACAACGCGGACCAGCTGGCAGACTGGTGTATGAATCACCTGTGCTCCTGTGACGTCACGTGAACACTTAACTGTTGCAGCTCCACAACGCGGACCAGCTGGCAGACTGGTGTATGAACCACCTGTGCTCCTGTGACGTCACCTTAACTGTTGCAGCTCCACAACGCGGACCAGCTGGCAGACTGGTGTATGAATCACCTGTGCTCCTGTGACGTCACCTTAACTGTTGCAGCTCCACAACGCGGACCAGCTGGCAGACTGGTGTATGAATCACCTGTGCTCCAACTACAACAAGCTGTGCAAGATGTCGCCGAAGCTGCTGAGACAGCTTCATCCGGAGAATCAGGACTACTTGAGCGAGCATCGTTGGCCTCCAGTCTGGTGAGTAGCGTTTAAACTTTGTTCGTGGCAAAGCTGAGAACGCCGCAGGACATTTTTTCACTGCATTTATAATAAGTGGTTTGTACAGCCCGAGTGCGCCTGCAGTTTCCTTGAAATTGTAGGTCCAAACTGTCGAAAAGTAATCAAAGTTTGTTTGTTGTGTAGACGCTTATTATTTTACTAGATGTTGGGTTTCCAAGAAAATATGTGCGCATGGTTAAACTTCTGTTATGGCTTCCGGTAATAAATTTGGGGATTTCGTCTCATGTTTGTGCTAACCAGGTAGTGGGAGTGTACATCATTGGTATAAAATGCCAAGATCGACGAAAGATTGACTAATTTTCTTGTTCTGAACTAAGCCACGAACCCACTGTATAGTTTAGTTGATATAGTTTGATAGCGCCACCCCTTTGTTATATATGACCAGAACGGGGCCCCCGCTAATGATATAATATTACTAGGAAAACGCTCTGTGTGACGCGTTGATCAGCGTCCATGAGTCCATAAGTCCGTCCAAGTCCATAAGTTTAAGTCCATAAGTCCATGTCCACGAACTTTCCACGTCACGAAAAGTACTCAAAGCTATTGTCATTGTTCAATGTAAGTGATGAAGATAAAAGTGTCGCAAACGGTCTTGTTTCTCCAGCGATGTTATACTGAAAACATTAATATCATTACCAATATAAGAATGTTCATATTTGTTCTAAAAGCAACAATCAACAACAACCAAAACAAAAATGTGCAAAGATTAAAATATTTATTGTCATAGTTATTATACTTCCTGCCATTGTTCAATAAAAGATTGATTGTCCATAGATGTAAGCTTGGATTTTTCGTTGTAATAATTACTTCACTTCAGTTCATCATAACAAATGTTTCTGTACCTACAATACTCTTATCAGATCGCGTTGAAATTAGTATATTCGTGACCGGATACAAATTAACTATAATATGGCTATCTCATATTTTGCCGCCAGTTTCTTTCAGAAATATAATTTTCTGGTAACTGCATTGTTACTTCTCCATCAATTTGGCAACAAAACTAATACGGCATTTAATCCAAATCGAAGCCCGCTATAGCGGTCGAACGGAGAGTTTGATCAAGCTAAAATTTGGACCATGTAAACAAACAAGCAGAACGAGTTCCATAAAAGTAGAATGAAGACGCTCGCGTAGCGTCGAACTAAGAAAATCTCAAAACTAGGTGTACGGGTACCGAGCTTTCAAAACATACGGGTCAAAAGGGTACGTTCCGAAACTAGCTGTATGCCGTTTCCGTGCATAGGTCGTTCCGTAACCTCCTGAATATCACAGGCCGGGCGTTTCGTAACTTCCTGCGCCAGCACATTCGGAAGTACTACCGGAAGTGCTTGTCGGAGCGAGAGAGGTATTGCGGTGGTCATGGCACCGCTGTATAAAGCTGTATTGTGTTGTTCTCTCAGGTATCTGAAGGACTACGACTACTATCAGAAGTGCTTGTCGGAGCGAGAGAGGTATTGCGGTGGTCATGGCACCGCTGTATAAAGCTGTATTGTGTTGTTCCCTCAGGTATCTGAAGGACTACGACTACTATCAGAAGTGCTTGTCGGAGCGAGAGAGGTATTGCGGTGGTCATGGCACCGCTGTATAAAGCTGTATTGTGTTGTTCCCTCAGGTATCTGAAGGACTACGACTACTATCAGAAGTGCTTGTCGGAGCGAGAGAGGTATTGCGGTGGTCATGGCACCGCTGTATAAAGCTGTATTGTGTTGTTCCCTCAGGTATCTGAAGGACTACGACTACTATCAGAAGTGCTTGTCAGAGCGAGAGAGGTATTGCGGTGGTCATGGCACCGCTGTATAAAGCTGTATTGTGTTGTTCCCTCAGGTATCTGAAAGACTACGACTACTATCAGAAGTGCTTGTCGGAGCGAGAGAGGTATTGCGCTGGTCATGGCACCGCTGTATAAAGCTGTATTGTGTTGTTCCCTCAGGTATCTGAAGGACTACGACTTCTATCAGAAGTGCTTGTCGGAGCGAGAGAGGTATTGCGGTGGTCATGGCACCGCTGTATAAAGCTGTATTGTGTTGTTCCCTCAGGTATCTGAAGGACTACGACTACTATCAGAAGTGCTTGTCGGAGCGAGAGAGGTATTGCGGTGGTCATGGCACCGCTGTATAAAGCTGTATTGTGTTGTTCCCTCAGGTATCTGAAGGACTAGGACTACTATCAGAAGTGCTTGTCGGAGTGAGAGAGGTATTGCGGTGGTCATGGCACCGCTGTATAAAGCTGTATTGTGTTGTTCCCTCAGGTATCTGAAGGACTACGACTACTATCAGAAGTGCTTGTCGGAGCGAGAGAGGTATTGCGGTGGTCATGGCACCGCTGTATAAAGCTGTATTGTGTTGTTCCCTCAGGTATCTGAAGGACTACGACTACTATCAGAAGTGCTTGTCGGAGCGAGAGAGGTATTGCGGTGGTCATGGCACCGCTGTATAAAGCTGTATTGTGTTGTTCCCTCAGGTATCTGAAGGACTACGACTACTATCAGAAGTGCTTGTCGGAGCGAGAGAGGTATTGCGGTGGTCATGGCACCGCTGTATGAAGCTGTATTGTGTTGTTCCCTCAGGTATCTGAAGGACTACGACTACTATCAGAAGTGCTTGTCGGAGCGAGAGAGGTATTGCGGTGGTCATGGCACCGCTTTATAAAGCTGTATTGTGTTGTTCCCTCAGGTATCTGAAGGACTACGACTACTATCAGAAGTGCTTGTCGGAGCGAGAGAGGTATTGCGGTGGTCATGACACCGCTGTATAAAGCTGTATTGTGTTGTTCCCTCAGGTATCTGAAGGACTACGACTACTATCAGAAGTGCTTGTCGGAGCGAGAGAGGTATTGCGGTGGTCATGGCACCGCTGTATAAAGCTGTATTGTGTTGTTCCCTCAGGTATCTGAAGGACTACGACTACTATCAGAAGTGCTTGTCGGAGCGAGAGAGGTATTGCGGTGGTCATGGCACCGCTGTATAAAGCTGTATTGTGTTGTTCCCTCAGGTATCTGAAGGACTACGACTACTATCAGAAGTGCTTGTCGGAGTGAGAGAGGTATTGCGGTGGTCATGGCACCGCTGTATAAAGCTGTATTGTGTTGTTCCCTCAGGTATCTGAAGGACTACGACTACTATCAGAAGTGCTTGTCGGAGCGAGAGAGGTATTGCGGTGGTCATGGCACCGCTGTATAAAGCTGTATTGTGTTGTTCCCTCAGGTATCTGAAGGACTACGACTACTATCAGAAGTGCTTGTCGGAGCGAGAGAGGTATTGCGGTGGTCATGGCACCGCTGTATGAAGCTGTATTGTGTTGTTCCCTCAGGTATCTGAAGGACTACGACTACTATCAGAAGTGCTTGTCGGAGCGAGAGAGGTATTGCGGTGGTCATGGCACCGCTGTATAAAGCTGTATTGTGTTGTTCCCTCAGGTATCTGAAGGACTACGACTACTATCAGAAGTGCTTGTCGGAGCGAGAGAGGTATTGCGGTGGTCATGGCACCGCTGTATAAAGCTGTATTGTGTTGTTCCCTCAGGTATCTGAAGGACTACGACTACTATCAGAAGTGCTTGTCGGAGCGAGAGAGGTATTGCGGTGGTCATGGCACCGCTGTATAAAGCTGTATTGTGTTGTTCCCTCAGGTATCTGAAGGACTACGACTACTATCAGAAGTGCTTGTCGGAGCGAGAGAGGTATTGCGGTGGTCATGGCACCGCTGTATGAAGCTGTATTGTGTTGTTCCCTCAGGTATCTGAAGGACTACGACTACTATCAGAAGTGCTTGTCGGAGCGAGAGAGGTATTGCGGTGGTCATGGCACCGCTTTATAAAGCTGTATTGTGTTGTTCCCTCAGGTATCTGAAGGACTACGACTACTATCAGAAGTGCTTGTCGGAGCGAGAGAGGTATTGCGGTGGTCATGACACCGCTGTATAAAGCTGTATTGTGTTGTTCCCTCAGGTATCTGAAGGACTACGACTACTATCAGAAGTGCTTGTCGGAGCGAGAGAGGTATTGCGGTGGTCATGGCACCGCTGTATAAAGCTGTATTGTGTTGTTCCCTCAGGTATCTGAAGGACTACGACTACTATCAGAAGTGCTTGTCGGAGCGAGAGAGGTATTGCGGTGGTCATGGCACCGCTGTATAAAGCTGTATTGTGTTGTTCCCTCAGGTATCTGAAGGACTACGACTACTATCAGAAGTGCTTGTCGGAGTGAGAGAGGTATTGCGGTGGTCATGGCACCGCTGTATAAAGCTGTATTGTGTTGTTCCCTCAGGTATCTGAAGGACTACGACTACTATCAGAAGTGCTTGTCGGAGCGAGAGAGGTATTGCGGTGGTCATGGCACCGCTGTATAAAGCTGTATTGTGTTGTTCCCTCAGGTATCTGAAGGACTACGACTACTATCAGAAGTGCTTGTCGGAGCGAGAGAGGTATTGCGGTGGTCATGGCACCGCTGTATGAAGCTGTATTGTGTTGTTCCCTCAGGTATCTGAAGGACTACGACTACTATCAGAAGTGCTTGTCGGAGCGAGAGAGGTATTGCGGTGGTCATGGCACCGCTGTATAAAGCTGTATTGTGTTGTTCCCTCAGGTATCTGAAGGACTACGACTACTATCAGAAGTGCTTGTCGGAGCGAGAGAGGTATTGCGGTGGTCATGGCACCGCTGTATAAAGCTGTATTGTGTTGTTCCCTCAGGTATCTGAAGGACTACGACTACTATCAGAAGTGCTTGTCGGAGCGAGAGCGAGAAGAGACACCCTCGCTGAAGCGCAGCCGCCACAACTCCGGCTGCCTGTGTTTCTCGGGACCCAAGTCACGGCGCGACACGGACGGCTCGTCCAGCGTATGACGTCATTGTACCGGCGGGAGGCGCTTCGTCGCGACGCTCTTCCTTGCCGGCGCGACGCTGGCCGTCCTCTCTGCGGCCGCCATTTTGTGGCGCCTCACGTCCTGATGACGTCGTTCTCAGAGATCCAATGTGATATACCTCAGCCGCGTGGGACCGCGCTGGGACGATTCTCCCAAAGCAAGGGAAACCCATTCCATGTTACTCTCTTGAAACGTCTCACCCACTATTGTACTGAACAGTTTAATTATGTAATTAAACTAGAGACGTAAATTTTGCTGACTTATTTTGATGGACATACTTCAGATGCCGATCTCAACATCGTTTAGCTGCACAATAAAGCCAATTCGGGTACAACAACCAAACTCTGAAGTGATATTTATATTATTGTAAACTTTCATTTAATGCCTCGGTGTTGATAGCACACTTCAAGGTTGGTAGGAACAAATCATTCCTGGCTGTTGTTGTTGTTGCACACTTGACATGTGTTGATACAATGATGCGTTAAGGCTGGTAGACACAACTCATTCCTGGTTGTTGTTGTTGTAGCACACTTGACTTGTCGTGTTGATGCGTCAAGGCTGGTAAACACAACACATCAGGGGCGTAGCGAGGGGGGGGGGATCAGGGTGTTCGATCCCCCCCCCCCCCCCCCGAAATAAAAAAAAAGTTTTTGTTCTCAAAACGCAATTTAACTCTTATTTGTAGATTAAAGTTACAATTATTATTCCATTGAAAAACCTATTTCTCGATTAATTATAGATCCAATGCTTCTAATGGGTCCGAAACAAATTACAGTATGTCGGCTGCAAACTACTCTGTATTTTGGAAAAACATCCATCCAGCCGCTCCCCCACCCCCCTTCGGCAATGTTCTTTAAGGGTCACCACCCGTCCTGGAATGACTGGGGCAGTCCTGTTTTTGAAGGGAATGTCCCGTGTCCCGACTTGACGCTGCCTGGACGACAAAAATTCCTGTTTTGAGGAAACGTTTACACAACATCTAAAAATTAGCAAACTACGAATCAAATGCGCCTTAAAACTAGTTTTAGGCACCTAAAATTAACAGCCTTCAAAAAAATTTGCGCTTTCGGTGAAATTGCCTCCGGCGGCTGGGGCTTCGACCCAGACCCCAGCTGGTCCACGCCACCTCGTTTTCGGAAATAGTTATCCCCCTGAACCAAAATCCTGGCTACGCCCCTGCCATACATTCCTGTTTGTTTGTTGTTTCACACTTTATCAAGTGTGCTACACAACAAGCTGGCTACGGCTGGCTGGCTGTGCTACGTCAAGGCTGGTAGACACAAAACACATTCCTGGTTGTTGTTTTGCCACAAGTTAAGTATTATGTTGTCCTCAGATTTGCTTGAATGGGACAATTAGTTTCCAGCTATTGTTTAGTCTTAGTGGTGTTAATTTGGTTGAAACATAATTACATATATCATTATTTGATTGCCGTCGCCGTCGACTATAATAATTTCATTGTTATTGAAAATGTTTCTTTTTCTTCATATAACCGCTGTCTTTATTGTTTTCCTGCTTGCATGAGCGCTCGGTTAGGCTATTTAAGCTGTATTACGAAGGTTATTCGCATCAGACCAGGAATTATTCTACTGTGCTTCTTACTAACGTTAACTAAATGATGTTTCATGTGTGGACATTCGTAGCTTTGTCAGCAAATACTTAAACTTGACGCGTTTCAAAACTGGCGACGTATCCGCCCTAGTTTCAAGCTGGATGAGTCAGCTAGCCACGTGCAAGGTCTGTCCATATTAGGACGTCTCTATGTAGTCAGAGAGCGGCCATAGGGGTGATCGTTTTCTCTTGGTCGGAGGTGTTTTACATGGAGTGCTACGCTCTTGTCCGTTCTGTGTTCGCCTCTCATCCCAAAGCAAGTATGCAGGCGAGTCGTCCGTGTTTTGCCAATTGTCACGACTTCAGTCTGAAATGCAGATTCTCTCAAGATTTGTGTAGTGTATTTTGTGATGTCCCGTGTATACTGTGTAGCCTAAGACTGCCTATTTGAAAACTACACTCTATTTCAATGTCGTCGGCCATTTTATCGTTGAGTTTGATTCGTTGATTTCCGGACTCCAAGTATTGAGTATTCTAATTATGTTGCAATGTGTTTGGTACCTTTTTTGTAACTTGATGTGATTGGAAATCCTACCGAGAAGTTACTGAAGTTTCATTCAATAAAATGCATACACAGAGGTAGTGGTTTGTATGTGGCCCTATTCGTGTGGCAGCAAATACTTTAGTATTTGGTGGCTTTCTGGTTGGTTATAGTAAGCAGTTTTAATGCTTTGGCATAGGTTGATAGCTTGGTCCCCTTTTATTCTGTCGAAACTGTGTGATGCTTATGGACATTAGCTTCACGTGTTTGTACAATTTTCCAATGCACGTATAAAAGCTAGATATTTGTCAAAGGTTACTTTCGATTTTCTATTACTATTTATTATCCTTTCGTTGACATTCACGTAATATATGTATTATGGAGATCGCCATGTACTCAGTTTGCAGTTTAGCTAATGATTGAAATAATTTTTTATAGTAACTCAATAGCCAAGATATGTTATTTACAAAGAAACTTGTACTAGTAGTGTAAAGAACATGACAATACGTACAGTTGAAAAATGTGTAAAGCGACATTTTGAGATAGTAGTTATTATTTATTAGTGATATAATTTGTAGACAGTCAGTGGTGATAAGGAGTCTTTCGATTCTATGTGGCCAAGGAGTGTGTTTTACCATTGTGCCAACAGATTTGTTCTGCAATTTGTCATTGCACTTTAGTTCATATTTTTACATTAAAATGCTAACAAAGAAGATTTTAGATGTTATTTTGGTAACCATAAGTACCGATATATATATCATAGATTATGTATACAAGTGGTGTTCTCGACACAGTTGTAACAGATCAGGGTTTATATTGTTTTCCAGTTGAAGTGTCAAATTGAAATTTGGTTAAAGCCACAGCCAGGGTTTTCCCTGTTTGTTCAATCATAAGATGGGATGGGATTAGCTGGCCGGCTACCTAAAAGGGAAAGATTATAACTTGATGTTTAATATTAAGGCAGCCATAGCTGTCTCTTCTTGTATTCATAACTGAATGCAAACTATAAAATCCTCAAATGCTCTTTTTACTGTGAAATGCAAATGTCCAATGTTTGTAATCAGCATTCGTAGATCGTCATTTATCTTTTCGTTTTCCAATCATCAAACAATAATAACAATAATTAATACAATTAAGACTTTATTATTGTTGAGATGTGGTCTTGCAACAGCTTATTTCGACACAACCTTGCTTCAGAACCAATGTGCGTTGCACGGTATGACGTCACGAGGTGACAATGACACACTGTCGTAATACTATTAGAGAAATTGCATTTCTATAATATTATATTTTGCCTCAATGGAGAATTTTTAGTCGAGTCTGTCTTATAATCTTAAGGAGATTTTTATCAATCATAAATGTACATGTTTTAATTTTTAATACAGTATCTGGTCCAACTTTTTAATGGAAAAAAATCCTTTTGGGAATAGAGATACGAATACAATCAATTGTAACATATTGATTCCACTTTATACGCGCCTAGTTTTAAGAGATTTTCTATTGTAGCCTACAATCAAACTATGTATCCCTTCAAAAGCTTTTTTAACGTAAATCACAATCACAAACTAGCTTCTAATGAAACATATATGATGAGTACTAACACATCACATCCATCACATACGCAATGCATCTAATCGAAACTCACATATGTACTGAGAGTAGATTCATATCCACACTTTTTATAATACTAGTCCATTGCATTATCTTGCTCTTGTTTTAAGATATTTTTTAAACGAACCGTCTTGATCATTCCATGTTGGACACCCATTATTGCTGTGCGACAAACAAACGATGTAACGCAAGGTGACGATCAAGTCATTAGGTAGATTAACTCGATCGTACACTTGTTCAAGATATTACTGTATGTCAATTTTACATTGGATTGTATGCAAGTAAACATGGATGGAAGATAATATTGTGTCTATGCTCATTGTGTCTCGTGTATCCCTTGCTCCTCCTTTATAGGAACCGCCAGTGGCGGCTCGTCACATCCAAACTGCAGGGGGCACAACGTAATTTACCCTTACCCCATGCATGTAATGCAGTCTAGACTAGAGTTCATTGTTTTATTTCTTATGACATTTAATTTCCATGTAGAGGGGAAATAAAAGGATAAAAATGTCACGGTTCCTACTTCAGTTCCTTTGACGTAGTAAAGACGTAATAGAGCCCCATAAAATTCGTGATCTCGAAATCTTATGATTGTTGTGAATATTGCTTTATTTGACAAAAGTCAGCGTTTATTAGCAAGAGCGGTATAAGAACATAAAAATTGAATCGCGAAATTGGCATCATAACACCGCAAATAATGAAATCTACCGTTTTACGCGAAATAACTACGAGATTTTGCAAAACATTTTTCCGAAACTTGCACGAAAAGTCGTGTTCTTTTAAAATTTCGTTTGAAATTAAATAAATGTTTGTCCATCCGTTTTTCCATAGCGGAGATATGAATATTTATTTCGCCAACTCGTTTTACTTGACGCGAACGTGTAAAGTAGCCTAGACCTAGCGCGCGTAGTTCCTAGATTGTATCATACATTATATCAATCTACATTCTACACAGTTTAAAATTATAACACCACTCAACACCGAAAACGTCGATATTTAAAACGAAATTTTGAAAAAAAATAAACCGTCTCGCAGCATCGAACAGATGATAGGGGGGGTCAGTGGCGTAACTCCCTATGGTGCAAGGTGTGCAATGCACACGGGCCCCGCGATCTAGGGGCCCCCTCGACAACCACTGATTTGTAATAAATGTGTGTAAATAATATAAGAAATTATTCACAGATTTAAAATGATTGATCTTGTCAACAAGAGCTGTTTAAAAGCCCTGAAGTCTGATTGTACCTGTCTGTCTTGGACTCTCGTCAATAGTCGTCAGGCGACACTGTCCAGACGGTTTCCGGTAAAACAATAAAGGTGCCACATTGAGCTGCTCATCAGCAAGGGATGTTATCTTACTAATTGGCGAGCGCTTTTGTAGCTACAGCTTTTGCAATGAGAAAAGGGACATGTAGTAGGGCTTTACCGATATATTGAATAAATTCGAGGCTCATGATGGAGACTATAGGAACCACTTCCTTCCCTTTCTCCAACGAAAAAGGTAAGCATATTTGCCCACCACGTTCTGCCATTTAGTATGACTTTAGCTGTTGTTCGTTAAATACGTGCTTACAACTGTCAAACGATTCGGTCGGATTCGATATAGGCCTACGTATAAAGTGCTACTGTGTTCTGTTGTGTTTCTACTTTCTTTCGGGTATCTTCCGAGTGTCTAAAGTACTTGTAGTGTGTTAATAATTTTTATTTTGCGTATTGTCTACGTGAAATGAGTAACTCGTGTGAAGTATAGACCAACTTTGTATCCGGACACAGCGACTTACCCGTTTAGTGAGAGCAATATAATTTCTTCTTGTATAATGAGGTGAATGATAATCGGAGCATGTGCATATTATTATATATGAGTAGTAAAATATGAATTCTCGTGTGTATAAGAGTGGTGCTCAAAAGCGCAAAGAAAAATTAAATCAAATAGAAAGAGAGAAAAAAATACCAAACATTCTTTTTTCCGTAGCGGTTACAATTCAATGAACATTGATGATACTTTGGTTGAATCAACGTCACCTAGCTCATTTCAAGCCCATTCTGACACTTATCATATAAATTCGAATAATTCTAGTAACAATGGAACAAAAAAAGTAGTAAAAGAATACGGAATATTGAAGTAGCTTTAAAAGAAACCATAGAAGAATAAGATGAGTATCTATCTCAGAAAAAGTATCCTACTGATAGGGCTCATTTTGATCCAGACATAATACTAATTAAAGTACACAAGAACTGTATTATTGAGCACGCCTCTTGTCAATCTAGTGGTCCATTTAAAAAAGATGCTGAGCAAGGAAACGGATTTACTTTCGTCAATATTACGAATATTGCACCAAAACTGGTAAAAAATTAAAGAGGTCATGGCTGTGTCATTCGGGAAAATAACAGCGTCTACTGCGAACCTTGATGGCTGTTTGCAGACAGAAATAATAAATCATTCAGCATATGTTCTATTTGGACGAAGGGAACCCGTACATCAGCAACCCCGAATATGGTGTAGTGTAGGCGTTCGGTAAGTGGGAGCAAGTAACTACTATACAAATTTTATACCAAAATTAGGTTTAGGAATAGCAAAAAATACTATCCTAACGTACACAACTCAAATCAACGTGATACACGTAATCTGGTGCTAACCCCCAAGAAATAATTAATGTCCTATATACTAGATCACTATGCTACATTTTAGTTTTCAACCCTTAAAAAAGTGGGGCCCCAAAAATCCAACTTGCATACGGGCCCCGTAATTTTGAGTTACGCCACTGTAGGGAGTGTTTTATAATCTCGTTGAAAACTTAATAATTTAGGCCTACTTATATAAAATCATAGAAACACAATTAATTGTTACAGTTAAGTTCACAGTTTTCACATAAAAGATATTGTTCCTAGTTGATTTTAGAAAGATCATACTTTAGTGGGTACCTATATTATGTAGCCACGAATGTTTTTGCAATTTACTTGATAATATAGCAAGGAAGAATTATGGTTTTTCTCTTGGGGTTTATCTTATCTTCGCAAAGCAACGCCTTAATATCAGTCTATTCTGAGCGATGACTGAAAAATTGCACCTCACCTTTATGAAGACAAGATAACACCATGATAACACGTTTGTTCCGATCTCATTCCGCACGCAATAACTGACGGCCTTCAGACTCAGTTTCCGTTTTCTGTTGGAAGAAATACGTTTAGAACAAGAACACGTACCTGGCTGGATGGCAGCGAGTCCTGTGTGATGGTAAGTAAGCCAACATACAAACTATTACTAACTAATTTACTTAGGCTACCTAGATACAATTTTCAGCATTGAACTTTGCTGCAACGCTGTCTCGGGCTAGGAGATGAGAGATTAGAGAAATAAAAGCGCGTCGGGCGTAAGCCTGCTGGGATGAAAATATTAAACAGTGTGTAACTGTGAATGGGAGTAGATCCTGCTACTGAAAACACAAGCAGGAAACTCATGATTGCTTGAGCAGTAGGAGCGAGGGAGGCCGTCTCAGTCTAGGGCTGAACCATCCAGGGCCCCTACTGTTACACTGGGACGGATCCCGGCACCCGCCTCTTCTTTGCATTCCCGGGAAAACGATTTAAGGGACCTTTGGAGAGTGGGACCCTCAAGGGACGAGCAGCTGGATGAACAGAGAGTCGCTTCACGTGTGTTCTCACGGGGCGAGCCCTCAGTGAAGGCCTAGGCCTGCCCGTGCTGGCGATTGAGCTAATCACGGCCCGCTAGATCAATTCTGAAAATCCTCTATCGCGTAATAGTCCTTTATATAACGAGAATGGCGGTATAAAATTTGAGTCAAAGGATGACATAATATCAAATGAAAGCTTGAGACGAGCACTTTTCAAAAAACCATGATATACTTCTGGCAAATCCAGCTTTCTATATCAAAACTATTCAAAGGTCAAATTTGTAATTTTTTTAATAATTTGTAATTAAATAATGGAATCTGTTTGCAAGTTTAAACATACACTTTTAGCAAGGTAAATGTAATATGTTTCTTTAAAAAAAATTAAATTACCCACTCAGCCTTTTTTGACCTTGATTGAGGTAAACTAGGTGAAGTGGCCGACTTTGAATTCCAATCATTGTCACAACCAGTGCATGGAGGTCAGGAAGGGTATTACATACTTCGAATCCCAACGAACTCGCTTGTTTTTACACATCTTCGAAGTGTGTTTGATTTTTGGTAGTCAAGTGTCAACCAGCTGCGCTACGAGCTTTTTAAAAGTAAATGTGATGATTGATATTAAGGGTGTGTTCCAACTTGATTTTCGCCTGCTTACCACTAACCACAAACCACTAACCCAGCTGCTACACACTAAACGTTAACAGCTTTTGGCACTCTACCTCTAGAGTATGCTAATACAAAGTTTATTGTTATTAATTATCTAATGTAAATAAACACGATAATAATACTTCCACTCACTGGTTGGGTATTTTCCTAACCTAAAAGTAACAGCTGTGATGGCTGGTATCAACCATCTTGGTTTAGTATTGACCTCAGACCGCCATTTTGATTGAATACCGTGCAAGCAATGTGATAACAATAAGAACTATTCATTTTAAGGTATTTATGAGTAAGTACGTTGATATATGGAATATTGGCCAATAAATCAAAGAAAATTTTAGAAATTACCCAATTGAGGAAATTGACCCCAATCAAGGTCAAAAATGGTTAAGTAGGCAATTTAATTTTTTAAATACATATAATACATTTTTCTTACTTGAAGTGTATGCTTTAACTTGCAAACATTTTTCATTATTTAATTAAAAATTATTAAAAAAAATGACAAATTTGGCCTTTTACCCTGGTTTTGACATAGAAAGCTGGATTTGCCAGAGGTTTATCGTGGTTTTTTAAAAGTGCTCGTCTCAAGCTTTTATTTGATATGTCATCCTTTGACCCAAATTTCATACCGACCAGGCCTTTTTAGAGCGTTATGCAAAGGATTATAATCCAATGGCGTAATGTTACAGTTACAGAACGAAATGCTCATTTTCAGCGTGTGCACTTCAGGTGCTAAAATGAGTGTGATTGATTGATTAATTGATTGATTGATTGATTGATATTTGTATTTTACGTCCCATATGTTTACAACTTGGCTTATCGAGAAAATTTGAAGATGTTTGGAGGGAAAATAATAATAATTTTAGTTTGTATTTGAAAGAAGGTAATGATGCTGATTGTTTTATAGATAGCGAGAGATGATTGTATATTTTCATGCATAGGTATTGGGGGCTATGTTTGAATGAATGAAGGGCTTGTAAAAGATATTAGATCAAGATCTAGTTTCGTGGGAATGGCATGAAGTACTGAGTGGGAACAGGTATGCGTTGGCATGAACGAATACAGCTGCAGACATGATGTGGATGGAAGAGTTACCTTGTGATATGATTGGTTATGTACATTCTTATTGTATGATCTAACCTCATTAAAATATGCTGCAAATAATCATTTCATTAGATCATTACATAATTACTAGATCATTGTAATGCAACATTGTATACATTGTAGTTACATAGGGCAGAATGTCCAAGGGCTATTTTGAGGATTCAATCGTTGAATTTGAACTTTCAGACAAATTATAGTCAGTGATCGGTAATGAACCGGTGTGTGTGGTGACGTCACGAAATAGTCTCGCGTCTTACCAAAGATTGGTCTTACCGCTGAGCCACCTTCATCGGTAATTCAATACATTATTGGTGTTCATTCAATCATAGTCAGCAACGTCACCAACAAGGAGTGGCCAGATGTCAACCAGAGCCAGGATCGCTTTATAATATGTGTGCTATGACTATGAGACACATCCTTGAGACCTTGACATGTTAATATTATATTTTTTGCAGAAAAATAACGGATAGTGTGACAAAAATTATAAATATGTATCTTTTGATAAACTATAGTACTTGGTAAATTAAATCTGTTATTAAACGTGATCTTATGGAGTTGTATCAAATTCTTAATTCTGAATAATACAACATATTTGAAGGTAGAATTGTGGTAATAGTGGACGCCCTAGCTATCATAAAAATATCAGAACCCACGAAAGCGTGCGTTGCGTAAAACCTTATCATGATGAAGTGTATAATATATATTTTACATTAATTTGGTGAATGCATTTGTGCAAAAGTAAGGGGAAAAAATCACCCAACAATAACCGAGCCGATAAGTTTCGAATGTATATTTTGTTTAAGAACTTCATCGTATAAACAAAGGTGTTTTCATATCAAAAACGAAATGTGTAATAATTATAACATTTTGTTTTATGAAAATGCAATAAAGTTACCAATTTACATTTTTCAATCCACAGGAATCTGAGATGGAAGGAACGTCCGGTGGTGAAACTGAATCCCATGTTGGGGGAGACAATGACAATGACAATACTCGGTTAGTAGCCTATGTTACACAATATTATTGGGGATGGGTGCAAATCCTCGATCATTTCTAGATCCCTATAAATAAGAATATAATTAATTATTATATTGTATGCGGAGTGATGACTTCGGATACCCAAAAACCGGTTCCGACTTTTCAACCCGGTTCCGCTCAATGCCGTACAGTAGCATAAAAAACATTAATTCACGTAACGCTAGGTAGTTAGCTGGCACGAAGTATATTATATTCTGTTTACACAATAATCTATTATCAAGCTTATTTCAAGAGTCGAAGAGACATTATTCAAAAAATGTTTTCTATGCACATTTTTGACCTGCTGGCTGAATGCAAGTTGTTTATGACTTGATTTAACAAAAAAATTGCCCAAAAAAACGGTTCGAACTTTTCGGATCCGATGTCATCATTACAGCTACGAGAGGTTTGGAAGCTAAATAATGATTATTATATGATGACAAAATAGTGTATTCTGAAGTACAGATATTGCATGCTTTCATTTCGAAGCAGGCGTGAAGAAGTGAACCACCAGCTTACCTCGGAGGAAAAACTTGACGCAGAGATAACGCAACTCAAATTGCAACTGAAGCAGCAGAAGCAAAAACATGACGCAGAGATAACGCAATTCAAATTGCAACTGGAGCAGATTCAAGACCAACCAGACCCTTTATCGGGTAGAAATACGTCCAGTTCCCATGGCAGAAGAAATGTAAGCATGCTGAGGATTGTGGGTATCTAAAGTTTACAATAGCTTTAAAAGGCGTTCAAATCTAATTAGCGTACATACAATTAGCGTTATCAAATTTGGGTAAATAGTTTCACCTACTTAACGTTTGCTGGCAAGTCCAGCATAATTGAGGTGATGCCAATAGAATATATTTGCATAATATGTAAACGTAACTACTTAAAGAATTAGAAAACAATTTTCATCTCAATTGCAATGGGAATGAGAATTCACCATATTTTTTGTGAAATTTCCATTTTGTAGCGTTTTTTAAAATGCTCTTCACCTGTTGAGCATCTTTTACCTAAAACGCACCGAGCCGATAACTTTCGAATGTATCTTTTTTTTAGAACTTCATCGTATAAACAAAGGTGTTTTCATATCAACACGAAATGGGTAAAAACTATAACATTTTATATTTTGTGAAAATGCAATAAAGTTACCAATTTACATTTTTCAATCCACAGGAATCTGAGATGAAAGGAACATCCGGTGCTGAAACTGAATTCCATGTTGGGAGAGACAATGACAAGACTCGGTTAGTAGCCTATAATAATATGCTACACAATATTATTGGGCATGGGTGCAAATCCTCGATCATTTCTATAACCCTATAAATAAGAATATAATTCATTATAATAGTGTATCCGTAGTGATGACTTCGGATACCCAAAAACCGGTTCCGACTTTTCAACCCGGTTCCGCTCAATGCCGTACAGTAGCATCCAAAAACATTCATTCACTTAACGCTAGGTAGTTAGCTGGCACGAAGTATATTATATTCTGTTTACACAATAATCTATTATCGAGCTTATTTAAAGGGTCTAAGAGACATTCAAAAAATGTTTTCTAGACACATTTTTGACCTGCTGGCTGAATGCAAGTTTTTTATGACTTGATTTAACAAAACATATACGGTACCTGAAAAACCACTTCGAACGTTTCTGATCCGATGTCATCATTACAGCTACGATAGGTTTAGAAGCTTAATACTGATTACTGTACGATGACAAAATTATACTCTGAAGTACAGATATTGCTTTCATTTCGTAGTGGGCGTGAAGAAGTGAACCGGCACCAGCTGACCTCGGAGGAAAAACAGACACTTCGTGCAGAGATAAAGGACATCAATTTGCAACTGAAGCAGAAGAGAGACCAACTCTCTGCTTCATCGGGTAAAAATACGTCCAGTTCTCATGGCAGAAGAAATGTAAGCAAACTGAGGATTAGGGGTATCTAAAGTTTACAATAGCTTTAAACGGCGTTCAAATCTAATTAGCGTACATCAATTAGCGTTATCAAATTTTTTTTATTATTATTATTTATTTTATATACACAACAGAATTGCACAATTCCACAAAGTGTGTTTTGATAAAACAAACAAAAACGAAAACAACAAAACATCCAACAAATATCATATCATGTAGTACATAAAAACAATGATGGTCGCATATACATGCCCCATATGTCACTGCATTAAGTACCTTTTGAAAAGTACGTATAGAGTCATTAAAAACATCAACACCCACTTGCGCATTTATTAAAAAACTATTGATTTAAAAACATTAATGCGGCTTCTATAAGTTTGGAAAGGAATAGCACGCCTAGGGGTAAATAGTGTCACCTAGTTCACATTTAATTCGTAAAACTTAACGTTTGCTGGCAAGTCCAGAATAATAGGGAACACGCGTATGAAAATTTTAATCGATTTTTAAATACCTTGTCTCTCATTTAATAATTTTGTGTTTTTGAACTTTGAAAAACGGATCAGTCTATGCCTCAAAATAATTGGTTTAGTAACGATAAACAAAAGGGCGCGAAAAACGAGCCACCGCAATGTAGAGTGGATTTGACGTCATGGTTTTGTACTGTGTACGCTCACCGCCTCAGCGATTGGTCTGTTACGCCACGTCTACAGAATCATTGCGTCACAGCCACCTGTACGCGTTTCAAATCCCCGAGTTGAAACTTTAATAAATGCGACCACATTAAACCTATTTAAAAATTTCTTTTTTACTTGGGACTTGCATTAATATACTTTTTGTATCTTATATTATTAAACTAAGTGTTTGGTTTGACAAAAAAAAAGTACGCGTGTTGCCTATTGAGGTGATGGAATGCATTTGTATGATGTGTAGGCTTATACTCAACTACTTAAAGAATTAGAAAGCAATTCTTAACTCAATTGCAATGGGAATGAGAATTCACCATATGTTTTGTGAAATTTCCATTTTGTAGCGTTTTTCAAAATGCTGTTCACCTGTTGAGCATCTAATACCTAAAACGCACCGAGCCGATAACTTTCGAATGTATCTTTTTTTAGAACTTCACCGTATAAACAAACGTGTTTTTATACTAGGAAAACGCTCTGTTTGACGCGTTGATAAGCGAGCGCGTCAATATCTACGAACTTTCTGGCGAAAAGAATTCAATGCTAATACAAACAACAATTTACAACAATTCAAGAATGCGCATTGCCAATTTTTTTCTAATTTCCGTAGCTATTATATTTCCCGACATTGTTGGATGCAGTGCAATATGCGTTGCTAAGAATTTTCGTTGTCATGTTTTCGCCGCGGTCCGCCACCGTTACTAACAGTTATTGACAGCAATAGAAATGTAATTTCTGCCTCTTATACGTATCGGATCGCGTTTACATTAATATATTCGTAACTGGACAAAAATTTACTATAAGATAGCCACCTCACATTTTGCCGTAACTGTGTTTTAGAAATATATTTTCGAGTAACTTTTGTGTAACTTTGCCAATATTTATTGTATCGCCATAAAATAAACATATTCGTGACCGGAAAAAAGTTTTAAAAAATATGGCTATCTCACATTTTGCCGCCATTTTGTTTCAGAAAAATATTTTGCAGTAACTATGGTGTAACTTTGTAAATTTTCAAACGATTTTGCCATAAAACTACACACCTTCAATCCACATCGAGGCTTGCGGATGATCCAAATTTCAAGTTGATCGGACTTTCCGTTCGACCGCTATCGACAGACAGAAAAAAAAACAAAAAAAAAACAAAAAATGAAGTGCCATAAGAGTCAAATGGAGACGCTCGCTTCGCTCGCTTAATCAAACACGAAATGGGTAAAATGTAAAACATTTTGTATTTTGTGAAAATGCAATAAAGTTACCAATTTACATTTTTCTATCCACAGGAATCTAAGATAGAAGGAACGTCCGGTGGTGAAACTGAATCCCATGTTGGGGGAGACAATGACAATGACAAGACTCGGTTAGTAGCCTATAATAATATGTTACACAATATTATTGGGTATGGGTGCAAATCCTCGATCATTTCTAGATCCCTATAAATAAGAATGTAATTAATTATTATATTGTATGCGGAGTGATGACTTCGGATACCCAAAAACCGGTTCCGACTTTTCAACCCGGTTCCGCTCAATGCCGTACAGTAGCATAAAAAACATTAATTCACGTAACGCTAGGTAGTTAGCTGGCACGAAGTATATTATGTTCTGTTTACACAATAATCTATTATCGACCTTATTTCAAGAGTCGAAGAGACATTATTCAAAAAATGTTTTGTATGCACATTTTTGACCTGCTGGCTGAATGCAAGCTGTTTATGACTTGATTTAACAAAAAATATGCCTTAAAAACCGCTTTGAACTTTTCCGATCCGATGTCATCATTACAGCTACGAGAGGTTTGGAAGCTAAATAATGATTATTGTACGATGGCAAAATAATACTCTGAAGTACAGATATTGCTTTCATTTCGTAGTGGGCGTGAAGAAGTGAACCACCAGCTGACCTCGGAGGAAAAACAGACACTTCGCGCAGAGATAACGAAACTCGAATTGCAACTGAAACAGAAGAAAGACCAACTATTCGCTTCATCGGGTAGAAATCCATCCACTTCCCATGGCAGAAGAAATGTAAGCAAACTGAGGATTAGGGGTACCTTAAGTTTACAATAGCTTTAAACGGCGTTCAAATCTAATTAGCGTACATCAATTAGCGTTATCAAATTTGGGAAAATAGTGTCACCTAGTTCACATTTAATTCATAAAACTTAACGATTGCTGGCCAGTCCAGCATAATTGATTGAGGTGATGCCAAAAGAATATATTTGTTTAATATGTACAGTATACGTAGAGTTAGAAAGGAATTCTTACCTCAATCGCAATGGGAATGAGAATTTACCTTATTTTTTTGTAAAATTTCCATTTTGTAGCGTTTTTCAAAATGCTGTTCACCTGTTTAGCATCTAATACCCAAAACGCAATACAAGCGTATTTCGACCTATGCTCCTTGCCACCTAACAAAGGACCTATGACCCGCGCCATGCGTGAACAACATTGTTTTAAAGTAATTTTAGGCTTCAGATAAACCGGCGCGCGCTTTTAGCGAAGCCCATAAAAACTGCCCTCGACCTTGCGGCACAATTATTTAAAACTGTCAATGTGCAATACGCCAATACGATATAAGCAAACAGCAGCGTATACTCACCATTGCTCAGTTCAGGCGACCAGGAATTCTTTAGCTTGCCCGAAGAGATGTCGATTATCGATTTAAAAAAATTGTAATTCTGTTTGTCGCTGATTTATGCATGTTTTGAAGTATGTATGTAAGTTTTTTTTCACAATGCAATGTACAATTTGCTGTTAAGTACACTGACAAGTATATTTGAACTGTGTCAACATTCCCTTCATGTAGGCCTAAGGCTTTTTTACATAGTGAAAATTAAACTTTTTAAACTTTATAGTTTTTATTATGACAGTGGACCAAGTGGAAATTAGCGTACATACAAATTATAAAATGTGTGTTTTATTTCGGACAAACAGTGAATTCATATATTGAAGGACGAAAAAAATAAAATTACCACTGTGACTCCGACATGTGCATGAATTTTCTACAGCTCTGAAAGTACGTGGAACAATTGTTATTCATCTAAAGACATCAGAAACCTAATTTAAAAGTTTTAAAATTAACTCATTATACTTCTATAAATGTTCAAAGATTTTGATCATCTGTTTCCCGCACTATTATTTTTAAACGGTGTGAGACGTCACAATCCATGAAAATCGTGACTTTGCCACCGCCTCCTAACAAAACAATCAAATTTTCAAGGTCATCAAGCTAACCTTGTCACAATTTTTACACAAGCCGCTGTCAAGTCTGCTTTACATGATTAACAACACCGAATATTTACTGATATTCTATGAAAATAGGTTTGGTATTATTGTTTTTATAGTAATTGGGCTTCAAAATTAATTATTATGCGTACTAGACATTAATTCGATTTTATATGATTTTGGATATGATAATTTCCAAATAAGCGTTATTTTATTTATCATTTTATGATTGGTTGATTGCTGATACATGGAAAGTGACGTATGCCCCGTTTTTCCCGTCATAAATATGTGTGAAACTTTCAGCTCGTTTTTATAAATGAAACTTTATTCTGTCATCAAAATAAAATATTTTTGTATTCAGGAAGTTAATCCTAATCTAGTAAAATGGTAAAAAGCTAAAAAAAAAAAGGACGCATATTCCCCATTGTAATTTAATTTGTGCTCACTTCTCGAAAGTGTCGCTTCTATGCACGCGAATGAGGCAAGCGAATAGTTTCTGAACCAATCAGAAGACAGATCCGCATGCGAACAACAAAACGACAAAACGAACGCAGTTAATCCAATACCATAAGTAAATCTAGGGGCGGTCATCGTACGTGCAACCTCTAAAGTCTGTTCCATCTGTGCATCCGGGATCTGTCCATATTTCCATATTATATTGTGTCCATGTCAAACAATTTAATTAAGAAAGTAATTTGTTTGAAAACATACAAACATGAAATCTTTTATAAATTTCAAACAAATAAAGTCGAAGTTTTATTCACCCCTGCCACGCGGTCCGCTCGTTCATGAAAATAGGCTTAGAAGTGTTAATGATGTGAATGTCTTGTAGTCGTTAAACACTGCCACTGTCGTTTATCTTTTTAGAAGGGAGTGAACGCACCGAACCCAAGAATAGAGTGAGTATAAACATCATGTCTTAGAATAAACATCACGTCTTAGTATAAACATCATGTCTTAGTAAAACATCATGTCTTAGTAAAACATCATGTCTTAGTAAAACATCATGTCTTAGTAAAACATCATGTCTTAGAATAAACATCATGTCTTAGTATAAACATCATGTCTTAGTATAAACATCATGTCTTAGTATAAACATCATGTCTTAGTAAAACATCATGTCTTAGTAAAACATCGTGTCTTAGTAAAACATCATGTCTTAGTAAAAACATCATGTCTTAGTATGAACATCATGTCTTAGTATAAACATCATGTCTTAGTATAAACATCATGTCTTAGTATGAACATCATGTCTTAGTATGAACATCATGTCTTAGTATACACATCATGTCTTAGTATAAACATCATGTCTTAGTATGAACATCATGTCTTAGTATAAACATCATGTCTTAGTATAAACATCATGTCTTAGTATAAACATCATGTCTTAGTATAAACACGTCTTAGTATAAACATCACGTCTTAGTATAAACATCATGTCTTAGAATAAACATCATGTCTTAGTATAAACATCATGTCTAAGTAAAACATCATGTCTTAGTATAAACATCATGTCTTAGAATAAACATCATGTCTTAGTATAAACATCATGTCTTAGTATAAACATCACGTCTTAGAATAAACATCACGTCTTAGTATAAACATCATGTCTTAGAATAAACATCATGTCTAAGTATAAACATCATGTCTTAGTAAAACATCACGTCTTAGTATAAACATCATGTCTTAGAATAAACATCATGTCTTAGTATAAACATCACGTCTTAGTATAAACATCACGTCTTAGTATGAACATCACGTCTTAGAATAAACATCATGTCTTAGTATAAACATCATGTCTTAGTAAAACATCATGTCTTAGTATGAACGATCATGTCTTAGTATAAACATTACGTCTTAGTATGAACATCCTTTCTTAGTATAAACATCACGTCTTAGTATAAACATCATGTCTTAGAATAAACATCACGTCTTAGTATAAACATCATGTCTTAGTAAAACATCATGTCTTAGTATGAACATCATGTCTTAGTATAAACATCATGTCTTAGAATAAACATCACGTCTTAGTATAAACATCATGTCTTAGAATAAACATCACGTCTTAGTATAAACATCATGTCTTAGAATAAACATCATGTCTTAGAATAAACATCACGTCTTAGTATAAACATCATGTCTTAGTAAAACATCATGTCTTAGTAAAACATCATGTCTTAGTAAAACATCATGTCTTAGTAAAACATCATGTCTTAGAATAAACATTATGTCTTTAGTATAAACATCATGTCTTAGTATAAACATCATGTCTTAGTATAAACATCATGTCTTAGTAAAACATCATGTCTTAGTAAAACATCATGTCTTAGTAAAACATCATGTCTTAGTAAAAACATCATGTCTTAGTATGAACATCATGTCTTAGTATAAACATCATGTCTTAGTATAAACATCATGTCTTAGTATGAACATCATGTCTTAGTATGAACATCATGTCTTAGTATAAACATCATGTCTTAGTATAAACATCATGTCTTAGTATGAACATCATGTCTTAGTATAAACATCATGTCTTAGTATAAACATCATGTCTTAGTATAAACATCATGTCTTAGTATAAACACGTCTTAGTATAAACATCACGTCTTAGTATAAACATCATGTCTTAGAATAAACATCATGTCTTAGTATAAACATCATGTCTAAGTAAAACATCATGTCTTAGTATAAACATCATGTCTTAGAAGAAACATCTTGTCTTAGTATAAACATCATGTCTTAGTTTAAACATCACGTCTTAGAATAAACATCACGTCTTAGTATAAACATCATGTCTTAGTAAAACATCATGTCTTAGAATAAACATCATGTCTTAGTATAAACATCACGTCTTAGTATAAACATCACGTCTTAGTATGAACATCACGTCTTAGTATAAACATCATGTCTTAGTAAAACATCATGTCTTAGTATGAACATCATGTCTTAGTATAAACATCACGTCTTAGTATAAACATCATGTCTTAGAATAAACATCTATTGTACATGCGCTCCACACTAACGTGTCTCGAGCTGAACTCATGGGAATGCAGGGTGCGAATTGACGGGATGATCCCCCCACCCCCCTCTGGTAGTTTCATGCCTGACTCTGTTTTACTAACAGGTATCCCCGCCGGTAATGGCTAAATCCCCACCTCTCTTTTCCCATTCCTATAGCCAAGAAGTGAAACCAAATCAATGGACTCTCAGATCATTGAGTTTATTGGTGTAGGCTCAGATCGCTTCTAAGGCCATCTCGAGGGCAAAAATACCCCCAAAAAAATGTTTGCCTCCGGCGGCTGAGGCAATAATGGGGCATTCCCTATCTGCCAAGCCGTCAATTCGCACACTGGAGGAATATAAGTACACTCCTTGCACAACGAAAATAGATTACTACTGTACCGTCATACACACTTATGCAAAATTGCTCTATTTTATTTATGCAATTTCCGGGGCCCCGACTTAAAAGGGGTTTGCGAAGAGCCCCAGCAAAAGTTTACATAATGGAAGCTTTCTTTTCATCAAGGCTCTCCTTCGCTTGAGCAATGCCACAAATTGATTGCTCTTTGATTAGTTGATAATTCAAGCTAATGCTTTAGCTTTCCTAAAGTTAATGACCACAAAACCACAAACGACTGTGCTGATTATGTATATTTTGGATGAGTCGGTTGAAGTAGGAACAAAGTTTCAGTTTTTAAATCACCACAAAGCAGTGAGTCCAGTATATCTTGCTTGGATCTTGTAGGTATTATGCAAATAGTATCCGAGCCAATTCTGATAGATTCATAGGCATGGCAATACACAGTTCTTTTCACTGTTATTTACCTCTCATGGGCCATCGGGAACATTTATTGGTGAGGATCTCCGTCAAAAACTTGCGTCGACGAAATGTATAAAAGTGTATTTATGTTTCGTACTTTTCAACGTGTGTTTTAGGCCTACCAACTATGAATGATACAAAGATGTGCGATTTTATCATAAAACTAATTCATTTAGTATTAACTTTTAGGATTTATTAGTACATAGAGAACAACTTTATTTAAATACAAATGTTTTAAAATTTGTTGTTTTATTAAAACTAATCACCACAATTTGTATTAAAATTATGTGAAACATTTTAAAATTATTCTCTGTATGATAAGACAAAATATTAATTCAATCATCAATTATCATAAACAATTAACATAAATTAGAAGATTTTAGATTAAATAAAACAACAAACTTTTAGCTATAATATTTAACTTTTTGTAATTAATTAGAGAAATGAAAACGGTCGAACACAAAAACCTATCAGAATGAAATACATTAATTCTAAACCCGATTTTCGTATATTAAGACTGCACATACTTGTATAATGAGTTAGAACTTAAACGTCGTTTCCAACCACAGAATATTATCAAAATTAACTTCAACTCGATGATTTTTCCGTACATTAGGCTACGTAATGTTTAATGTATTCTCAAGTGGTTGGAAACGACGCTGTAAGTGTACTTGTTCCTGCCACGTGTACTCAATTCATGCACTGCTTCTAAAACGATTTTATTTATATAGCTAGTACTCGTAAGGTGAATAGCTTAATAAGCAACGTGTAATAGGTTTGTCCTACAGAATCTTAGCACATTGTGTTACAATATACGTTCATGTTTTATTTCAGAGCAGTTCAAAATAATTTACCAAGTAATCTCATCAGTTACAAGAAAAAGGCATCATCCAGCGATGGCAGAGGCAACGATTTCGAAATACAAATGGCGGCTCTTTTTTTCCTTCGCTTTATCACCAACGCCCTCGTTTCGGATTTCAAGATAGCTACCAACATGGATGTCGCCATATCACTCGATGATCTTGTTCTCATCTACAAGTTGGTGACCAGAGACCAGTGGGGCTGTGTGTTCATCCAGCTGAAACACAAGCTAAAGAACAAACTAAAGTTTCCGGCCCTCTACCAACCAACAAACGACTTTGGGTTGTTAAAATATCTTCAATCTTATCTGGGAATCCAAAAGTCTGCGCCTACAGATAATGACCTAAAAGAATGTGGCAATTTTGACAACTTTAGGTTTATCTTGTACACAAACGCAGGCCTAGACGACGATAAGTTCAGTCAATACACAACTACAACTGCGTTTGAAGATGAAACCAGTTATGAAACTAGTAGCAATGGTAAAATAATCTCCCTCTTCAAAAATGAAGAATGCTTGAACATGTTGAAAGAGCAGATCAAAAAATATTATGATCGTAAGAAGCAGAGCGAAGAAGATTGTGAAGCTAAGAAGCAGATCGAAGAAGATTGGGAAGCTAAGAAGCAGATCGAAGAAGATTGTAAAGCAAAAAAGCAGATCGAAGAAGATTGTGAAGCTAAGAAGCGGATCGAAGAAGATTGTGAAGCTAAGAAGCAGATCGAAGAAGATTGTGAAGCTAAGAAGCAGATCGAAGAAGATTGTGAGGCTAAAAAGCAGATGGAAGAAGATTGTGAATCTAAAAAGCAGATCCGAGGAGCTTGTGAAGCTAAGAAGCAGGTACAAGGAGCTTGTGAAGCTAAGAAGCAGATCGAAGGAGCTTGTGAAGCTGAAAGGATTTCTGAGTTTTTAGAAAGGTTTCATATTTACGCAAATCAGGCGAAAGTAGATGATTTGGAGCTTTTAATAATAAATGAAATAAAAAAGATCTGGGAAATACCTGAGTCAGAAATTAACTTGATGTGCAGTGAAATAATTGAAAAATTTACAGATTGGTGGAGAAACCACAGATATTTCCTCACTCCAAAATGTGATTTCTGGTTAAAAATAATTAAAAAACAAATTGAAAAAATATCCCAAAACGTTGTGACCGAATTAAAAAAACCAAAGTTGGATTTCGAAGACTCTTCGTTAGATCAATTAAGAGTTAAAATCAAATCGATCGAAAAAAGAATCATAAATGTGGTTGCGAATGGAAGTCGGACTCTTTTGAGTACAATCAAGGTTTACTCAGTGTTTCACGGTCTAGATTCAGATTCAGGCGACAAAACTTGTATACTGGTGAGTTTCGATACGCTGGTCGACAAAAGTGGAGAAATACTCTCCGCTTGGAAGAGTCGATGGTGCTCAGCCCTTGTCGTCGATTGTGAGACTGAACCCGCGCTGCTAAACGAAGACATCGCCTCCCAGCTGATATCAGCCGTCGAGCAGAACTCTCTCGTATTGGTTCTTGTATCGACTGAAGAAAGCATATTGGCCAAGTACATGAAACAGAAGAGTACATTATTCTCTTGCTATGAAGACCAGACTCGTTGGGATGACATCACGGATGATTCCCAACAGCGTCTTCTCGACCGAGAGATCAACTTCCAGGGTAGCGCCGTGAAGCTGCGGGAGATAATAGGAGACAGCGGTAACGTCTTCACAGAACAATTGAAGGGAAAATCACTCACAGAGTTGATGTTACCCGATTTGAAAGTCGGTAAACCAATCACTGAAGTTATCGAGTACTTCATCCCACGCACGTTGGAGTTTCACGACGGCACTATCAGTAGCATTGACTCGCCCCACGACGTGGAAGAAAAGGTGGTTCTTATTGTTGCAGAGCCAGGGATGGGGAAGACAACCCTCTTGACTCATCTTTCAGATAGTTTCAAAAGGAATCACCCCTCTACGTGGGTTATAAGGGTTGACCTCGCCGACCATTCACGGTACTTCCAGGAGCTAGACGCAACCATTATTAACGATGGAACACCTGTTGATTTCTTAGAAAAGTGTTGCACAATATCTGGGAGTGATGTGGAGAAGGAATTACTGACGCACTGCCTTCTACACAAGAATATAGTGTTGTTCCTTGACGGTGTCGACGAAGTGTGCCCTTCCTATGAGGAGAAAGTCATCCCGCTTCTGAAAGCGTTGTTAAAGTACAAAGCCAAGCAGATGTGGGTCACATCACGATCAGTGATGAAAACAACCGTAGAAGCCGAACTCAGATTAAAGTCCCGATCTCTTACGCGTTTCACTCCAGAAAACCAAAAGGACTTTTTGATAAAGTACTGGAAATCCAAGAACGAAAATCTGGAGGAAAAGTCTTTGGAAACCTTTGTTCAGAAATTACTGACCCTAACGAATAATTCATTCACTGACAAAACGAATCTTATCATCGGAATACCGCAGTTAACTTTAATGCTGGCAGAGATATTTGAAGAAGACATGAAAAAATATTGCATTACTGGTAGGAATCCAGTTAGACTCGACTTACTTTACTTGTACGACTCGTTTATGGATAAGAAGTTTAACAACTATCTAACAGAAAAGAAAAAAATCGATACAAATTTATCTGCGAACATAGCTGATAGTGCACTTCTTAAGGAAAGATTCTTGGAAAATCATATACAAGCAGCACTTTTCCTCATCCTGAGATCAGACCAGTTTAAAGATTTGCAAATGAATAACACTTCTGAGTTTATACAGAAAGTAATCGATGGCCGCGAAAAGACTGGAATCATTCACAAGGTAACTGACGACGGAAAACCGCACTTCATACACCGAACTCTAGCCGAGTACCTCGTGGCAAAATGGCTCGCCAAAAACTTTAGAGACCATCGCAATTTGCTAGAAACAAACATTTTCCTTCCTTCGTTCAAGTTTATTCACGAAATCTTCGACCGAATCCTCGCCATAAACTTCCCATTGCACAAGGCCATCTTGAACCTTGATCTCGATGAATTCAAACGACTCCTCCGTTCGGGTCATTCCGTCGATGAGAGAGACGAAGGTGGAAGAACTGCTCTCTTTCTTGCCGTCTGGTGCGGCGGCCCTGAGTTTGAACAGTTCTCACAAGAAATCGTCGAACACACACCGAACGTTGACGCTTCTGACGATGTGCTCCAATGGAGCTTAATCCTCTTATCTTCGTATTGTGGAGACTTAACTATCGTTAAGTATTTAACGGACCACAATGCTTCACTTGACTCTTGTGATAATTATGGAAACAGCTCTCTTCATCTGGCATCGTCCCAAGGACATTTAGAGGTTGTTCATCACTTGTTGGAGAACGGAGCGGCTATGGACAAGAGAAACGACTTCAACCTTACACCCATGGAATGTGCACAACGGTCGAACAGGGATAATGTAGTATTTTCCATGAGAACCATACAAGACATTGAACGTTGTCAACGTCCACTCCACGAAGCAGTCAAGAATCCCAATGTTTCCATCGTGAAATACTTTGCGAGCAAGGGTGTCGACATCGAGATGTGTGACGACAGAGGGAACACTGCTCTCTGCATCGCGTGCAAGGTTGGCAATCTGAGTGCCGCAAGAGATCTGCTGGACCTTGGTGCGACTTTAAAGCCCGGCGAGGAGTCTTACTCACCGCTCCATATCGCCGCACGTTTCGGACATAGAAGCCTCGTAGAACTTCTCCTCGACCGAGGCGCTAGTGTCAATGCCGAAGCGTACGGCGGTGTAACTCCACTCTTCCTGGCGGCGCAGTCCGGCAACCATGACGTCACGAGTGCGCTACTCGATGCCGGTGCAACGATGAAACCGAACGCAAAGAGTGTCACGCCGCTACACGTCTCGTCTGAGCTGGGACACTTGCGGGTTGTGCGCCTGTTGCTAGCACAGCGAGGTGTTGATGTGGATGCCGTCAACGCGGACGGCTGCTCGGCGCTCTACCTCGCAGCTGGGAGTGGCCACTGCGATGTGGCGAGAGTACTTCTAGACGCGCGTGCCGCGATGAGACCAGACTCTTCCGGCAACTCGCTGCATCCGCTCCATGTATCAATCCTGCACGGTCATGTGTCGGTGGTGCGGTTACTACTCCAACGGGGCGCAGATGTGGAGGCTCTTCACAATAACATAAGGACACCGCTGTATCTAGCAGTTTATGTCGGCTCTCTGGACGTTGTTAAGTGTCTGATAGAACACCGTGCCAACCCCAGTTTCAGCATGAGCGATGGATTGACGGCACTTGACTTTGCATTGAGTAAAGATGACGAGGCAATTACTGATTACTTAATACACGTGTGAACAAAGACCAATTAGGTCAAAACATGTAATAATCTGTCAAATACTGTCTAGCCCGGTATCTCAAGTAGACAAATTATTATTTTATATAACTAGCTCAGTCGATATTACATTACTTACTCGTTTGATGGCTTGATGTTTACCTCACGAACAACCGTCGCACTTCGAAACAGGCCTGTTTCGACGTCCCGAAGCAGCTGTCGTGGGCGTCACACACACAAAACCAGTCCTTCACTGACACCTTTTTAAACAACACTAAGTTTTTTTATCTTGTTTTTATCTCATTTTACCATACAGCATACTGCTTTTTTTATCTTGTTATTTTTCTCAACCATAGTAACATCTCTCAACAATACCCAACAATCTTTCTTTTCTAAAACCACTTCTTCTTTTTACCAGGCTTCCTAGATCCAACCCTATCCGCCTTCCATATATGTCACAATTACCCCCCTATTTCTTATATTTGTCATTTTAACGATAAATATAGAAATAATTATACCCCAAATGACCATCCCCTAAACGAATATATCCTCCATTCATACTGACCACCTCATCAACACTCCAACTATGGTCAAAGTTTGACAATACCTCAACAATGCCACTCTGTAATTCCCAACAATGTCTGACTTACTATATTATGCAACAATCCTTTAGATAAAAAAAATCCACCCAGTGAATTTAAAAAATTCTTTTTTTTTTTCTTCTGCATATTGCAGATAATGTATCACAGGCAATGTGACCCACCACATTCCTTTTGACAAAAAAAAACCACCACTCAGTGAATAAAAAAAATCTTTTTTTTTTTTTAAATTATTTATACCACTGGTATCATCAACTTCTCGACAACATTATGACAACCCTATTATGACAACGCTATTACGACAACACTATTACGACAACGCTATTACGACAATTACCCCCCATGTTTTTTTAATTTTTTGTCGCAATTTGAATTTCGTTCCACAAAAATGGAAAAAAAACATACCTATGGCAACCAAAAGAACATCGAACCCAAGACAAAATGTCGGCCGATCACACTACAGCAACGAAACAAACATTTACCCACATTACTACCAACATGAAATCCACCAACACATACAGAACAATGTTATTCCATAAACATTTTGTACGGTTTCAAATTAACAATATTAAAAACTCCCTGAATTTTTTTTTTTTTTTTTTTTTTTACCATAGGCCTACCTTTACGAGAGTTTCAACAGTTCCACCTCTAAACTTACTCCAGTCTCTTCCTACCATCATCCATTCTTTCTCATAACAAACCCACTCCCTCTCATTATTGACCCTGGAATCATCTTTCTGCCCTACAGTCAAATCATTACTTTCCTCACCAACCACAGCATCCTTGTACTCCTCATCTATCTCCACATATTTATCCACCACTTTATCTATCTGTTGCTCTGTAACAACCACGTCTTTCTTATCAAACCTCATCTCATCTTGCTCCTCAACTTTCTCCACATCTTGCTTATCATCAAACTTGTCACCTTGCTTCTCAACTATCTCCACATCTTCCTTATTATCCAACCAGCCTACTTGCCCTTCAACAATCTCTTTCACAACATCTATTTTTCCACTTCCTACCTCTCCTACGCTTCTCAAATCTTTTTCTTTCTTTACATCTCCTACATCCACCTGCTTTACCAAAAATATCGTTTTCATTTCCGCGGTCATGTCTCCCATCATCTTCTCCATATCTACCTGTTTAACCATATCCCTCTTCATCTCTTCCAAAGCCCTAGCTTGTTCATCCTGCCCTTTCTTCATCTCTTCCAAAGCCCTAGCTTGTTCATCTTGCCCTTTCTTCATCTCTGTGATCTTGGCTGTCACACCTACTTGCATCCTCATTAAATTCCTTATCATGCTCTTGAGATCCCCATCCTCATCTGGTCCATCCATCATCAAGCTCCCTTCAATATCGTCAAGCTCCCTCTCCACTCTTAACCCCTCATATTCACTTCCTTCAATATCATCAAGCTCCCTCTCCATACTTTAACCACTCTTTGCTACTCCAAATTTTCTTGAACCTCGACTAGTCAACTCCACTACTCTATTCATACATTCACACAATCATACGTATCAACCTATGGACAATCTCGAATCTGATCTTACTGATTTAACTAAAATTTGTTAACACATTCCCTAGACAAACTTCTCTAGCCTAATATTGATCTAAACCTATGGACAGACATCTACCATCTCGGTCGTTGTAGTAGACCGAGCCCCACGTTGGGCGCCAAATTGTCAAATACTGTCTAGCCCGGTATCTCAAGTAGACAAATTATTATTTTATATAACTAGCTCAGTCGATATTACATTACTTACTCGTTTGATGGCTTGATGTTTACCTCACGAACAACCGTCGCACTTCGAAACAGGCCTGTTTCGACGTCCCGAAGCAGCTGTCGTGGGCGTCACACACACAAAACCAGTCCTTCACTGACACCTTTTTAAACAACACTAAGTTTTTTTATCTTGTTTTTATCTCATTTTACCATACAGCATACTGCTTTTTTTATCTTGTTATTTTTCTCAACCATAGTAACATCTCTCAACAATACCCAACAATCTTTCTTTTCTAAAACCACTTCTTCTTTTTACCAGGCTTCCTAGATCCAACCCTATCCGCCTTCCATATATGTCACAAATCTATGTTTGTTACTACCCCACTATACGTATGTATGTCATCCTATCAGTACATAAACACCGCGAAATCTAGAACAAATCGTCAGTAGTTACTTCTACGCGAACGTTTGCCAGGGAAACACAACATAGCAAAGCCAATTAATGTTAACGCTAACAAACGGCTGCTTATAATCATATTTTAAGAGTGCCCACACTGGTCATTACTTATAACTATAGGCCCTAGGCTTATGTTGTAATTATGTAACATAAAGTCAAAATTTATATCTTTATTCAAGTTATGCGAATGTTTGAGTTTTTTCAGTTGTATAATATGCAACAAGAACCCATACGCCTCAAGTTATTAACATAAATATCCATGTATGTAATTCAGGGTCCGTCACCCTTAAAATTGACGGTGGTGGCTTGTAATAATTTGAAATAAAAATGTTGTTTCTTGGAATTGTGTCACGTAATGTCTTCCCCGCCCACGCAAACCATCAATCCACGTTAGTTGTACTTACAGATGAATAAATCCATTTAAAAGAATACTTGATTAGAGAATTGTATTGTATGTATAAGAAGTGTAAAAAGTATTTGGAGAAGATACAAGGATCGTACGTATATCACGCAAGTTTAAGGCGCCTAGGATGAAGGCGCCTTGGTTCCATTCGGTTGCAGAGTGTGGTATACACGTCGAATTTACCTCAAGGCGGCGGCGATCCAACTCGCTTGGGCAAGCGAGTTGGAGGTTAGAATTCACTTTGATTTCAGTGATATACACGTCAAAGCGGCTCCGCGATGCACAGTCTGTGTTGTGATTGGCTGAATTCGCAGCCGGTGTAGATAAGGGCGCTTCAGATTGACGTGATATACGGAGCAGATTCCTCACTCATCTACCGATTGAAAGCAAGGCGCCTTCATCCCAAGCGCGTTAGGATTGCGTGATATACGTAGTCAATGACAGTTGAGGATGAGGAAGTATACGAAGGTTGTTTGGAGGCGGGTGTGTCTTGAGAGATTACCGATGTAATGTATCATGTGCTCTACTTGTGAAGGTGTGAACTTCTTCGCCACTTCTCTGGCAACGGACGTGTCCCATGTTCAAAAGACTATTCTGTCGCATCCGACTTGTTCCAAATGCACCTTCGCTGTACCTAAATGGTAATTGAGAAATTCAGTATCATCGTATATCCAGTTGTGAATTATAACTCATACAATCTTTCCATTCTCTCGATTTCCTTCTGGCTGAACTGGTTTACATTCTCAGCTGGCATTCCAAAAATAGGCAACCTCTAAAACAAGTTCACCAGCACCAGGCCTAATCGTGTCTTGATTCGTGTTTTCAATTTTCATCTGATGCACAATGATATTCAACAGCTGCCTACTATAGCTGTTGAATATCATTGCTGATGCAGGACACAGGTTCGTTCATTTGTCCGTTCCGAACAGTCTCGAACAGTCCGAACAGGTTGTTCGGTGTTCATCTGTAAAAAGTTCAGTTGTCCGCCGGTAACTGTTTGCAAACAGGCCGAACATGTTCGAACTGTCCGGAATGAAAAAGAGGAGTGAGTTGAGTAGAACAAGATGTAGTGCGAGAATTCAAATTGGACTTTAGGTAACATGTTAATTCATATACATTCTAATGCATATTACAACATGTCTGTCGTCTGAGATAACGTAGAAAATTCTCATTGAATAGGGTCGGTATGTTTTTTACATGAAGGTAAGAAAATAATGATTTAACGTTTATTTAGTCCAATAGGCCTACCTATATAACCTCATTTAAGCCTAGACGCCCGTACTCTCGTTGCTTATCCCGTACGTTTAATTGAACCATCACAAACCTGGCAGGCCCTACCAAAGATTAATTCAGTTTTCTTACGCCCTATTTAAAGACAGCCTTTTGATTTGTCAGTTTTAACCTAAAATTAACATCTGTCTCTGACTAGATTGGCGTTCATTTGTGTGAAGGCAGAACACATGTGTTTTCGTCCTAGACTCAGCCAACTTCCTGTTCGATGACGCGTTTCCGCTGTGTTCCAACTTGTTACCGAACAGTTACGAACTCAACAAATGAACGAACCTTTTACATTTGCTAGTGAGCAAGCCTGGGCCACTGATAATTACGCAATATAAATATAACTGACAGCAAAAAACACGCCTGAAAATTCTACCCGGCGCCTCCACCATTTGTTGTATATAATGTAATGATGTATATATATGATGTATATATCTCTTGATTGATTTGGATTATTTGATGTTTTTAACGATGTGGTCGACAACTAGGTCATGACGTAAATTAATTCGTTTTCACTCTTCAAGCCTCAACTTTACAATCCTCCCCATAATCAACAATCTTGAAAGCGACCTGTATCTTTATCTGTTAACGCCCTCTCAAACTCGAAAAACCTAGGAGTTCAGTAAGCGCCGACAGACGGATGGACACGACTGAATCTGAGTTGCCGAACTTGGTTGCTATCAATCTGCGCATGCGCAAGCCAAATTTAAACGTCGGTGAATTTTATTACAACCGAGCTCAGTTGTGCACACGACTGATTTTAGTTGGTTTAGTTTAGTCTTTTTCCAAATAACATTGAAAGATAGAGTTGGGGGTTGGCCAACTTCTTTAGAAACTCATTTTAAAACCTGCCAACTTTGTGGACAACTTGATTTCTTTTGTTATGTTAACTCACTCCTCACATCATAAAACAATATCTTACCCATTAATTGTTTAGGGAACATAAAATATAAAAATCAATAAAACACCAAATAATGCTCCGAAAGTGAGGTTATGTTTTTGACGTGGTAGGACTAGTATATCGTTAGTTACTGAAGGACAACCCGGGTCAACCTGACAAAATATCGATCGAAACCTCCTGAAAATGATGTGGTTTCAGCATCAGCTAGCACGTCCCAGCGTCACATTTTGTAAGTGTTTCGGAACGCCTACAAGCGAAAAGATGGAGGAAATGCGCGCCAAAAATTTGTAATGAAATTTAAAAAACAATATTCTAATCGTTTCCCAATAATAACAAATACGACATGAAAGATAATAACATCCTGCAATGCGTGGTATAAATAACGGTAAAATTATATAATTCCTGACAATTTGACGAGCTTTTAAATTATGGCATTTTGAAAACGCCGCCATGATTTGTGAATGCTGGCAGATAGGCAGATGCCCTCGCTCGAACTGCGCTGGCGTTTTCATGATGCTGAATATGCTGGCGCAGGAAGTTACGGTACGCCCAGCCTATGATATGATATTCAGGGGCCTCATTCCAGTACATTTGAAAACTTAACCCCGGTGTTAGCCAATAGCCAATCAGGAGTCAGCAATTGAGACGCCGATCGAAGGAAGGCATTGTTGAAAAAACGAGACAAAATCAAAACAATAACAAACAAAAACAGTCCAATAACCTCAAAATGTTGACAAAATACTCAATAAAACTACATATTGACATATATATGAGCTAAATAATGTACTGTAAATACACACAATTGTTTATAAACTTCAATAAACACCTAAAGTAACGTCTCCATGAAATGGAATATCCTCAAAAAAGAATTGAAATGTGACATTTGTGAAACTACACACACGGGCATCGACAAAATGGCGGCATTTCAGAGTATTGTTGAGATAACTCTTCTTAACCCTACTATCAGACAGGGTCATATTTGCCTCCGAATTATGCAGGGAAGCCTGTGTAGGAGTTAACCCCGGGGTCATTTTAACATGGGGTTAGCGAGAGTTAAGAAGAGTTAAAAAAATGTACAGGAATCAGGCCCCAGGAGGTTACGGAACGGCCTCAGCACGGAAATGACATATTCAGCTAGTTTCGGAACGTACCCACAACAATCTAAAAGTCAAGAACGAATGTCAAACTAGAAACTCCCGCCAATATAAACTTCGGTTGATGAGCAAGGCCGTGACAATGCACGTTAGTTGCCGAGTGCACCCGCTTTCCTGTTGAAGATGGTGCATGGCTTCCATATTTAATTTTCACCTGTTTTTTTCACTTGTGACTGTGTTCTTTCTGGTAGACCTACAAAATAAGATGTCAGTTCATTTCATCTACAAGAGACTCAGTTGTTATTATTTATATTTTTGAAGTAGGTATAATCACCGTGGACTCTATAAACTGAAGTGTCGAAATCGTTGGCTGCTTTATTTCTACCAGGTTTCTCTTGGACTCAACCAACATGATGAGAACGGGTACACAGAACAGAGCACAACAGAATAGGGCACAACGGAACAGAGCACAAACCGAACACTTCCGAAGCGTGCGGTGTTGCCAAATGTGATGATTGTGTTCTGTTCCGTTGCAGAGCGGATTACCGCACACACGATAACCTAACCTAACCTAACCTAGCGCACACACGCTTATGTGTAAACCTTGTGCTGTGATCCGTTGTGTACCGGATTACCGCACACAAATTAACGTGTGTGCGGTAATCCGCTCTGCAACGGAACAGAACACAATCATCACATTTGGCAACACCGCACGCTTCGGAAGTGTTCGGTTTGTGCTCTGTTCCGTTGTGCCCTATTCCGTTGTGCCCTGTACCGCGCTCCCATGAGAACGAAAGCGGTGCGGTGCAATATTCACATAGCCCCATATTTGTACTCTGTATGAATCTACCGGACTTACTTACTTACATGCTGCGTGAATTAACAAATGGGCTAAAGTATTTGGCACAGGAGTGTGAGGTCTGGATCACAAGGCTTGGGAGTCATCTACTGGGTAACTAAAGCCATTGATGGGCTTATTAAAATACGCTTTTGTCATGGATGCATGGTGGTTTTATTTCAACTGTTTCAATTCCAATGTATACCATACTGTTATCTTGGACTCCACATGATATTTTCTAACATTAATGTTAAAGACAGTTCGGTTATTATTTACAACATATTATAATACAATAATAGAGTACACAGGTTATTCATATTATTGTCATCAAAATTCAACAGTTCATTTTCAGAATCACATATGATAAGGGCTCAACCACAAACTCACCTATCAAGCCATTCCTAGTCTGTAACAACACAGATCTTTAATTAACTACACTTCACTTACTAACTATCATAAATAATTAATAATTATGATATGTTGAAAAAATAACGTACCCTACTATATTTCCCATTCGAAATTCCTAGAGTAGTAAATATAGTTTTTATTGTGATTTTTATCAGGCCTTGTTGTTAAAAATTTCTGATAACCTACATGATTTTGTTGTGATTCTGTTTGGCTAGAAGTGCGAATGAAATTTTTCAACAAAACACTTCTGTTATTATTATTATTATTGTTGTTGTTGATATGGTGGCCCCGTTTGCAAACAGTCTCAAAATAGTTAACACGCTATAGTATTTCACTAATTCAATAACAAATTTCATTACAATAACCGTCCATACGTTATTAATATCATCATCATCATTTAGTACAATATTATCTTCATTGTTGCTTCAACGCTAGATAACAGTTGAAAATCAATGTAACTCCACAAGATGGGGTTTACGTATAAACCAACTCTGTAAAACAACACCTAATATAAAATTTTTTTAAAAAATGAACTTATTTTGTGAACTTTAATCCTCAACAAAATTAATGTATAAACTGTAATATCCTTAGTAAACTTTTAACTATGATTTATAAACTTGCTACTACACTTAGGGTTAATTAATACAGTTTTCATCAAACATAAAACTAATATTTTCATACACTATGAAGGCAGATTCTCGTTCCCACTCCCACAAAATAGTGAATGCGTTAACAAGTGTTCTCGGGCTCTTGATGTTCAAAGATTTGTTTATAGGCTTTTATTAAAAATTGTTTAAGAAGAGTTGTTTATTTATAGGCCTCCAGACATTGAAGTTTAATTTCTCCCTCGGTTAGTAGGGACCAACAATCCAAGGGAATGTAGCTCCCACACTTTCTTCCTACCTTAGGCTATATATATGCCAAGTTTATCTCAACTGTCATGACCACAGACAGCGTGTTTGTGGTATTAACAAAGAATCGAGTTCGTGTGAAACAACTTTCGTTTTCCATATATGTGCAGTTTTTATCTGAATGAAAATGTTTTGTTAAAGCGTGAGCATTTATGATTTGCTCAATATACTTCAGATTTCTAAAAAAAAAAATGAAAATATGTTTGAGGTGTTAGCAGTTTGAAATCAAACATTATTGCTTCTCAATAATAATTGCTGACCAACAATTTTTAAAAAATTCTTTACTTCCGTGATTAACAATTATTTTTGCCAAACAGCAAAGCCAAATTATGCTTTGAAGTTGTTGCCAGCCAGACTAAACAGTGCAACATCACCTAAAAAATTATGTTGCAGTTGCTTTGTGGCATTGCTTGCCTTCAGATCATATTTTCAAACTACACTACTACTGCGTTTACGTTTCAAAATGTACCAAAAAAATATACAGGTCTACAGCAAGCACTTTATTATTTTTAGAGTATACTGAGCGTTTATAATAAATATTTTATTCTGTGTGTGGTGGGAAGGGGGGGGGGGGGGGGGGGGGGGGAGGAAAAATTTGAATTAAAGTACAAAACATATTCCTCACTATGTCTCCAACTCAGTACACAAGGGCACTGTAGTCTAGAGGTGGAATTCAAATAAGTAGAGTGCAAGTTAACTCATCATGGGTAGTCATGAGAAGGCGGGACAAAATATATAACTCGTATGTGATGTGAAGTGGTAAAATTGGATTTTTGGAGTCCACACACGCTCCCTTAAAAACATTGAAATTGGCAAAAAAAAGTGCAACAAACTCCCAAAACCCATTTAAACGGAACATTGAATATTAGCTACTACCAATTCACTGCTCCACGATTCCACGAACCACATTTTGTTCCTAAATCGAGAATCAGAACGGCCAATATCACTACAAACATCTGTCTCTGGTCACGAGAAGAAGCTCGAGTGGAATGCACAGTCTTCAAAACACATAGTCATTCTCTAATATACATAGTAAACACTATCCAACTATTGCATGCAGTCTTACAATTAGTAATATTTTGATAAAAAGTTCTGCCAAAAAATAATTATTTTCAACTGTCAAAAAGATATTGATAACAGTCTTATACCGTTACTTTAGTACAACCACACAATAGAAAGCAAGCTAGATGCAGAATTTATAATGGTATGCTGGGCCACATGCCTACTAACACCTCACAAGAAAGTTAGTTTACACCAGCATCTAAGGTTTGCCCAGCCAAAGGCTTTCACAAAAGTTCACAAGATAATACCTACCAAACCTTAAACACTAAATCGTCTGTATTCAACCGCCGAATAATGAGCATAAAGACATGTAATTGTCTCAAATCCCTTCATTCAAAGGTCAAAACCTTATACCTGGTTTACATTACCGGTACTAATATATTACACGGGTAGGTGAAAAATGTGGGTAATTTCTGTATGTGAACGCTTAAAAGTTGCCACCCTGATACGATAACAAATTCGGGTAATTTCGCGGGTATCCAGGTTAACCCTTCTAAAATTTGTTGTGTGAACGCAGCCAAGTTGCCTAATTGGTAATTTGTAACTGAAAATTGTAAAATTGTAATTACCTAACTGGTAATTGATCGTTGTTGACATTGTTGTATCTTGCATCAAGTTAGACTTGCGCTCCTGTTGGAAGGTAGATGAACTACAGTAACTCCGGTACAATTTTAATTCCTACGCCTTGTGAATGCTCGTGGCTTACCCTGGTATTATTACCCATGTAGCAACCATAGTAATGTAAACTAGGTCTTAGGGATGCTGGTAAACCTAACCTTCACTTTACACAACACAGAAATAGAGGCTAAATTCACACCAAACAAAACAGCAACTACCTTCCGTGTTTCAGCTACAGGTAACCATACCATCATAGTGTCAACCCTCTGTCAACAATTAATCCAATAATGAGCCAACATCAAAAATGATAACATTTACAAAATATAACCAAGTCAACAGTATTATTAAGTTTTCTTTTCTTCCATGTCTGATAAAGGCATCAAAGACACAAACACCCGATCTGTGCAACCTCACTCGAGTGCAAGTAACGTCAGAGTTTAACAGCAGTTTTTCTAGTTTCTAGTCCTTGGTTGGTCACGCTAGGATCAAACAGACGAGGTACAGACATCTTCCACATACAAACATGACTATTGACTATTCGTACATTCTTTGCCTTGCAAATAATTTGGTTTTAGCATTCTCAAACATGCCACTGCATCACCAAGCATCTAGGTTTCAGAACAGGTAAAGCAAGAAAAGTGTGTGGAGTATTGTAATGGTATCCAGAAAAAAGTGCTTTAATTAGTAACCACAAACTATAGGCACAAAATGAAAGGAATTTTTTGGAATATAAAAATATAAGGAGTTAGGCCTATATACAACCATTGTAGAGGACATAACGACTTTTTAACATTGTTACATTGAAACTGCCACCAATGTAACCGAATGTTCGAAGATGCTCAAATGAAAGAAAAGATGTGGTGACATCCCAATAATCGCTCTTGAAAAGCTGGAAAAATGCAAAAGTCTCAAGATGTAACCGGTATGTCTACTTCCTCCTGGAAATAGATAACAGCTATGATCACTGCCAACAGTGTGCACTAGTTACGCATCCACGTTCGCTTTGAATGCCACCAGTCCCACATCACCTCCTCCATCACGTTGATAGATTAAACCGTTAAATGCATCTTTGCATTTCTTGTGCAATATAACTTGGCTTAGTTGAGTGCATAGACTTTTTTCTGAATAACAGTACACAGTAGGGATGACATCGGGTACCCGGCTCCAAAGTTTTACCCGGAGCCGTTTTTCGGGTCCGGGTAATTTTTTAGTCCGTTTCTAGGCTATATTCACGCGCCAGTATTGCTGCGGTTGATTTCGATGGAGCCAGCAGGTACGGCGTGAGCCTACCCTTCCACAACACGTGACCCGGCGGGGAACAGAACAGACGGGAACCGACTTGCATTTGTTACTGTCTGTTCAATGTGAACATTCTGGCTAACACTCGTTCTATTACTTATTATTTTACTTGAAATAGCATGTTTTATGTACGTGCTTCAGTTGTGTATTGCGAAATGTTTTTATTTACTCGACGTGATTACTGCAGGCGTATTCCAAGGGGCTATTCGAGCAGGCGGCATGAATGTCATTCGTCCCTCGTCTTCGCGCCCCGCGCACTTCACAAGGCCTAGCGACGTCCTTCAAATCAAGCCTACACATTGAAAAATACGTTTTCAGGATCCGGGTACCCGGGTAATATGAGAGCTGGAACCGGTTCCAAATTTTATTACCCGATGTCATCCCTAGTACCACAGTTATAAATACTTATCACAAATATACTTTAATGGTATCAGTTTCAAGTAGATGTGAGGAACTCAAATAGTAGCAGTAGTTGGTTCTATTTTAGTCAGCTATTTTGTTAGCATGAGCCAAAGTTACGTTGGGACAACTTTATTCCCTGTTCACATAGCAAAAGTATGTATGTCACAATTAGGTAGGGCCTAGGTAATCAAGTTCTGTAGACGATTAGGTAAATGATTGATTGAAATATGTGAACAGGAAATTAATCTTTTCCTGAAGATTTGAGTATACCGGACTATTAGGATACGAAAACACTAATAAAAAAAACAGTGAATAGACCATAGAGACACAAGCCCCTAAAAATTAACATTTGTTTAGTTCTAGTATCAACGAAAGATATCGATCGATCGATAACATAAAATCCATGAAATGTGCCAACGAGTGATACCGTAACAACCAATAACAAATCAAGTAATTTTCTTTTAACTCAAGGAAGCATAATATAGCTTACCTTCTTCATTAACGGAAGTAAATTCATTTCAAGATTGGCTTCAAGAAATTAAGTTTTAGCTTAATACATCCTACCATACTTGGCAACAAAACATGTAATTAAATACGTAATAAATACAAATAAAACAAATTTATTATTGGTACTATAACAAATTGCTATTTTTCATAATTATTCAATTGTTTATCAGCATATCGGTACATACCATATTTTGTTTTCATTCAGCTTCATATACGTATATCATAAAACGTGGATTAATACCAACAAAAAAAACTAGTTATTATCCTATCTAGCCTAACATAAACGCTGGGGGCTAATTTGTGAGAATCACTTAAAAAAATAATTAAAAAAATAATCATGTAAATAGCAACATGATAAATAGCATATAGGTCAATTAAAACTCACTGTCGGACAATTAGCAGGAACCAGGAAGTATCTCGATGCCTAACGTGTGGGGTGTGTGTATGTTACTGTGTGTTCTACAGTGACTTTTAGGAACTTTTGGAACAAATTGAAAAATGTTTATCATATTTTGCAATAATTATAGGTTGCACTTGCACCCCACTTTTGTGAATTACCATTTTCAATTTGATGTGTGACCAATAATCAAGTAAACATGTTAACATTAATTAATAACTGTTTTTGACATTTTTTATAAATAAAAGTTGAACAGCGAGGAACAAAATTATTATCATGTAATGAAAATTTTATTGCAAACATAAAGACATGCAAAAATAGAGGAACATTTGGGTATAGGCCTACTAACGTAACGTAACAGCACAATTTAGTATAGAAGCACAGAGGAGCATTCCTCATTCTATAAATTTCATCTGAATGGATGCATTGAACACAAAATACAAATATAGTATTGCACTTATTGTGTTGTGTATTGCTCAATTAAGGAAAGATTTTCGGTCGGGAGGTTACCCATGTTTATTGCAGCCAATACATTTATTATTGGCTTCAATATAGACATAAAGTATAATAAATGTAAATTGTTTGCATTACTGTTCTTGTAAGTCACGCGCTTCCATTAGAGCCTCCGTGCCGTGTAAACTAGTTTCCCCGTACATGTGGTGGCGCTGAATCTTCACGTACGACCAACACGAACATCCAATACGTTTACGTTAGTAGACAATACCGAGCCGGCAGTACTTCTAGTCAAAATACAAACAATACAAACGACGTATTACATAAACTTGCAAAAGAGTGGATTGGAACTCAACACACAGGAATGTGTAACCAAGTCCCATCACACACTATTGAGCTATTATTGGAATGAACTTGCAAGTAGCCTACAACATTGCTGATATGATGATTTACAAACCTCAACAACAAATTACCATGCATATTGGTTTCCACTGTTGCGTTGTTAACGTTTACATTACCCCACAAACAAAGTACACACACCTGGGTTTGATTCCCAGTAGGGGCATTATCAGCAATTGCTTCCGATTCACATACACAGACACACACATCTCACAGCTACTACAAGATGCACACAATATCCATAGTAAATTAAGATACCGTCTCATAATTGTGTTAGAGTTACGTTATAAATAATACTTATGGCTTACCTGTGGAAAATATTGCTCTAGCTACACATGTAAAACACAACATACCCTAGTAATTAACTAAAATAAATGCACATGGAATGAAATATTTGGACAACCTCAGTTACGTTACATTACATGAGCACATGATGAGCACATTAATATTATAATTTACAACAATAACAATCAATTATTAGTTATTACATAGGCCTCAATATATTATGGGCTAATCAGTTGAGCCAAAAAGCTGATATTATTTGTCACATTCCATTAATAACTTGGAAGAATCACACGTAATTCACAGTAAAATATCGTGACAATAGATCAGTTTACCTCCTGCCTGAACCATTACACTATTACAGTACTGAGTAATACCAATATTAAGTTACATATTATTACTAAAACATACAATACATATTATACATTATTCCTATTTTTAATTATTTAATATTATGACAATGCCACAACAAAAAAAAAACTCAATTTTAGAATACCCACACAAAAATTATACCTAACAATCCTGTAATGTTTGAAATCAACATTGGTATACTTGAGCCTTGATTGGATAGAAAGGAAACCCCAGTAGTAGAGCATCTTCAATCCAAGTTCTATCCATCATGAGAAAATGGAGATGGGAAATTGAATGTCTAGCTTTGGGAAACAAAGGTAGGCCTAGGCTTCACTATTACTGTAAAAAATTACCTACCGGTAAATATCAGACTTTAGATTATGTGGCAGGGGTGTGTGGCCAACTAGACCCTCGACCCAATCTCGGCTTTAGTAAGTCAAGATGGAAAGTCATAGCTAATGTTGATGATAAGTGATAACTAATCTTTCAAAACGTTGGATGATAAAGACCATTCGTTTTGAACATACTACCGTATTTACCTGAATTTAAGACTATAATTATTTCCATTTGTATTGGTTAAAATATCAGGGGTCGTCTTCTATTGGGGTAAATACAGTATTTTTTGCTTTGTAATGTGTATTTTGTGAACAAAAAATAAATTCAACCGTATCTTAATCTTTATGTAACACAATAAGAAACTCTTGACAACACTCAGGGGCATGTCAACCATATCGACTCTACATAGCTAATAGGCTACATATCTCATCTTTAAAAATGCTGGGGTCACTAAGGTTGGAATTCATAGTCGGCCCCTACACCTAGGGGCACCCATTGTTGCTATGGATTTGTTTTGTTTATGGGAAATAACATGCAAACATTTGTTACCTTAGTAACAATGGGCGCCCCTAGGTGTAGGGGCCGACTATGAATTCCAACCTAAAATTGTGGGAAGACAAAGATTATGGAAAACGTTACCAAAAATACAACTCGTGTGGGTCTTGGATGGGTAATGAACAATATATATGCTACTCTAGCCTAGACCTACTCAGTCATTAAATTACAATTATATACACATCAAACAAGTAAGGAATGAGCACACAAAGCTTGGTGTGGCATTGTCGGGTACTAACTACGTATTGTGTGGTAGGCCTGACAGAAACATTTAGACCTGAGCTGGCTTCTCCTTGCCGACGACCATGAACACCTTCTGTAGGCAGCGAGTTAGGACTACTGAAACCAGAGAACACACGACGCATGCAGTCAGTTTCAGTCTGCATTGTACAGAGCCTTATAATTATTATTATTATTATTGTTATTTTATTTTCATTTATTTATCTGTAACTAACAATGATACATTTACAGATACATATATTTCATATAGAAAGGGAAAAGGACGTGTGGTCCATTCATTTATAAATAATAATGTCCCTTCACAAACTTTTCTTTGATGCATTTGGAACATGAGATCTTTTAGATATAATGTTTGTTTATAGATAGGCTTCTGGTATCTAAGCAAGTTTATTCATAGGTAGATGCATGAAGGACAATACATATGGCTGTGATAATTGAAACTATAGTTTCATAGTTGTGTTCCAGTAATTGGGGTTCCAGTACAGGGGAACGACGAACGAACACACTTTCACAGGGCTCTAATCATTACACACTCAAGAAAGCTTTCCTCAATAAACTCTTGAGTTCGCCTGAGGAGAGAAAGGCCACGTGTACCTTGGATTTGAGCTCTCTTAAGTGTGGAGATGGTGACGAGGAAAACAAATACTACTACTTACTTAGATGACTTCCTCCAGCTGCCCGTAACGAGCTAATTACCACATTACACGGGACTGATAACTCAATAAGTGCTCCAATCAGTTTGACTTACTCATAGTGCAAGTGTGGCTAAATTCAAACTTGTTCTAAACTTGATATTACAATCTTCATTGCACACCTCACTTATCTATTATAACAGCTGCAGAGCTCAAGTTGATGTTAGAGAGCAGACTCATAAGAAGCCTACTAGATTTTTGCTGGGCCACACGCTCCACTCCGAAACATACTTGAATGTGCGCATGCTATGTTGGATAGATTGACCAGATTTAATGGGAGTAAAATTCCAAACTTATGTTTCTTGGGGAGAGACTCTTGGGGGGAGACTACAATTAATGTGAAAGTTTGAATTGAAGTAACAATAGGGAACACGCGTATGAAAATTTTAATCGATTTTTAAATACCTTGTCTCTCATTTTATAATTTTTTGCCTTTGAATTTTGAAAAACGGATCAGTCTATGCCTCAAAATAATTGGTTTAGTAACGATAAATAAAAGGGCGCGAAAAACGAACCGCCGTCATGTAGAGTGGATTTGACGTCACGGTTTTGTTCTTTGTACGCTCACCGCCTCAGCGATTGGTCTGTTACGCCACATCTACAGAATCATTGCGTCACAGCCACCTGTACGCGTTTCAGATCCCCGAGTTTAAACTTCAATAAATGCGACCACATTAAACCCATTTAAAAAGTTCTTTTTTACTTAGGACTTGCATTAATATACTTTTTGTATCTGATACTATTAAACTAAGTGTTTGGTTTAACAAAAAAAATCGTACGCGTGTTGCCTATTACAAAATTACAAAATAAACCTTGATGACAACCAAGCATTTATAATGTCTGGTAGCTTGAAATTTCCAGGATCAAATTTCTCCATCGGTTTTCTTTTTTTTTAGTGCATCTTGCCACATTGCTCTTTCAGTGTGCATCAGGCTTCACACCATGTCTTGTGGTACAATTTTAAGTCGTTTAGTTTTAGGGCTGGGAGAAAATGTTCAATTTTGTAAACGTTTATTTTTCTGAATTTTTCCTATCTAAGCGTTAAAACATAACACCACTCCTGTTTATAAAATGATAAAAAAAACGTGTTGTAATGTTCCCGATAAAAATATCCAATAAAATAACACGGGTGATTTATTATGTTCAATGTTGATTATATTTCCACTTTTGTGTTCAACTGTCCCCAGTCATTTTGACTCCACAAACTAAGCTATGCCTCGTCGGCTCGTCGAAGAGCTGTGACATCGGAAAAATCTGCGGGTTTGGGTTTTGGGTAGGGGTGGCGGGGGAGAGGGATTGGTCAGGCGGGGTATAAGACATGGTTAAACGTGCATGAAATGAATATTTGTACACGTATATTTTCGCGCAGGCGTTTACACGTTCAAACGTTTACACGACAGCCATATTTAGTTTACATCTGTACAGTTATTATTGCCTGTCATAATAACTCAACATTAACTTAACAGTTTAACAGTTGAGGGTCAGTTTAACAGTTTTAACAGTTTATAACAGTTTTGCTATTATATTTCAAATTTAAAAAAGTTAAACTTGAGACTTAAAACTTAAGTAGATCCTATGTAGAAGACTACTTGACTCTTGACAGTGCTACTTGCACAACCCTAGGAACAGGACCTGCCAAATAGTACAACAATTGAGCCACAAAAGATTGGTTTCACCCCTAGCCTCCTAGTGCTGCTGGTACGTATAGCCAAGTGTAATGTGTATTGCGTAATGCTAGGACATGGTTGTTTACTAGTTGGCCCCACATACAACAACTCAACTTACAATGTGTCCCAAACCATCCGTTAAATAAAATATATATAAGATGGGCAGCAAGCTAGGTATGCACCTTAAGGATTTTCTTCCAAATGGCTAGGAAAAACTTATTGGGGCTTACACATGCCAATAAAATAAATTATATTAAACTACACTATAAGTTATCAAACTAGGTGCTATAGACATAAAGTGGGAGAGTTGAATTTAACAAAGTTAAAATTTGAAGTAAAAGATCATGCATTTGAATAAGGTGCTCTTGGTGAGAAAAAATAATGTAGATGTAGTTGTAAGACAGCCAGAGAGATACAAACTTCTTTCAGTGGAGGGAATCAAACATTATTCAAAAAACTAGTTTCTACCAGATCAGCTAGTTATGTACAAATATACGTAGGTACTGTATATCAGTCCAATTCTGTTTTCAGATCAACTTCAATAGTTAATAGAATAAAATTCATCAGTTCTTTGTCCAATAGTCCGTCTTTAATTTGTAATGACCTTCTACTTTTGACTTCAGATAGTCGTCTTGAAATGGGTAAAGTATAATGTTGTGTAAGTTACAGTAACTGATTATTTATGTACGATACTTGTGCGCCTCTGATAAACAAAATATTTTATTTAATTTTCAAACTAATTTGTCCATAATATATAAACAAATTAAAATTAGCCTATTGGGCTGCCTCGAACCTGAAAGTAGCAGCCTGGGATATTGTGAATTGCCTCTCTCTGCCATTGTTTTTTTAGCCCTAGGTAAACAATTACTGTATACACTAATTCATAGAGTGGGGGAGGTCCTAGTAATATTACTAGGAAAACGCTCTGTTTGATGTGTTGATAAGCGAGGGCGTCCATATCTACAAACATTCTGGCATAAAGTTCTCAAAGCTAATAAAAACAACAATTCACAACAATTCAAGAACGTGCATTGCAAAATTGTTCCTAATTTCCATAGCTATTATACTTCCTGACATTGTTGGATGCAGTGCAATGTGCGTTGCTAAGAATTTTCGTCGTCATGTTTTCAACACGGTCCGCCACCGTTAGGTACTAACAGTTATTGACAGCTATAGAAATATGATTTCTGCCTCAAATACGTATCAGATCGCGTTTACATTAGTATATTCGTAACCGGACAAAAATTTACTATAAGATAGCCACCTCACATTTTGCTGTTACATTGTTCCAGAAAAATATTTGTATTTGTAGGCCAAATACGGCTTAACAGTATCACGTATCTTAGCTTATGTACACTGATTTGAAGATGAATAAAGACGCTTTGTATTGTATTGTATAGTAACTTTTGTGTAACTTTGCCAATATTTATCAGATCGCCATAAAGTGAACATTTTCGTAACCGGAAAAATCTGTAAAAAAAATATGGCTATCTCACATTTTGCCGCAATTTTGTTTCAGAAAAATATTTTGCAGTAACTATGGTGTAACTTTGTAACTTTTCGAACGATTTTGCCTCAAAACTATACACCTTCAATCCACATCGAGGCTTGTGAATGGTCCAAATTTCAAGTTGATCGGACTTTCCATTCAACCGCTATCGACAGACATAAAAACAAAAAAACAAAAACAAAAAAAAACAGAACGAAGTGTCATAAGAGTCTAGTGGAGACGCTCGCTTCGCTCACTTAATTAATTGATACGGATGGGCAAATACTATATTGATATTTCGATACGATATCGATATGTCCGGATTATTTTGATATCGATATGTACTGGTAAGTGGTAACTAACATCAAAATATCGAATAATCGCTAAAAATGTAATATTTTTCTTGGCAATGATTTCAACATTTGAATTTACCGCGTGTCTCGTCGCTAAGCACACATTTGCACTCATGCCTTCACGCATTCACCCCACCTCCTTCCTACCCTGGTCAAACAAGAACGCATACGGGCCACCAATCACGTATGACTATTTTGTCCTCCTCCAAAATCGTCCCGTTACGTGGGTGGGGCTCACCCATCCCTAGTGATGGGAATTTTCATGAAAAGATTTTTGGTTGAAAATTAAAAAAAAAAAAAAAAAAATGCAATCAATTGTTTGATTAGATGTAAGTTATTTGTGTATCACGAAACTAGGCGTAACATGTAACGACATGTGTAACATTCAAAACATATTGTTGCTTTCTCATACGCAAGGTCAAAAAATCGTTAACACCCTAACAGTGCCCGAAATAAAACATGAGCCCACTGATTATAAGGTTTTTATTTTGTAAAACAGTATGGTGTGGTTTGTATAAGCGGTAACCATTAGCAAGTGGTCGAAGGCAAGGCCAGGTACACGCACATACCTATTTATTAACAGGTAGGCCTAAAAAGAATAAATTCAGTTTACAAAATACAACTTAATAACTATGTTTAACACAAGTTCTTGAACATACACAAATCTTCAGAAAATGTGTATACCTCCCGGCTATCAACTGCTGGTTGACCAAATATACCTTTTATTTCCTTAAAACTGTTGTTGTTGTTGTTTTCTTATGCCCGCATCTCACTTCACGGAGTCATCATGCGTCTAGCAGCCCAGTAGAGAAACGCCTCCTTTTCAAATCTATCCATGCCCTTCGGCATCTCGTCAATCACTTCTTTAAGTTTAGTGCATATGTGTAGGTGTCGTCTATCCTGCACTCCATCCCCACACAATCTGCACATGTCTGACTCCATAATTCCAAACCTGTGGAGATGTTTTGCCAGCAAGTCATGCCCCGTCTCTAGGCGAAACATTGCTGCTGTCGTCTTTCTTGTGTATTTTATATTTCTTTTTTTTGGTAGCGTAAGCCTCCCAGCTTTTATCCTTTGACTCCTCTTTCCATCTGTCTAGGGTTGCCAACTCTCCCGTATTTCACGGGAAATCCCGTTTTCTACTGTGATTTCCCGCTTCCCGTATCAACTCTACACGGGAATCAGTTTTCCCGTATTTTCACAATTTGTTTTAAAATACACATTTCGTAAACTTCCGCCTACTAACAGTACACAGTTTTCAGCATTTGAGCATTTTGAACTTCAAGTCTAATGTTGAGACGATTGTTTCATTATATTTAATACATGATGGTACATAAATGGCTAGACAATAGAAACAGATCAACCAGCTGAGTTACAATTGTTGGTATTTATTCTCTTTCGTGTCAAAAATGTTATAATTATTTAAAACGGGATATAAAGATTCTACGTGATGCAAAATAGCTTGACAAAATGTAGAAGGTAACCAGCTTAAACTACTATACATATTAATTCAATTTACCCTCCCAAATTAAACATTAATTGAATGAGAAAATTACACAGGCTGCAAAGTTAATATCAAATCCCTAAACTCATTTTCATTTTTCTGGGACCTAACGTCTATTATAAGAAAACATTTTTTGCGCCTACGGCGTTTTGGCCTTCGGCAACTGGGACATCGCCATCCTCTTTCCCTCTACATTTCACATCAATTTTAAAATTCCCGTATTTTCATATTCAATAGTTGGCAACCCTACATCTGTCTTTCACTTCCCTATTGTAAGCTAATTTGAGGTGCGATTTTATTGCTCTGTACGATATGGGACATGGGTCTTACTGTTTGGTTCTTCTTACTGCCCATCTTTGCCAGGAAGTCGGCCTTTTCATTGCCATTGATGCCACAGTGGGCAGGCACCCATTGCAAGACTATTGTGTTTCCAGTCTGCATCAACTTAAGAATCTTAAGTTTACACATTTTAACTTCATAGTCTGCTTCCACTTTGTTTACTATAGCCTCTATAGCTGCCTTAGAGTCTATTAGAATAACCACTTTCCTGTGCTGGTACATTTCCATTTTTTCCAGAGCTCTATCTATTGCCTTCACTTCCCCATCAAAATTACTTCCATTCCTTCCAGCAGGGACTGAGTCTTCGAACTCCCTGCTGTATATTCCAGCCCCTGCATTGCCCTGTCGTGGTGTGGCCGATCCATCTGTGTAAACGTGCAACCACACATAAAACTTACTGTTGATGTTTCTGCATTGAAAGAGAAAAGTAACAAATTAACAGGCCCTGGTCGTTTTTTCATGAATTTTACCACACAATCATCCATTGTTATTAAACTTTCTACTAAGCATTTGAAGTGTTTGATAGTTTTTTTGTTGCCATCTTTACAACCACATAATTGACTTAAACCTATTTGAATGTTCTATGCTTACAAAATATAAACAAAACCAAATATTGAAAATTTTCGATGAAAATTTTCATACCCTAAGTACTAGGAAAACGCTCTGTTTGACGCGTTGATAAGCGAGCGCGTCAATATCTACGATCTTTCTGGCGAAAAGTTTTCAATGCTAATACGAACAACAATAACAACAATTCAAGAATGCGCATTGCAAAAATTGTTCTTATTTCCATGGCTATTATACTTTCCGACATTGTTGTATGCAGTGCAATGTGCGTTGCTAAGAATTTTCGTGGTCATGTTTTCAACACGGTCCGCCACCGTTACTAACACTTATTGACAGCAATAGAAATGTAATTTCTGCCTCTAATACGCATAGGATCGCGTTTACATTAGTATATTCGTGACCGGACAAAAATTTACTATAAGATAGCCACCTCACATTTTGCCGTTACTGCATTTTAGAAAAATATTTTCGAGTAACTTTCGTGTAACTTTGCCAATACTTATCAAATCGCCATTAGATTAACATATTCGTGACCGGAAAAATCTGTAGAAAAATCTGGCTATCTCACATTTTGCCGCCGTTTTGTTTTAGAAAAATATTTTGCAGTAACTATGGTGTAACTTTGTAGGTAACTTTTCAAACGATTTTGCCTCAAAACTATACACCTTCAATCCACATCGAGGCTTGTGGATGGTCCAAATTTCAAGTTGATCGGACTTTCCGTTCAACCGCTATCGACGGACATAAAAAAAAAAAAAAAACAGAACGAAGTGCCATAACAGTCTCGTGGAGACGCTCGCTTAATTATTATTGAATTTTATAAATAATTTTTCTTTGCATCTGAAAACTGAACCTAGCGCCTACAGTATGTCATGCTTTATACGATCAAAGCGCTTGACTTATCTAATCTGGCTGTCTTATTTCTACTTAAATTAGTGTAATGTGAACTAATAAGTGGGTAAAATGGATTAAAACCTTGGTTTGGGGTCGCACAACCATCATGACCTTTTGAAGACATTGCGTAGCAGCTCCTGAAACATCACATAAAAACCAAACTGAACGGAAAAGAAATGAAAACAATCATTCCGCAACTAGGCTACATGGGTAGCAAAAATTGGTAGGTTTGTTGGGGGTTAAAAATACATTTATTTCCTTTTACAGCCATTACCACTACATAAGGAAAACAAATCATTTGAGGGTGATTAATTAAGCAATTGACGTCCTCTGTCAAACATGTCCCGAAGCTTAAGACAGTGAAATCTCATGAAATTTACTACTGTTATAAAAAACAGAATTGAAGGAAGGAAAAACAAATGCATAGAACACATGCATTTGAATGACACTACACATCTTGAAGTGTGACTGAATTATTAATGATTGCAAGCCACAACTGTGTGTACTCCGGTTGAAGTTTGTAGAGTATAGGGACTAGGGCAATGCTGGTAACAGTTGTCATATTTGTATGCTGCAACACACCATCAAGACTGTGTCCAAAAAGTTACAAATAAGTAAAGCCCCGTGAAAATGGGTTTAGTTTTTTTCGAAATTTTGTTTTAAATCAACGTTTTTTGTGTTTAGCGGTGTTATTACTTTCAGCTTGTAGAAATATACAATGTATGATACAATCCACGAACTACGTGCGCTATATGCCTACTACATACGTTTGCGCTAAGTAAAACGTGTTAGGGAAAAATACTTATCCCCACCACAGATAACTAATTAACTACGTAGGCAGATAAACAACGCCCGTGTTAAAAGTGCTTCGCGGTTTGATTTGAACTTGAATGTAGTTATCTTACGCGACCGCATCGCCGCGCTAGCGTACTAAGGTCGGAGATGCAGGTGGCTGTTCCATCTGCTTACAATGTTGCATGGTGTTCAGCGCTTTGTATAGTAGGCCTAATGCCCCCGGCGGTTGAAGCCAGCCGAGTCGCATTCCAGGCGGACAAAGACACCCCAAACCTCGATAGTGAGCGGGCAAAGAGATGGTTGGGCCGAGGGGGAAACACGTATGCAATGCCAGAAACCACCAAGTGAAACAAACATCACCAATAAAAGGTGCCTGGGTGGTATAGAGAACACGAGATTCTACTGATGTGAATCAACAATCATTCTGCTCATGGTGCCAAAATCATACACGATTTTTTTGTGGGTGTATTCGTTCTTAGGAGAAAAGTCTAAACTCAAGTGATTACAGGAACGCAAGAATTTAATTTGCATTAGAAGGGGGGGGGGGGGGGGGGAATAGTAGAGATAGTGGTCTAGTGGTTTTGTTCCTGCTTTCAATGCAGAAGGTCACGAAATGGGCAGTATCTAAAATACATTTATTTAAAATACGCATTTAAATACATTTGTATCTTGTATTTATTTCAAATATTAGGTTGCAAAGGATTTGTATCTTGTATTTCAAAATACTTAACTTTGCAGTATCTTAGTCTTTTAAATATAGGTACTCAAAATATAAATACATTGTATGCATGGGACAATAAGACAATAGGTGCCAAATTATTAATAATTTATTTTTTAAATTTTAAAAATAAATTATTCCACTCATGGACTACCCTCCCCCCCCCCCCCCCCGTTTTTCGGGCTAGCGTTTTTAAACGTCTGTCGTATCGTATATCTGTATTTTGTATGATGCTGTTACTTTATTCAAACTGTTACTACAAACTTTTCGAAGTATTTGGGGGGTATTTGTCTGTAGTAGAAGAAAGATCAATGATCACAAATGCGATTTTTAAATGGTATAGAAGTTGTGATTACGTACGTGCGTAGCCATTTTTCAATAAGCATATAATACCCTGCGACTTAAATCAAACTTATTTGGTACCACGTACCACTAATAAATTTTGGATGTAACTACGTACTACACATGAATTGATGTTTGAAATATTTGCATATTTTTTAAATAGGGTACGTGCACTAACAGTAGCATAACTAGCACTTTCTGTGTTATATAGTGTGGGGGGGGGGGGGGGATTATTTTTAACCAGAACGATCATTCGCGGTGGCGGCAGTGTATAGGGCACTAGCAACACCAAAAGACAACAATGAAACAAATGAATTGAATCGATGGACAAACAACAAGCTGGCAAAAAATAATTTCGTCTGATTTTGGAAAACAAAACAAAAACAAACAAATACACATACAAAACTTTCACTTAGTGGTTGTCTATTATTAAAAGTTTTAAATGGTGAGCAGTTACTATTGCTATACTTGTTTTTATTTCTATGGTTGTAATTTTATTATTTTGACAGCTGATGGTTTGTCCATCAGTTTAATTCATTTGTTCCATTGTTGTCTTTCGGTGTTGCTAGTGCCCTTACTTATTAGTTTGAATAGCAATTATGTGTCACTCTCTTTGTCCACTGTCTCGCCGCGTCGTCACTGGAAGGTGCTCGGGCGGGTAGACAGGCAGACGCCTACAGCAACACGTCGCGCGTGCCTGAGTCGAGAGAGGCGATTTGCAGGTGTGGGTTTTCAGTATCGTCATCCCTTGACAATGGTGGCTAATTGTTGTGTATTCGGGTGTAAAAACGAGCGTTTGCTAGTTTCGAATATATCATTTCATAGAATTCCGTGCATTGATAAAACCCCGAAACTGTATTGACACTGACTTATCCAAATCAACAGACGAAACGCACCTTGCGAGGAACAGCTATCTGTTATCACTTCATTACAATTTTCCGGATCTTCACAAGCAACAGCCTCAAAACTTTGCAGGTCGCAGAACGTAGAAAGTAAGACGAAAGAAGCCATGTTATCGTCACCTCCCATATTACGTAACAGCTGTCATGAGAAAATAATTCTCTTTGCTCTGTGCAAGAATGTTTTGAATAGGCTACAACATTCACCCTTTCAGGCCTACTGGCCACCTGCGCAGTATTTATTTTTAGTTTACCACACCCCCGCCCCTTCCCCCAGGCGCTCAACAAAGCTCCTACTGAAGAAAGTCGCGTGGGTCGTTGACCTATCGTCCTAGGTCTTCAGCTCAGAGGGGAGGGCCATCGCGGTCAGTTTACATCGAGTAGGATGGAGTTACCTATGATGTAAACAATTTGTTAACACCACGAAACAACTTAAAAGTGATTAATGCTATTTGGGTGCACATCTTTCGAAACAAAGTTGATGCATTCAGAAGTTGTTATTGCAGTTTAGGCCACCTCCCATTCTTGACCCAACTTTGATGGGGGGGGGGGGGGGGGGGGGGGGTTGCGTCAATCCCCATACTTCGCCACTCTGCACTAAGCAGGTTCAATTATCAATTATCTCCGTCTTGTTAAAAATTAAAAATTAAATTTACCAGAGCAATAAACGAGGGATCACTCACGGATTGAACACTTGAAACCAATTTAGATATTATTATTATTATTATTATTATTATTATTATTATTATTATTATTTTTGAATTGCATTATTATTATTATTATTATTATTATTATTATTATTATTATTATTATTATTATAATAATTATTTTTATTAAGTATTTATTTGCAACAGAAAATTATTCCACTAGTGCAAATATATCAACTTATCAATTAACAATCTAGAAACTAACTAAATTAAACATAAATTTAAAACTAAGAACTAACATCACTTCACTTCTCAAAGATAATCAATTACAATTTACACTACGTGGGCCAACACAGTAGTATAATTCGTTATCAGTGACAGTTTAAAATGAAACTGAAATTTGCTATACGTGCGTGGGCACCAGCCCCCAGCAGGAAATTTTGCAAGAGGGGACAAAGCGAAATAACACTTTCTACCTCGCTGCGGCCGGGGGGGGGGGGGGCACCCCTCAGATTACCCCGCAGGGCGCATTTTTATTTTCAACACTTTTTTTACTGAAATGGGATTTTAGAGTAGGTTCTGAATGAAAGATATTGAACTACGTACTTTGTCAAAACATGGTTCCATTTTTATTATAAATCAAAATAGAACCATGTAGACATAAAACGTGCTCGTATAGGCCTATATCAATTAAAAAAAAACAGTATGGTCTATATGTCATAGAACGCATCAACACTTAGGAACAATATCTTCAGAGATGGAACTGGCCACGATTGACTAGTCACACATAAAATGCTGGTTAATTGTTACATAAGTTCAAGAAAACGTAAGAAATAGTAATTATAATACATTATCGTATAATATACGATAATGTATTATATAACTACTATTTCTTACGTTTTCTTCGTTTATGTATATTACACAACATAAAGCTTGTTAAATTTTAAACAATTCCTGAAATTCCTGGGGGAACAAGTTCCCCCTTGGGTGTTCCCCCTTCCCCCCGCCCCCCCCCCCCCCCCTTCGCAGGGTCCATGTGTACCTGTTTGTGCACAACATTGTTGTTGCGTACGTATAAGTTGAAGAAATTAGAACATGTGCATATTTAGTAATTTCTGCTCGTTTGGACACTTACAAATACTTTGACAACAATACTTAGCACACGTTATCTGACAACAATACTTAGCATACGTTATCTGTGCTGCCATCGTTTTTGAATAAGTTATGTTGTTTATCTTATAAAATAAATAGCACACCCACAGCTAATTCGCGCCGTAGTTCATACGCCAAAACACAGGATACACTATCCACATTGTGTTGATCGTGGAACTGGGTTACTGCGCCCTCACACGCTAAGAAATGTTGACTCGACGTTAACGAGCACGGCAATATGTTGATGACAACACTAAGAAGTAACAATGTGTGAGTTGTTCCATCAACAAATTGAGCTAAGTTGTATTACCATTGATAGGCCCAAGCCACTTCAGAATATGATAGTGGACCACAGATAACAATACATTGCGTGGGTGATAGTTCTGTAACAAAAAACGCGCAGTGTACGCTTTTATCTCTACGAACTTCTCGCTCCTCTTCCTTCTCCGAAGCCCGGTTGTGGGCCTGGCCTGATTTTCAGTTTTTGTAATGTTTTTGTTTCTCCTCTTTATATGCATTTTGTTTTAGATGTGTGATTCGTGCGTGAGCAATTATTGCGATTATGGGGGATTCTTTCGTTTTGTTTGATTTGTGTCATCTGTGTTGACTATTCCTTTTTTGTTATGTGGTATGTTGTCTTTCGGCTACCGGGCTTTGTCTCGTGTGTGTTTCTCACAATTGACATATCTATTCTTCTCCGTGTAGGCCTACCTGTTCCTAGTCTAGGTTATATTTTGTTTTGCACTTACTGTACTTGGCTAAAGAGGGCGACATTGTGCCCTATATTGGCATTCCCACCTTAGGGTGGCTAATTTAAAAAAAAAACTGTTACTTCCATCGTATGATTGCCGAGCAGTAGTGGATTAGATCAGTAGTATCAGATCAAGGAGTATACTATAATCTGTTGTCTGTGTAAGTAAAAATGTCATAACAGTCTTCCCTATCGCCACTGATATTTGTCATATTTTACTTCTTTTGCAAGATTTCAAATTTGCAAACCGGTCAATTACTGTATCGAAATCCATTTGTTTCACCCGCTCTGCTTCTATACTAAGAAACCAAAAAATTGAAGACGTTCTTAGGCCATTGAGTGGTGTGCATACTTCTTGATCAACTTTAATTTTAAAAACGATCTCTCAGCAGACGCTACCGTAACTGGCAAGGTAAGAAACAAGATGCATTTGGTACAGACATGAAGATAGCTGGAAGACATGTCTGTGTTGTCTACTATGGGAGAATGTGAGGGGCTTTTATTGTTGTGCTTGTACGTGAATTCACACATAATTTCTAGACTCATTGTGTTTTGAAAGCTCATAAACTGCAATGGCAAGTTTTCAAAAAAGTTGTCAATAAAGAGCTAAGTTTTCAGATTTACATTTTTTTCATTTTAATTTGCATATTAATGATAGCATATTATTTATATATATATACATGGATAAGGAATAATTTTTCCACCCCACCCCGTGGTCCCTTAGTTACGCCACTGGTTTATTTACTCTTGTTCAGACACTCACATGTCAAACTGCTTTATTGTATTGTCCTATTGTCTACCTACGACTCTACGTCTTGTTCCTTGTGATGTTATTTCGAGGTCAATATTCGTTACCCTCGCCCTGCCATCCTTCCGATGCGTCTGCAAACCGAGGGCTTGGTATGTGTGCGATTCGATGCTCGCGGCAGTAAAAGGGGGTGAACTAAGGTTTGGCAACACCGTAGCCGGCCGCGTCACGACAAACGAGTTCCGAAGAAGAAATCCTCTGCAGGTGACTCACTCGCCTGTGTGGCGGCAGCACATTCGCTCTTCTACCATCCTTGTGGTCGCGGAGGGAACTAATCAAATAGCGAAGCATGGCGCCCATTTGAATCGTTTATCTGCCTACGCAAGTTAATTAGTTATCTGTGTCCCCACTATTGAAAAATGGTCCAAAATTTATGTCATTTCAAACAAAATTTATTATTTTAAGAGAACACAACTTTTTGTGCGTCTCGTAAAATTTTTCACTGTTAAAACGGGAATTCAGACGACAGTTTGGCAAGATTTCGTGGTTATTTTGCGTAAAACAGGACATTTCGCCAGTTGCAGTGCTATAATGCCAATTTCGCAAACTTCGTGTTTTAATTTTTATATTTTTGGACTCCTCTTGCTATTTTAAATGCCGACATTTTATCAAATAAAGCAATATTCACAACAATCATATGATTTTGCGTTCTCGAATTTTACGGGGCTCTACAAATAAGTTATTTTGCCGGCCTTCAACTCCACATGGATGTTCACACTTATCTCTTGTATTCTAGAGCTCACTCAGTAAAAAGCTCGTGGAACTCAGTTTTTGGGACTTAAAGAGTACTATTTATAAAGACTGAGGACCTCAATTACATAATCATGCAAATAAGTACCATACTGGTAAATGCATCTTTTTACATTTGAACAGTGTAGATAGGTAGGCACTACAGCTACATTCACACGAGGGACCAAATGTCGTACCGAGTTTAGTTCTTACAAAATAAATCAAGATAATACATCGATAAACTTAAAATTATCAATGCATAAAAAATAGTCAAGAATCAAGATCAAAATCAGAAAGAACATTAGGTAGGTACCAAAGAACTGAACAACTGGGTGAGCCAGCTGAATGTAACCATGAAGACCCAAGAAAGTCAAACAGCATGACAGAATATCGAGATGTGTTTTAGTAGGTACGTAGCCATGCTGCAACTGGGAAGGCTTTGTAGCTTTGTTTTCTCAAAGAAATTGAAGCACACTCACGTCATTTCACACATCATCATCGCCCCCCATGCACGTAATCTGTCCCACACATGTTCAATGTACGGTGCATGCTGTGTTTTCAAGCTTTATAAGTAGGCTAACTCAACACATTAATTCATACCAACAAAACACAAATTGATAATTCACCATGTTTAAATTAAATAGCGCTATCATATGGTAATAATAAGAAATTATTCAAATTAATATTTAATAAATTTAGATATTCATACAGTACTGGTGGTATAGCAAAGTATTGCATCACAGTATTAGTTGAGCCAGTGCTGGAAGTGGGAGGGATGGCATCATACCAGTGTTTGGTAAGACCTACTACCATCTAACTACTTATTATTTATACAAACAGCCAGTGCTTAATTTCAGGGCGGACACGTCCGCCCACTTCTTTTTTGGAAAAGTCCTAATTAAAAAGTCAATACGATGTTGTAGTAGACTATACATAGCCTGTCTGTAGTCACTGTACTAATGTGCCGACTGCACTTTTCCCTATATCCTCCCTGCTACTTGACAAGTATATGCCTGCTTGATTGGCTGGGTAGGGGGAGTCAAGTATTTTGGATTTTCTTAAAGTCAAGCAGTTAACAAGAAAAAATCATTTGTATTACAGAAAATGAGAACCCGCAAGATGCCCATCACCCCCCTCCCCCCCCCCCCCCCGTTTTTATTTCAACTTTGAGCACTGGTTTTAGCAGCCAGTACCTAATAACAAGCTGGGTAATATTATTCGGGGAAATCAAATTTATGTTTGAGTACATAATTGTGCAGGTGGTTACAAAAAATAAAGGCGACACCAATAAAAACATTTTTTCATGCAGGAATTGCATTGTTAATATGTAAATAAACCTAAATAGTAATCAAAGACTACCTGAAAAGAATGTAGTGTTACACTTACCGAGAGCTTTTTGAATTGGCTTGGGTTTGTTTTTCCAAGCAACAAACACTAAGTAAACCGGTATGCTAGATAGAATCATCAGGCAGCCATAACCTGAAAAGAATTTATTCATAGTTTGTCAGCACTAATCATCTTATCTTACACCTAGAAACTTCAAGAATACGTCAAATCAAATACGTAATTGTCGGAAAATTTCAGGGGAGGCCCGGCCCATTTAGGCCATCCCTTAGAGCCAGTGCGGTTCTAAGAAAGTAGATGTTGCTTTCTAATCAATTGAAGTTTTAATGGCATTGATAAGTTTTTAAAATTAAAGTACCTACAAACATGTTATTTTACTTTATGGTTTGCAAACCATTAAGTAGATATGCAATGATTTTTACCAATGCTTTATAACTTTATACTTTTATGTTGCCTGATAAGATATTCAGCAATGTAAAGAGGTACAACTAGGCCATATCAATATGTAGCATAAGGAAGTACGACATTTCGACTTAGGGATGGACGAACCTTGGTTTTTTAATTTCGAACCGAACTCGAACTTCTGAACAAAAAAAGTTCTGAGCTTCGAACTCGAACCGAACTTTTACGAAGCGCTTGAAAACTGAAATATTGCACAAATTCAGGAAGAAAGGAAAGTAATCCCAAATAATGTTCTTTTTTGTATCTGTGGACGTAGGCCTAGCTCCCGTGGTTGGCATTGGCTCCGGATTGCCCTCATTTTCTTCACTGTCCATGATCAATTTAAAATTTGCTACAAGTCTTCGAAACAAGATGTGAAACTATTTAAATTCGTGGCCTACGTCGTTCGATGTTTGGTTGAAAGTCGATAGTCGACATGCGCGAGCACGAAATAACAAAACAAATCCTTCTCCGTACGAAGCGCTGTAATCGTGAATATATTTGTAAAGTAACTCCAACTCCATTAAGAACGTATTTTATCACGATTTTGTAACAGAATTTTGTTTTATTTGAGGTTAAATTGTGATACAATCTGTATATTTTACCGAATTCCATAGTATTCAATTTTCTTTTTGTCTCGACTGAAATAAAAATTAAAAAAATATGTAATGAAAAACTTGATAAATTGTCGTTACTATATTATGTATACAGAGCCCTAGTCAGCAACTCGTTGTTTCCTGTAGCGACAGCCATGCTACCTACCAGCGTTATTGCGAACCATAACAATAACATTCACCGGCATCGGCATCGCTTGTAGTTGTAGGTCGACGAAGAGGAAAAATCAATCATAACATAGACGATTGTACACATAAAACCATTTAATTATGTGTTTAATGTAATACATTTTCTTGCATAATGTGACATATTAGACCAGTTGTTGACGAGGAAGGTTGGAGTGAACATAATATAGGCCTTGTCATACCGTGGAAGGCATAGAGCCTAGGCCTAGGCCTTGGCCTCAGTCGTGCAGTGGAAGGCCCTAGGCCTAGGCCTGTGCGTAATGAATTTTCAAAACGTTGTCTTTCGGCAAGCGTTGGCGTTTTTTTACGAGGAATACGCTAAAAAATAGTTAAAACTGACTCAGAAAAGTTCGGTTTAAGTTCGAAATTTTTATAAATCATGAACTCGAACCTTAACATTCGAACGTTCGTCCATCCCTACATTTCGTGAATGATTTTTTTCACTAAATAATAGGGGTGTGCGAACCCTCATTTTTTTTTCGAACCGAACATCGAACCGAACCTTTATATAAGACCGAACTTCGAATTCCGAACTTCGAACTTCGAACTTTCTTTAATGTTTCTAAAGTTGTGGTTAAAACTACTGTAGTGTAAATGGGAGAAGAAATATGATCACGCGAATAAATTGGGTTTTCTTGTTGATGGTGCTGATTCCATTTTTCTAAAATATTTATAACTTAAAATTGACTGAAAAACATTATTTACGAGCCCGGAACACATTAAAGAGTTAAAATCAAGTTTAGGCAGGCTCAAAGGGAGCACTAACAGGATACAGAGGGGAAATGGGGCCCAAAAAGGCACTGCCTTTGTTCTGTTACTTACCCTACAACAGGTTGTGAATGGCAATTTAGAAGGCATTGCCTAGCCCAACAGTTTACATTTAGGCGGGAAGGCGGCAAATTCAAATAGTTCGTTTTCGAACATGGTTTTAATTTTTCGAACCGAACTCGAACTTTTAAAGTTGGTTCGAGTTCGGTTCGTTTTCGAACGGGTTCGCACTCCCCTACTAAATAAAGTTAAATACTATAGGCCTATGTGCTTTTACTTTTAATAGCAAACTACATACAACAATTTTGTTTTCTACTAAATTTGATAGGAATAAGGAACTTTTTCAACTACTGTATTTACAATTTTTTAACACAAAAATATATTTTGTTTAATGATAACTTGGGCGTTTAGATCAACAATTCCAAATTTATATAGTATTTGTGACCGTGACAATCGAAAGTAATATTATTATCAACCACGGCTGACAGCAAACAATTATTTCGGCTGTGTTGATGCTGCAGTTGTTATTTTGATGATGAGTGGTGATTTAAATGCTATTTTTATGACGAAATGAAACATTTATTTTCATTTTATATACTGAAATGAGGGATTTTTGTATAACAAAATTAGGGCATTTTATTTGCTATTTTTCAGGCTCCTTATATATAATAATCCTTTATTTGCTTTATTTCGTAACAAAAAGAAACCAACCTGTTTCCACCGGCTTAGCTATCATGGGGACGATGGTGACGAAGATGGTAGCAATGATGTAGACAACCGGGAAAGCGAGGTTCACTTTGATTGGTCGAGGTAGGTTAGGCTGGGCCCAGCGCAGCCAAGGTAAACACAGCACGGAAACGCCAATACTCAGCTGGCAGACAAATACATTTAATATTTATGTATTTATTTCACATTGAACATGAACATTGTACAGATATTGCTTCTCCAAAGAGAAAGTATGAAATAATATTGCAAACTTAAGTCTATTCTACCATACATGGGCTACATATATCATTTTATTATGAGGGGTTGAAGATGATGAATGATGATGAATATGAATAACAGTACTAGAGATGATGGGGGTGATAATGAAAATGAGCAAGTAGCAAAGTTGATGTTAAAAATATTACATTGTATATTTTAAGCAAATTTAGGTAATAGATAGGTTTATTTTAAAGGGTTTGTTTTAGAAAACCTTACTTTGTACTAGGCTTTATTTTTTTTATATCTGCTCCCTGTGTCCAAAGGCTTTATAAGAAAGGAAATTAAATATCATCATGGTTTAGTGCCAGTGCAGATTTAATTAAATTAACAAAGTCTAAGGGAGCAGAAATTCATTAAAGGCCCACTAAACCCAAACAAATATGTCGAGTCATTAGACGCTGACGCTTTTACGTAAGTCCAATGAAAAAGTCCCACCGCCCAACAATTGGCTTCGTTCGGCCTACAGCGCAGGATTAGTTTTGTCTGTGACGTGGATCGATACGGGTTCGATCGTGTGGCTGAAATCCCTATTAAAATTTAATGCCAGAAACAATGTCACACTTCCACGTCTCGTAACTCACTCAATTGTAGCCCGATTTCCAAATAACAGACATCGACGTAATCTGTGAACCATTTTAAGTTTTTTAAGTGGTTGTTCTTGTCGATTCTGATATAGCGAGGTTTTTATGATGATGGAAACAAAATCTTGTAATCGCCCGCCCGCTAACCGCATGCGCAATACCCAGACCACGCACATGGCTTTAAACGACTGAATTGATTGGTACCGAATTCTGTATCAAACTGTCATCTTTCATATCAAAGAAACAGATTTTAGCTGTAGCTACAAACAAATTACTTACGACGTGTTATTTGAAACCGTGTCGTCGCAATGAGCGGGACGTAGCGAGAAAGTGCGCATGCCTTTAGCGGGAGGGCAATTACAAGGTTTTGTTTCCATCATCATAAAAACGTCGCATGTATCAGAATCGACAAGAACAACTCCGAAAAATCACAATGATTCACAGGTTACGTGGATGTCACTCATTTGGAAATCGGGCTACAATTGAGTGAGTAACGAGACGTGGAAGTGAGACGTTGTTTCTCGCGTTAAATTTTAATGGGAATTTCAGCCGCACGATCGAACCCGCATCGATCTAACAGACAAAACGAAACCTGCTCTGTAGGCCAAACGAAGCTTCGTTAAGCGGTGGGACTGTTTCATTCGACTTACGTAAAAGCGTAGGCGGCTAATAACTCGACTCGTATGTTTGGGTTTAGTGGGCCTTTAAGGCTGTAGAAGGCATTTTGAATATGTAGGACAACATAATATGCACTTACGTATTGCAAGAAACGCTTGCTTTTCAGGGAACGATTTTATAATAATTAAAGCCAACTAAAATACTAGGTATATGCTTAATTTAGATGGTGTTAGTGCAACAAATATTTCCATTTTTCATTTTAACTCATAATGTGAAAGGTGTGTTTCAACAAGACATTGCATATTAAGTAACTTAGTTAATTACAAAAAAAATTATTGGACCAAACCTGACAATGTTGGAACAAAGAAACAATCACAACAAAGAAGACTAAATTCTCTAGAGGGTGACATACATAAGGTTTACTTTTTGACAATTTTGAAGTTTTTTAAAGCAATTTTAACTTACAGAAATCAGGGGTTTCAAAAGGTAGGTAAACATTTAGCCTTAAAAAATAAAAATAGATAACAGTGTCTATCAGACGACCCTAGAGACAGATCCACCATGGGATTCTATTTATGTTAGAAACAAGAATGCGTGCGTATATATGCGGTCTTACCCAGGTTGCGAATCCAACGTAGTTGATGAGAGCAAAGATGTCGGACACTGTTAGGTAGAGCATGGAGAGCAATGCCTACAAACAAAACACGGACATGTTTAGTGCAATCAACGTAAGGTTACAGCACTTTTCGAGTGACGAAGACATTACATTGAAACATGTTGTGTACGTAAAAGTGTTGTGTACAAACAATTTTTTTTTTTTTAATATTTCCAATGTTAAACCCTCAGTTTACACCACCCAGTACTTTCATCTCTCAAGGTCATCAGCTTCCATCACACTGTGCAGGTAATCTGTTTGATCTGATCCCAAAACTCAACCCATCTTTATACAAGGTTAACATATTAGATTACTAAACTAAAACAATAGATGGTAGAAAATGGTTTTATTCTTCGCCATTTTTTGTTTGTGAGTTTTTATGATGTTATGTTATTATTTCTTAACCTGAAACAGCAATATTAAAACAATACGTACAAAACAATATGTACGTTCATGCAAACTTGTAGGATAGCAACATGTAAACCACTCTTACAGGTAGTGATAAAAACAATTATTTTTACGAAATATTTGGTACATTTTTACTTCGTTAGTACTGAAATTGGGATTCGGAACAAAATCGAAAGAAGATTGAAAATAATAGATTATTTTTGAAGAAACATTTTTTATTTTGAAAAAAGAAAATGCTAACAAACATAAAATAATATGGTACCGGTACTACCGGAATCGCGACAACTGGCTTAGTTTGATTTTAATACTGTACCATGCAAAGAACGGCTGGCGTCGGAGTCAGCTTGGAGACTTGAATCATAGTGAGAATCTCTGGCATCTGTCCCTCGCAAGCGCCGGCATAGAACAGCCTGGATCAGAGATTGATGGCCATTACAAGGGGCTGGTTAAGTGTGCACACTAGCTTACTGAACGTGTCACTAAACTATATCAGCAAGCTTATTGTACATGTTTGCTCAGGGGTGGTTTTACAGGGTGCAGGGAAGCCAAAAATCCTGATTTAAGTAAGAATGTATTTTTTGTGTTGTTGTTATTTTTGTTATAAGTTATTAAGTATTTAGTTTAAGTCCTGATCCTTGTGGAACTACAGTCTACTAAATTGTAATGATTGCAATCGTAATCAGGAAAATTGTTTGCATTTAAATTGAGATGCCAATGATCCTGATAATAATGAGCACAAAGCAAATGAAGCATTCTATATGTTGAATTATCATTTTATCTGTGTTTCATAGTCACACCTAGGGGCACCCATTGTTGCTATGGATTTGTTTTGTTTATGGGAAATAACATCTTCTTCTTCTTCTCTTATGCCCGCAATTGGTCTATTCGGCCATCATGCGTTGTCAACAACTGTTACCTTGGTAACAATGGGCGCCCCTAGGTGTAGGGGCCGACTATGAATTCCAACCTAAATCTACTTGTAATAAGTTTATCTGATTCAATCACATAATGAGTCCACATAATATCATACATGCCCTAAAGACACTGAAAGTACTGGTAGTCATTTATTGTAAGACAGGTGTTGCCAAAGTAAAACATAGGTGGTTTGGTTGATGTTCTTGTTGTTGAGTAGCAAAGATTAGACAGCCGGGGGGGGGGGGGGGGGGGGGGTTCAGGTAGATCAGGAGCTTAAAGATTCATTTTCATTTACTTCGGTACAAACGACTGCCCGTATCAATTCCATTTGTTGTCTGTGATGTCCGCGAGCAACATAAGTCTTCGGTCTGTTTGTGCCCAAAGTGACTGATAGCACCATTGATTGACCATTAGGGATTCATTGATCAATTAGAAATATTGATCATATGATCAATATTTCTGATTGATCGATGAATCCCTAATGGTCATTTACAATTTTCTTTCTCCACGGATATCAATAAAAGCATGAAGAACCAATCTTGCAGCATAGTTGGCCGAATTTTAGTTTTAACTAGCGTTACTTTGATAAATTTTCTTTCATAAACGTTTGATCGGATATTTTGATTTTCGTGCCCAAATCTAATTATCATATTTTTTTTTTTTTTTCCTGTGCAGTCTTCAACCATTCTTCTTTCTTGCTATCCAATATAAGGCTGCCTCCTTCTCTGTCCTGCTCATTGAGTCGGGCAGGGAGTCAATGTCCTTCTTGAGGGCGGCGCATCTAAATAGGTGCGCTCTGTCTTGATCTTCCAACTCACATAATCTACAGGTGGCCGGTTCATTGCTAATGGTGAAGCGATGCAGGTGGTGTTGCAAAACGTCATGACCGGTTGCAAGCCGGAACTGGGCGGTGGCCGTCTTCCTCGACCAGTCTTTGTCTGGCCCATTCTTGATCTCGGTCCAGCAGCTTTTTTGTTGTGCGGCCTCTTCTGTGGTGTTGCTGAAGATCTTTTTTGTGATTGACTTGATCTTGGTTATATTTCAGAGTAATTTAAATTGTAATCATCTATCTCTGAGGATGCAACAGGTAGAACATGAACATATATTGAAACTTAACTTACCTTGATGACGTGAGCAGAATGCCGTTAACTGCTCCAAATGTTGACAAAGCAACGAACACTGGAATAGTCCAAGCCATCACACCAAACAGGCGATTTGCAAAAGTCTGTAAAGAAAAGTTCACAATCAGACAACATAATGAGACACCGATTATTTCGAACAGTCCTATCTCGCAAGACCGGCTCTCATCCTAGGTTTAAATGGCCTTCTATACAAAGTTATGATAAAAAGACAGACTTTTCCATTCTTCCGAAGTACATATCAGTCTAAGCTCTTAGTGAACTGTCTTATTGTTAAAATGTCATCATAGAAATAAATTATCACATTTCTGAAGAAGTTACACTTGCCTTCCATAATATAGAAATTGCTCTAATGATTTTCTAGCCAATATTGAGAACATTAATTCTATAACCAATCTTCTTCTTCTTATGCCAACAATGTACCTATTTGGTCATCCTGTTTTTGCATATATTTTTTTTTTTCAAATGAAAAATGAAAAAATTGGGTTTTTATATTAAATACATGGTCCAACTGAATGTTTTTTCAAGAGAGCACATGCTTAGTAAATTATGCCACTAATTACATTGGCATAATTCTTATCCCAAATGTATTACAACCAACAAATAGATTTTAAAATTGTTTTTATGTTGTGAACTCAAGCTGTTCCCATGCACATCTGCCGTGCAAACAGTCCTCTCACTCACCACTGCCACAGCTTCTGACCCCAACACCTCCATGGGGGAGAGCGTCGTGTAGAACGCCACGTTGGCCATGACATAAACGACCGTTACTAGCGTACATGAGATGGCGATCGCTCGCGGAAGATTCTTGATGGGATCCTTCAGTTCCTCAATGATGAAGTTCAAGTAATTCCTAAACAAACGGAAATTGTCTCAAACTTGGCAGGGAATCTTGATTGCTTGTGCAAGAGGATTGGTGGTTTATTGATCTGATCCAGAAAATAATGAGCTCATGATAGTCCAGCATCAAATGGAATCCTGTGCAATTTCGAAGAAAGAGTATAGCACCATATACCAATGTGTTCATAAGGTTTCACAGTATTTAGCGCACTTTGGTGCCAAAGCGATAACCGCGACTGGGGGCGGGGGCGGTGCCCCCAATTTTGACTACGCATTGCATTGAATATCGCTCAATTACGGCCAAACGGTTGGTCTGACAACGAAAATTATGATAATAAAATATATAAATGTGTAATTGATAAATATTTTCTTGTCTCAATTATTCATGTACGGTACATAGTGCGAAAGCTATCGTCAATTAAGTATAAAATTAATATATTCTCAATATATAAAACCATGGGACAACTATATATTATCAAAACAATACAAACACATTCATACACGTAGGCCTATAGTAATTTCAGAGTGTTGCCATATTGGTGATTTTTTTTCATAATTTTATCTTTAAGCGATTGGGTTTAGTGAAGTATTAAAGACAAGAATGCGTGGGGCTTTTGTGCGCCCGCTAAACACAAGTGTAATGCATAGAAGCATTGGCAATCATAATATTGTACTATTTCGAAAGAAAATTACACTTATATCTTCGTTTTAGCTTGTAAAATAATAATTTGGATGGTGCCAAGCTCCAAAATTAGGCGTTTACAAGTTATACATACAAAACAAAATGGCCGACTCTCATGAGGTTTCTCCTATTTATCTTTACAATCGTGCATTTTTTGGCAAAACTTAATATGACAAAAATTGTTTCTAGTAAAATTCTACACACATATGATACTTGGATATTTTCATAGGAAGTACAACTTACGTATAAATTTAATTTTTGTATGTGTGCATCTGAACTCAAATGTACAAGACTTGGCTCCCGTTCGCTTCTTGATGAATCAACTGTGACCTTAGGGAGTGGTCTCATCTCTTCTTTTAAGCTTATCAAATAATAATTTTGATGGTGCCAAGCTCCAATGATAGGCGTTTACGAGTTGCATGTGAAAAACAAAATGGCTGCCACTTCAGGTGGTTTTGGCAATTTATCTTCATAACCGTACTATTTACGACAAAATCTAACATGACAAAAAATATTCCTTGTAAAATTCTAAATACAATTCATATTCAGGTATTTTCATATGATTTACCATTTACCTACAAATTTAGATTTGTGTATGTTAATCTGTACTCAAACGTACAAGCATTGGCTCCCCTGGGCTACTTGATGAAGCAAGTATGGACTATGGGAGTGGGCTCAATCTCTTCCTTTCAACTTATAGAATAATAATTTTAATGGTGCCAAACTCAAGTACTAGGCGTTCAAGAGAAACACACAAAAAATAAAATGCCCGCCAATAGGGTGTATTCAGATGTACATCCGTCGGTTGTTTGATGGCACAAGTATAGGAGTGGGCTCAATCTATTCTTTATAGCTTATAAAGAAATAATTGTGATGGTGCCTACCTTAAATATGGGGCATTATCGAGTTACACGTAAAATACAAAATGGCCACCACTATAGGTAGTTTTTCCAATTTACCGTCATAACCGTACGTTTTATGACAAAATTCAATATGACAAAAATTATTTCTTGTAAAATTGTACACATATATGATATTTAGATATGTTTATAGAACTTACTATTACCATAAAAAATAAAATTGCTCATGTTAATTAGTACTAAATTTTTTTTTTTTTTTTTACGTGTTTCTCTTGAACGCCTAATACTTGAGTTTGGCACCATCGAAATTATTATTCTATAAGTTGAAAGGAAGAGATTGAGCCCACTCCCATAGTCCATACTTGCTTCATCAAGTAGCCCAGGGGAGCCAATGCTTGTACATTTGAGTACAGATTAACATACACAAATCTAAATTTGTAGGTAAATGGTAAATCATATGAAAATACCTGAATATGAATTGTATGTAGAATTTTACAAGGAATATTTTTTGTCATGTTAGATTTTGTCGTAAATAGTACGGTTATGAAGATAAATTGCCAAAACCACCTGAAGTGGCAGCCATTTTGTTTTTCACATGCAACTCGTAAACGCCTATCATTGGAGCTTGGCACCATCAAAATTATTATTTGATAAGCTTAAAAGAAGAGATGAGACCACTCCCTAAGGTCACAGTTGCTTCATCAAGAAGCGAACGGGAGCGTAGTCTTGTACATTTGAGTTCAGATGCACACATACAAAAATTAAATTTGTATGTAAGTTGTACTTCCTATGAAAATATCCAAGTATCATGTGTGTGTAGAATTTTACTAGAAACAATTTTTGTCATATTAAGTTTTGCCAAAAAAATGCACGATTGTGAAGATAAATAGGAGAAACCTCATGAGAGTCGGCCATTTTGTTTTGTATGTATAACTTGTAAACGCCTAATTTTGGAGCTTGGCACCATCCAAATTATTATTTTACAAGCTAAAACGAAGATATAAGTGTAATTTTCTTTCGAAATAGTACAATATTATGATTGCCAATGCTTCTATGCATTACACTTGTGTTTAGCGGGCGCACAAAAGCCCCACGCATTCTTGTCTTTAATACTTCACTAAACCCAATCGCTTAAAGATAAAATTATGAAACAAAATCACCAATATGGCAACACTCTGAAATTACTATACGTGTATGAATGTATTTGTATTGTTTTGATAATATATAGTTGTCCCATGGTTTTATATATTGAGAATATATTAATGTTATATTTAATTGACGATAACTTTCTCACTATGTACCGTACATGAATAATTGAGACAAGGAAATATTTATTAATTACACACAAATATATTTTATCATCATAATTTTCGTTGTCAGACCAACCGTTTGGCCGTAATTGAGCGATATTCAATGCAAAGTGTAGTCAAAATTGGGGGCACCGCCCCCGCCCCTAGTCGCGGATATCGCTCTGGCACCAAAGTGCGCTAAATACTGTGAAACCTTATGAACACATTGGTATATGGTGCTATACTCTTTCCTCGAAATTGCACAGGACTATGATTTTCGACACTTTGATGCTGGACTATGAACGGCATTTCGAAGAAACGAAAGGTTTTTTCCTCCCCCTAGCATTAAATTGAAGCCTCATGCCTCAGGGAATATGTTTGTTACAATATCACAGTGGCCACATTGTTAGCTCTATTAAAGTAGAAGATCCTATACAGTATTTCCCTAGGGACCTCATCAGTGTTGTGAATTATCTACGGTAGTTGACATTATTAAGGCTATAGGCTGATTCTTAAGTAGCTGTAGAGTAGGGTGTACTCACCAACCGTTGTAAGCAAACAGTCCCGAGTAGAAGGATAATGCCAGCTCGGTCACATCCGGCTTCGTTCCTTCGAAGGTGAAGTACTCAACGTGACCTGAAACCAGAGTATCAAGGAGATACTACACGACAGAGGGCTGATGTCTTCTTTCCACCACCAAAACTAAGCATTTCTATTTTTTCCACAGGATGATAAATGATAATATAACGATCTAACGTGCACAACTGCACATTACAGAGAAAATCAGAATTTACAAAATTCAAAACCCCAACCAGGAATTAAACGTTAGTTTCACAAACTTGTGCGGCAGAACTCATTAACAGTGTTATTTTATGGTTTTCACTAGGGGTGAGCGAATACCAATTTTCAAAGTCGATTACGAATATCGAATAATGAGACCAAAATATTTCGAATATCGAATTCGAATATTTCGCACGTTATCGAAATTTTAATACATAAGGAATCAAGTTGTGTAAATGACATGAACGTAAATGAAGGCTAGGCTAGGCCTATGATGAATAAAGAAATAATAATACCAAGTCAGTTATAATATGGATGGTTGAGGCCCTAACCTTATTAATTTGCCTACAGAAATAAGCATGGTTGTTTGCTGAATTTCAAAGACATGAAGGAACCTACTAGGCCTAGGCATAGAGAAATAAAACAGCTAGGCCTACTAGGCCTAGGCCCAAGCCAGGGCTATACAGTATACACGTCAACTGTTTTTTTAACTTGGAGGATAGGGATTAGGAGTTAGGACATATTGTCTAGGCCTAGGCCTAGGTCTAGCCTATCCCATCACAGTTTATTGGATACAAAAAATATACACCCCAATTTAGATCCAGTTTACCTTTCCTAGGCTTAGGCCTAGCCTATCCCATCACAGTTTATTGGATACAAAAAATATACACCCCAATTTAGATCCAGTTTACCTTTCCTAGGCCTAGGCCTAGTCCTAAACCAGCGAGGAAGCTTGGCCTAGGACTCTGACATCATAGAGAAATAACCGGGGATCTTCCGGAAGCAGTGTTGCCAATACTCCCAGCACCATGGCTGCTAGTAGTAATGTAGTACCATGGTACCATAAAGTACCGCCAAAATCAAATACTGTACCGCTAACTTTGTTGAAACTTAAAAAAAACTACGAAATACATGCATTTTACAAAATGTGTTACAAAATACGAGAAATTTGAGGCAAAAATAAAGCAAAATTCGTGTTTCATTGTTCGATTCCCACACTTTCCTATATCTTTGGGACAGTTCCCAAATAAATCCTGAGTTCCAAAAACAACACTGGGGGCAGAAAATAGAACAATCGATCCAAAACTGCGCGAAATTTGATTAATTTATTACTTTTGGCTGTTTAAAAAATTGGAGGTGTGTGTTTCTGTTACCGCAATATTTTATTTTACACTTTGTTAGTCAAATACCGCTAAGTAAGTGCCACCGCCAGTCTCAATTTTATATTTTCACCACCTATTTAATCAATGTTTTCACCGCTTTTCGATTTTTGACAACACTAGATCTAGCGGCAAAACCGCTAAATTGGCAACACTGCAAGTCAGGTAGTCGGTGGAATAAGTCCATGGTGGAATGGTGGGAGGTTGCATTTCCGGTTTATCGAAAAGGCGGGATATTCAATTCAATTCAATTTTGCTTTATTATTCTTCTTAAACCTTGCATACTTCGAGTTTTCGAATCGAATCGAATTATTTCCTTAACTATTCGTCGAACTATTCTAAAAATTCGAATATTCGACCATCCCTAGTTTTCACATAACTACAAGAGTAGTTCTGTAGTAATTTGGCTGCTTCATTCAACAGGTGTTATCATTTGCAGAGTTTTTCTTTCTGCACAAATTAAATGACAAAATTGTGGGTGCATTGTATTATTACTATAATAAAGACATGTTAACGTGTTAATAATGTTTTTTTTTAATTTTTCATATCTGCTCCCTGTGTCCAACAATGAAGTCGGGTGGGGTTGGGGGATAGGAAATTAATCCCATCATATTCTGGCCCTTAGGTACATCGAAGCCAGCTGGCCATGCCTGACGCTTCCCTCGTGTTAACTTGCGATTTTAATTTTTAGAAACCTTTAAATAAAATAATATTAATATAGACTTACCATATACATTTTATTTGTAGTGCCAGTAAACAAAAACAATGTTTCCAATTCTTCATTGGCCATTTTATCTGCAAGATTTGCTAAAAAAAAATATAACAAAATACAGCTGTTCTTTTGAGTGAATTCTTGGGGACTAATTTGCACTGCACGGCTAATATTTTGGCAACCATGCTTATCGTGACGATTAGTGGTGGACATGTTAAGACGAACAAACGTATCGTTTTGACCTCTGTTTGGCAACGCTCTCTTAGCTACGCCGTGCAGACAGGATGTGCTACATGAAGGAAGATGTGGTTTCCTCCTCCGTAGTAGTATTACGTAGTAGTAGTACTTTGAAAACTGTTACTCAAGAATCGAGCAATAGAAACAGAGTATGGTCAGCACAGCAATTGCGCTATGGACATTCATTTACGATAATTTACTTAAAATCGTTAGTTCTAAACAAAGCAGGTGCCCTACCCAGGTAGTGAATCAATTATGCAGTCATAAATAGATTGGAATACCAGAATTAAGACACAACAACAAAAACAAATATTCATTATTCAATCATATCGTCATCTTCCGACAACTTTAAGTTTAGTAGATGAAGACACCTATAAAATTTGTTTTCATAAATTTACTACAGAAGTAAAAATTAAATACTTAACAGTTATATTTTATTGAGTATATTATAGCTAAAAAAAATGTATATTCACTCTCGTCCACTCATCCAATTTATTCCTCTCATTATGTTGTGATCTTTGGGGGGGGGGGGGATGAAGGGGTAAAGCACACGCGTGGAAGTAGAAAGGGGGTATACAAACATGTTTCTTCAATTGCCCCCCCACCCCCCCCCCCCCGCCATGACTGAAGTCTAAATTCGTCACTGGTTTCTAAATGAATTCGGACTGGGCCGTTATCCTCCAACGAATTCTTCCCGACAGCAGCAACAACACCATTAACACAACAACAACAACAACAACAACAACAACAACAACAACAACAACAACAGAACAACAATAACAACAACAACAACAACAACAACAACAACAACAACAACAACAGCCACAGAGGTACTCACCGTTGCAGAGCTGGTAGACACCGGCAATGATGATCACGAACAGTGCCAGAAGCTTCGCGTACGTGAAGACGTCTTGGACGCGAGTTGCCCACTTTACGTCCCAGCAGTTGACAAACGTCAGCACCACTGAAACATGAGGCCACAGTGGCTTAAACCAGCACTACCTGACGGTCCCACAATCATCATAACATTCATTCATTCATTCATTCACTCATTCATTCATTCATTCATTTATCTATTTATTCCATTTCGTTCATTCATTTATTTATCTATTTATTCCAATTATGTTAGAATGGTAGGACCTAGTGTCCTTCATCCTTTTCATTTTCTTCCTGGGGTGCTGTTCCTGAAAATTGTCATCAAGGTGACAATACTAACTTTTAGTGATATCTACGTGGTTATCACTTGCTATTGAGTATTGGCTGATAGCTGTGAAGAACCGCGTGAAAAACACTCCATTAGTGATAACTACATATATCACTTGAAGTGAGAATTTTCACCGTAACAACTTTCAGGAATAGTCCCCCCCCCGCGACCCTCTTGAATACGCCACTGCATGGCGCCCCACGTAAACTACTTGGCTTTGTACCGGGTTGGAAGCAAGCCCACTCTCCTCATCATAGTCGACTCTTCAACATGATGTCACCTCGCTAACGGGCTGTACAAGAACACATGTCAAGCATAGTAAGATGCCCCCATAAAGTCGTCGACAACAACTTCGGTAAAGCTTTCGTCATCAATCAATGACGTGTTTACAGTCTCGGCCAACCGAGCAGGTATTTGAATTAGCCATGGTCGCTGGTTGGCTGCCGCTCACCCACCCGTGACGGAAGCATTGCCGAAGATGTTGTACGACGACTTTACCATGAGAGATGCTCCGGGCCTAGCTTTTACCGAGATACAATCATAGAAAGTCCTTTGATTTGATTATTTTGTGTTTAACGACGTACTCGACAAGGTCATATGAGATGACGTCACGGGATGAATGGAGGAAAGAAGATGAAGGGGAGGAAAAGAGAAATGGGAGGATGTCCATGTAATGTTGTAAACACTGCATAACGCTCCAAGTAGGCTTCATCTGTAAAAGATAACGATTGGAACAAAGGATGACATTCAAATGAAAGCTTTCGACGAGTCCTTTAAAAAAATAAAAAATAAACGAGGTATGGCGAGAAGCGAATGGTCCCAGGTGCACATGCGCAATTGTGGTTGACCGACATACTTTTGTTTTTGGCAAGAAAATATCTCGGTTTTTACATACCTTGGTTTTCCAACGAGGTCGCAAATGATTGTACGAATTGACTTTCATTGTTACACAGTTCGGCGTTACTTTTAATAATAGTAATACAATGGATTGCACTTGTCACACGCAGTGATGATTTCAGACATTTTTCCTAGGGGGGGCTGATAAAAATCTGGGGTGTTGCTAAATTAGTAACTCATTTTATGTTTTTTTTTTTGACGCCGTGACAAAAGGCAGGGGTGGAGGGGGTTACGGTCTCTGTTGATGCCATCCTTTCAGTTTTCGAATATGAGGTGATTCCTATTTGCCATTCTTACCTTTACCTAACATCGTTCAAATTTCAAATAGAAAATAAAATGTTGCAACATTTATGTAGATGAGTTTTTCGTGGAAATCGATTTATTTCCTAGTCCTATATGAGGTGGAAAAATATACCTCATTTTCTTGTATTTTGCAATTTTTTTTTTTTGCAAATTTACATTACTTCATGTGGTTTTTTCAATCTGCTAGGGGGGGCATTTACAACTGCCGGGGGGGCTCCGCCCCCCCCCCCCCCCCCCCCCGGGATATGCCTGAAATCATCACTGGTCACACGTGTTCCCGATGATCACTGAAACATCGAAGTGACGTCATGCGCTCAACTCAACTATATTATAGTCTCTCATACCGGCAAGGATGTCGCGCGAGATGCTGATAGAAACCTGGACCTGGATTCACACTAAGTTGTCCTACGTTAGGCAAATCCTAGCAAGATAAATCATGATAAATCATCTTCGGGTATTACTACACATTCACAAACACAATATTAGTTAACTTCTTCATATTTTACTATATTTTATCTGCATGACATTGCAGAACCACATTTGCGTGATTTATATCACTAACGGGTGCCTAAACTAGGACGTCTTATCACTTGGGCACATTTGTGAATCTGGGCCCAGGGGTTCACAAGCATGCTAGCCCCCCACACGGGAGCACGACATGCTTGCTTGTGAACAACGCCCCTAAAATTCTAAAAACCACCTCAGTAGCAACAGTTTCTCGTGCCCGTTAGTATGCACGCACTATGGCTGCAGTGCTATATCGAATGCTACTATTATTATTTATTATTATATTATTATCTCGTGGTCCGCCGTAAACACCTACCACAGGTTTGGTATTATGTACACTTCATCAGTACCAAAGCCGGACTTTTTAGACGCGAATCGCAGTGATTTTTATTAAATTTCATTTTGATAATTATGTAATATAAACATTGATATATTTGTTTCTTTCACTATTCTTACTATTTCAAAAATTGTACACAAAATAATGGGCTTGGCCACATTTTTAGATATCCCCACTTTGTAATTGTGGCCTTTTTGGTTTGTTACGGTTGATCTTCTACGTTTTGGGCTTGGTTTTGAATAAATTCATTATTGTGAAAAAATGCGTTTAAAAATTGAGTACAGGAGATCGTTTAAATGTCATAGCAACAGCATGGAGATGTTACAATGCGGCCCAAAGAACGGAAGCTGACAACTCGATAACAATGGTCGCAGCTAACCCGTTAACCAATTCGCCCCTGGTGCGCGTGGAGAGCGGTCACAGGTCAACTAGACTATCTCGGGTCACCGTTGTAGGTTTCTAGGCCAACACATTTAGATTGACCCCAGTCTTGTACGCACGTTTACCTAACTCAATATATATTGCGCGTTACGTTCACTGGTGGACACTTGAGTTGTCACTGTGCAATAGGCTGCCCATTAGGGTAGTGGGGTTCTAGGCCAACACATTTAGATTGAACCCAGTCGTGTACGCACGTTTACCTAACTCAATATATATTGCGCGTTACTTTCACTGGTGGACACTTGAGTTGTCACTGTGCAATAGGCTGCCCATTAGGGTAGTGGGGTTCTAGGCCAACACATTTAGATTGACCCCAGTCTTGTACGCACGTTTACCTAACTCAATATATATTGCGCGTTACTTTCACTGGTGGACACTTGAGTTGTCACTGTGCAATAGGCTGCCCATTAGGGTAGTGGGGTTCTAGGCCAACACATTTAGATTGAACCCAGTCGTGTACGCACGTTTACCTAACTCAATATATATTGCGCGTTACTTTCACTGGTGGACACTTGAGTTGTCACTGTGCAATAGGCTGCCCATTAGGGTAGTGGGGTTCTAGGCCAACACATTTAGATTGACCCCAGTCGTGTACGCACGTTTACCTAACTCAATATATATTGCGCGTTACTTTCACTGGTGGACACTTGAGTGGCCACGGTTCTCTGTGCAATAGGCTGCCCATTAGGGTAGCATGGGGTTCTAGGGCAGCACATTTAGACTGACCCCAGTCTTGTACGCACGTTTACCTTACTCAATATATATTGCACGTTACGTTCACTGGTGGACACTTGAGTTGTCACTGTGCAATAGGCTGCCCATTAGGGTAGCATGGGGTTCTAGGGCAGCACATTTAGACTGACCCCAGTCTTGTACGCACGTTTACCTTACTCAATATATATTGCACGTTACTTTCACTGGTGGACACTTGAGTTGTCACTGTGCAATAGGCTGCCCATTAGGGTAGTGGGGTTCTAGGGCAGCACATTTAGATTGACCCCAGTCTTGTACGCACCTTTACCTAACTCAATATATATTGCGCGTTACTTTCACTGGTGGACACTTGAGTGGCCACGGTTCTCTGTGCAATAGGCTGCCCATTAGGGTAGTGGGGTTCTAGGGCAGCACATTTAGATTGATCCCAGTCTTGTACGCACGTTTACCTAACTCAATATATAATGCGTTTTACTTTCATTGGTGGACACTTGAGTTGTCACTGTGCAATAGGCTGCCCATTAGGGTAGTGGGGTTCTAGGGCAGCACATTTAGACTGACCCCAGTCTTGTAAAATTTACGCACGTTTACCTAACTCAATATATAATGCGTGTTACTTTCATTGGTGGACACTTGAGTTGTCACTGTGCAATAGGCTGCCCATTAGGGTAGTGGGGTTCTAGGGCAGCACATTTAGATTGACCCCAGTCTTGTACGCACGTTTACCTAACTCAATATATAATGCGTGTTACTTTCATTGGTGGACACTTGAGTTGTCACTGTGCAATAGGCTGCCCATTAGGGTAGTGGGGTTCTAGGGCAGCACATTTAGATTGACCCCAGTCTTGTACGCACGTTTACCTAACTCAATATATATTGCGCGTTACTTTCACTGGTGGACACTTGAGTGGTCACTGTGCAATAGGCTGCCCATTAGGGTAGTGGGGTTCTAGGGCAGCACATTTAGATTGACCCCAGTCTGGCCTAACTTATAATGCACATGGGTTGTTTCTACATTGTTCTCCATCTTTCACCCCTCTCATCGTCTGCAACAGCAACAGCACGTGATTGCACTGCCTGCCTCATCCCTGAACACGCGTGGCGGCTTAGCTTGAATAGAACGAGCCGCTAACTCTTGCACAAGTATTGAAAACATCCAGACGTCTATTATTTGAATGGAATGTAAAGTATCAGATTTAAAAAGAGCATCTCGTTTCGCCTCACAGAATAGAGTAGTCGACGGAATTGCTCCAGTAACTCTTCATTTCTTTCGCAAGTGAGACAGACAGAATGTCTAGCTATAACATTTTATTTGTTTCCCTCCCCATCCCCCTCCCCCCCCCCACTCACCAACCCTTCCCTCCGCGTACCCTACCATGAAGATTGCAATACATAGCACGTAACGGATCACTAGTTGGTAACCTACGGATATACATTATTGTTTCAACAATTTGAATTTAATAGAAAATTGTTTAAACTTGATGCAGGCTATAGGTCTATCTAATCATATTATATTGTTTTTTGTATCTACTTTAACTTATTGTAACAAACAATTCAACATGTTGTTTGGAACTGTGCCCTTTTCTACTAACCACGTATTCATTATATTGTATGAATAGAAATATGTAATACATCGATAAATACGTAAATAAATACAATTTTAGTTACCAAATGTCAATAATTATAATAATAATAATAATTGTACCCGATATGTTAATTCCACGTCACGTGACAAGAACGTTTGCTGCACTGCTGGGGCTCGAACCCAGGTCTCCTTCATCTCGCTGAACTTAAAAACTCAATATTATAAAACATAAGTTTTTAGTTTCGGTTACGGTTCGGGGTTATGCCCGCTGCACGAACACACGAAAAGAGTGCAGGACTTGCAAGAAGTCGACCGACCGGGCGCAAGAAAAGAACGGGAAACCGCACATTCACGTCGATAATCGCGGTGTTGCGGTTTCGCGCTCGTTTGTGATAATTATTGTCCTTGTCTATAGCGGGTCGGTGTCCGGCCCGATGTTGCGCGTTGTCTATAGCGGGTCGGTGTCCGGCCCGACGCTGTTGCGCGTTGTCTATAGCGGGTCGGTGTCCGGCCCGACGCTGTGGCGCGTTGTCTATAGCGGGTCGGTGTCCGGCCCGACGCTGTTGCGCGTTGTCTATAGCGGGTCGGTGTCCGGCCCGACGCTGTTGCGCGTTGTCTATAGCGGGTCGGTGTCCGGCCCGACGCTGTTGCGCGTTGTCTATAGCGGGTCGGTGTCCGGCCCGACGCTGTTGCGCGTTGTCTATAGCGGGTCGGTGTCCGGCCCGACGCTGTTGCGCGTTGTCTATAGCGGGTCGGTGTCCGGCCCGACGCTGTTGTCTCAAAAGATCGAACGCCGAGAATTTGTTCATTTTCGTTAAAACAGCGTGCACGAAAGAGGCGGTTACATAATTGGATGTCAGGTTTGTCCTAAGAGTCCAAGTAGGTCGCGCCAGTGTTATGGTTGACTCCAGGCGCGTAGAAAGAGGGGATGGGGGGGGGGGGAGGGGGGAGGGGGGAGTTTCCCCCCCCCACTCGTTCCTGTGACCCACCCAATTTAGCGTTTTAGGCACATCCCGACATGCAATACCACACGGATACCCGGGTAAACATCAACTAAATTTCATATTTCACCAGTGAATAATAATTGCAGAAACACAGAAGGCCCCACGCCCCGGAGAAAGCCAAGATCTTCGTCACAAGATACATTTGTTTGCACTTTGTAGCATTACAAAATAAAAGCGAATGGGTGCTTGAAGGTCAGTGGAGTAATTAGGGGAGGGTCGTGTTAAGGCCCTCAAAACGCATTTATTTAAGCCTAAAACTCGAGAAATAACTAATATAGCAAGAAAATGTTTCGCCATCGGCGAAAAGGCCTCCGGCGGCTGGGGCTCCGCCCCAGACACCGCGAGTTGTTCACGCTATCGCGCTCACAATTCTCCCCCCCCCCCCACCCCCCTCCCCACTTGATTTAGAGTTCCTACGCGCCTGGTTGACTCTTATGTTTTTGTTGCTTGTATAATATTCTATATCATCTTCCTTTATAGGTAGTTCTGGATCAACAAGTCATTAGATGATTAGAATAGAACTATTAGATATCAGTTAAAATAATATATTAATGTTTGTTACATTATATTACGTTATTATAGTAATTACATAACTTGTATCCTCTACGACTATGAAATGAATGGTGCACCCTACACCCACCTGTTGCACTACTTAGGTTTAGCTTGATAAATTTGCTTTTTTTTCCTATCTATATTACCGAGCGCGAACCTTTACAAGTTACAAACAAACCATGTTTTTAATTTTACTTATAATTCGATTACTTCGCTGTTTGGTCGATTCAAAATGATTGGAATCGATGTCACCCTAATGCCAATGGGCAGTACGACACGTTGAATATTGTTTTGGGGATGATGCTAACGAATGTGTCAGCATATCCAGACAATATAACTGCACGATTAGTGCATGGGCGTCCGCAGGGGGGTTCAAGAGAAGGCACTGACACCCCCTTGGAAAATAAAAATTTCTTTATAGTATCACTTTCATCACTTATCCCTTTGAGGCCCAGCGATTCCATTTGGAATCGTACTTAACCATAATATTTTGATCATAGCTCACATGCCCAATGATGCCACCTGGAATCACGGTACAAAAACGCTTTTAAATTGTGTTGAAATTTTTTTTCTGGCTACAAATCGAACAACATTTACACGTTATGGACAATATTCAAAAATAGAAAGTGTAAAAGGATGAATATTTTCTCATTTTTGATAATTTTTCGGGACATTCAGATCCTAATAACAATGCTAATTTCCATGCGATTTTCCAAATTCTTTTTTCATATAACTCAAAGTCTGCTACCTAATTGTTGGAAGTCCAAGAACTATCAATTCATGAAACATTTTGGGAAATAATTAAAACTCAAAAAAATGTCCCGAACCTTAAAAAAATGATACTATAATTTTGAAAAAAAATGTAAAAATCTTGAAAAAAATCAAAAGTCTTATTGGTGCCGTTTAAAATGTTTTTTGATATCAAGAATTAATGTGGGCCTCAAAGGGTTAAGTTAGTCAAACTAAATGACCATGTGGGCCAATGTGCCCGTAATTTTGATATTATAGCCTATGTTGTAGATCTAAACATTATGACAGATTCATTGCTAAGAATTAATGTTCATAGACATTCGCACAGGGGGAACAAAAGAGGGGGATTTCCCCCCTCCCCTCACCACTTAGCATAATAACTGTAATTGTTTTATAGGGCCTAGGAAAGGGGCTGTCTCATGGTGCTGTATTTTGTCCGGTCACGAATACTTATTTAAAAGCGATCTGATACGTATTAGAGGCAGAAATTACATTTCTACAAGTGTTAGTAACGGTGGCGGACCGCGTAGAAAACACTATACGAAATGACAACGAAAATTCTTAGCAACGCAAATTGCACAGCATTGAACAATGTCGAGAAGTATAATAGTTATGGAAATTAGAAAAATGTTTGCAATGTGCATTCTTGAATTGTTGTAAATAGTTGTTTCTTTTATTAGCTTTGAGAACTTTTCGCCAGAAAGTTCGTGGATATGAACGCGCTCGCTTATCAACGCGTCACACAGAGCGTTTTTCTAGTATATTCTGAATATTGCTCTGTACCCCCCTGTCAAAACTATATACTGCGGACGGCCATGTACGTCACATGGCTACTGAACAATGTTCACCCTTGGTCCGTGCACCGATCACCACGCCGAGTTGTGCGGGCGAATCACAGTGGGTATTGCCGTTATTGTTGGCAAGACCACTTAGAGCCACCTTCGCACCACTTGAAGTAGCAATTACACAATACAAGAGTGCGGCTTCCGTTGAGATGCGCGTGTGGACTAGCTGCAGTGCTTCATAGCGGCAGACAACGTGTTTCCATCACAATACCATACTATGACCATGTCGACATTTTTATGTGGCAAAAAACAATATTGATTAGGAGAAAAATAATTAACAAGTTGAACATTTGATTTTTGACACATACCTCTCAAATTTTCCATAAAGATGGTAAAATTGAAATTGGACGTAATAATAATAAGAAAATTGGTATAGTAATAATAATAATAATAATAATAATAATAATAATAATAATAATAGTAATAATAATAGTAATAACAATAATAATAATAATAATTATTATTATTATTATTATTATTACTATTATCATCACACCGAGCATTTCAGTTTTAAGTAGTAATTTATTTTTTTAAATATAATATTATATTTTATTATATTGATTAGTACGCTGGGCACATGTGATCATACAATTTGCTCAATAGTCAGCCATCAGTTTTTTTTTTGTCAATAAAGAATGATTTTTCTTCTACTGCTATTTTTCTCTACCACTCTTGTACATCAGCCGGTCCCCTCCACGCAAGGGGGGGACTGACGGGCCCCCTCTCGAGACGTTCAGACAGGAGTAGCCTACGTGCCCCCCCCCCCCCCCCCGTCATCACCATAGCAACGACACTCGCTCGTTGAGTTTTGATCGAGTGCAAAGTGGTGTCGGGCTCAGCGGTACGTTCAATTAAGTTGGGAATTTTGGTAATCGATGCTTTGAATACTTGCGCGTACCCGGTGCTCGAAGCCAGATGGAGTTATGACATTCCGCGCGACGAACGAAGACTATCGTGACGACGAGTGAATGCTGAGGGAATCTACTGAGAATGTGTTTGAGGGTTTGGATACTTAGGAAGCAATGTCCGATGGGCTGTTATAATTTTTTTTTTTAGTAGGACTCAAACCCATGACTCAAACCAAGCATTCGAGCTGCGACTGAGGAATATTTCGGGAATAACTTCAGTCACGATTGCCAGTGGCCGGAATCGAACGGCGACCTCCCGAATTAGAGTATCGCGTATTACCGCTGAGCCACCTCTATTGGTATAGTTCAGTGGGTGCACTGAATACTTTCTATATAAGTTGTACTATAGAATTATAAATTATATGCATCATTCAATATTTTAGTGGCTTAGCAGTCATCATTATAATTTTTAAATTGGAAGTTGTAAAGTCATTTTAAAAATACAAATTTAATTTTAATACATTTTTCGTGATTATTCCATATATCTGAGAAATAAATGAGAGATATTATAACATTTAACCATATCAAAAGATTGCCATTTTTAACAATGCCACCTGGATCGATGGGTACAGTCTACCGCGCATTCCAATGGCTCACGAGCACTGTCACCCGTACCGAGTGAGGAGGGGAACTTTCTTGATATTATAGTCACAACGAAAGTATTCTGATGCTTACGACACAGCCGAGTCCAAGGTGACAACTTAATTGTCTACTTCTCTAATTCCTACCATCTTATCTAAACAGGTCAATTAGGGATAATTTAAAACCTTCCGTTGGTTACCTGTAACGGTGGGTGTGGCCAAACCACCTGTGCACTCGACTAAGCCGAACCATGCATTTTCGAATGTGTGAAAAAACGCCATGTCCAGGCCTCGAATTTAAAATTATGTAGCACTCGCCCATCGGGCGAATGGGGTTTACGAAAAGAGAAACACTAGTCCTAACCATTTCTTTGTCTTCGTCTAATTCGTATCAACATCTCACTTTACACTTGTCAAGTTGAAGAACGCTGTTTTGACATAGTTTCTGAAATTATCGGGAAGAATCATCGTTATGAAGAACAACGTCTGTATGTTGTAGCTTGTGGTAATGAGATGTAGCATTTTTTAAGGATTTATGTTTGTTTAACAAAAGTCGCCCATTGGGCGAATGAATTGAAATCTTGGTTCGCCCGAGTAACAATTTACTCGCCTCGGGTGACCATGTCTGTTGCTTTTCTTTCAATTTGGCGCGGTTGAAAGGGGCTTTAGACAATGGCCTGAGATCGGTATGCGAATAGTTTCTTTGGGACTAGTATACCTGGCATTTTTCTTTAGTTGCAAAGTACTTTAGACACTATATTATCACTCACGTATACAACAGACTGCGAGCATCCTTGTAGACTCCTCAGGTGGTTGACACTCGGGGAAGAACGGTTTGAGGACGTACAGGCTGAAGGTCAGTGCGACGATCGCCTGCGAGCACGGCCGCACGATCATGCACTCGATCCACAGTCTGATGAAGGCCATGAAGGGGCCGAAAGTCTCCATGATATAGGCATAGTCGGCGCCACTCTTGGAGATCATGCAGCCCAGCTCGGCGTAGCAGTACGCGCCCACCTGTAAGGGCAGACACATGCTTTATAGTGAGGCCCTGACCTGATGAAGGTTATGAAGGGGCCGAAAGTCCCCATGATGTAGGCATAGTCGGCTCCACTCTTGGAGATCATGCAGCCCAGCCCGGCGTAGCAGTACGCGCCCACCTGTAAGGGCAGACACATGCTTTATAGTGAGGCCCTGACCTGATGAAGGTTATGAAGGGGCCGAAAGTCCCCATGATGTAGGCATAGTCGGCGCCACTCTTGGAGATCATGCAGCCCAGCTCGGCGTAGCAGTACGCGCCCACCTGTAAGGGCAGACACATGCTTTATAGTGAGGCCCTGACCTGATGAAGGTTATGAAGGGGCCGAAAGTCCCCATGATGTAGGCATAGTCGGCGCCACTCTTGGAGATCATGCAGCCCAGCTCGGCGTAGCAGTACGCGCCCACCTATTAGGGCAGACACATGCTTTATTGTGAGTCTCTGTCCTGATGAATGTTATGAAGGGGCCGAAAGTCTCTGTGTTGTAGGCGTGGCTGCTTTTGCAGATCATGCAGCCCTGCTCAGTGTGTGTCCGTACAACATAGGTATGTATGCATTGCAGAAAGATAACAATAACAGTAACAATAACAATAATAATAATAATAATAATAATAATAATAATAATAATAATAATAATAATAATAATAATAATAATAATAAAATTAATAATAATAATAATGATATTAATAATAATAAAAATAATAATAATTTAAATAATAATAATTATAATAATAGTAATAATAATAAAAATAATAATAATAATAATAATAATAATAATAATAATTATTATTATTATTATTATTATTATAATAATAGTAATAATAATAATAATAATAATAACAATAGCAATAAAAAATAATAATTATTATAATAATAATAATAATAATAATAATAATAATAATAATAATAATAATAATAATAATAATAATAATAATAATAATAAAAATAACAATAATAATAATAATGTAAATATCAATAATAATAAACGTTGCAAGTTTATCTCGACAACACGTTTCTACAGACTATATTGTATCGGCGTATATTTCGTATTATATATATATATATATATATATATATATATATAATGCACACAGCAACAAAATTATTTTGAATTTGTGAAAAATCAGCTTCATGTATCAACTACTTTGAAGCCACTTTAGATAAGGTAATAAGCCTGCCATTGAGTTTTAGATGGTTAAAGTTTAAACTCAATAGTAAATTTATTAACACCACGACCTCTCTGAATAACTTTGCAAACATGTTTTTTAATTTTTAAACTAGGGCATTATTTCTGAAGAATGGTCAAACTCAAATCCAAATGCCGGCCCCCTCGCCTTTCCTCGAGGGCGCAGTTCCTGCATGCGAGCACGCAGTTCCTGCATGCGAGCACGTGGTGTCAAACCTGTGGCCTTGCAGACACACGCGCGGCGCCACTTTTGCAACAGGGGTAGTACTTTACATTGCAAACCCTACCTGCATGGTTGGGTCCATAGAAAGTTGCACAATGAAGCAAAACAAGAAACACGAATGCAGGGGTTTTAGAAACCCAGTTTCAAGACTCATGAATGTTCCCAACGCACTGTTGAAATCTCGAAAGGAGAAACTCGGTGTGAACCGATGAGAACGATGATGGTTGTACTTGGGTTTTACGTCCAATATTCTTGAAACTTGGCTAATCGAAATATGAAATATGACGATGAAGATGAAGATGAAAACCGCCACATGTCTGAATCAGATCTATTATACACATCGCGGGAGTCGTCATATGGGGAGTCCAGCAAGGG
>OX246740.1:37282135-37312135 GCA_945910005.1 Isoperla grammatica
AGTGCCCTCTCAAGTCTCAAGCATCAGTGGGCAGGAGTAGACAGCCCGGGGAGCTTGAAGTATGTAATGGTCCTGTGAGTGGTATGCCATGGTATGCCATATGGCCATGTCTATGTGTGCCATGTCTGATAGTGCCCTCTCAAGTCTCAAGCATCTGTGGGCACGAGTAGGCAGCCCGGGGAGCTTGAAGTATGTAATGGTCCTGTGAGTGGTATGCCATGGTATGCCATATGGCCATGTCTATGTGTGCCATGTCTGATAGTGCCCTCTCAAGTCTCAAGCATCTGTGGGCACGAGTAGGCAGCCCGGGGAGCTTGAAGTATGTAATGGTCCTGTGAGTGGTACACGTACAGAATCAATACACATCTGCAGCTCCGAGTGCGCGCAGCATCCCCCCCCCCCCCCCCCCCCCCACCGTCCAACACGTGAGAGGGATGGGCGAGCAAATATTTCCATGCGACGATGTCTCTGTAGTTTTTATCGACGTAACGATGGATCATAATAATAATAATAATTTTTGAAGGAAACCTGTCCGGAGACAATTCATTCTTTAATCTTTATGTCCCTGTTCAGGTGACCAACTAGGTATTGTGGTATTGAAATAGTTTGGAAGGAATGTCCGAGGGCTGTTAATATGAATGACTCAATCCCAGCATTCGCTTTGTGACTTAGGAAAATCTCGGAAAAATCCTGTTGTCAAGTTTGTTGCCGATGGCGGGTATCGAACTGGTGACCTCGTGTACTAGCATTGAGCCAGCTATATCGGTACGTATAGCGAAGCATCTTGACATGTTTACATTGCTGATTGATTGAGACATTGATTGACGTATTTAAATGAAACCAATGTTATTTAATTGTTAGTGTAGCATTGAAATATTTTACATTTTTTACATTTTGCAAGATGATTTATTGAATGATGATTTGAAATCATTTTTAGAAATGCAAACGAAAAATCTTGTTTTTTAATGTACTTATGTATTATAATATGCGCTTATAATATTAAATATTAATAAGTAAAAAAGTATAATTATAAAATAATACTACTCTTGGGCAAAACTGTGTGTACTTTTATCCTTTTCTGCAACTTCCTTATTACTTACAAGATGTATTTGATGTATTTAGGCCTAAATATTATAAAACTGTGAAATCAATATTTTCAAGAATTAAAGTGTACTAGCAGCTACCTTGATTTACTATAGCATTTAACAGACAACATATTATCATTTAGATAAACTTGTCTATATATTCATAATCGTTTTCCATCCAAAACCTTTATTGGGAAATTTTCGACGATACTGCTACAATCGACTTGGGTATGCTCCAGCACTAAAGAACAAATATATCAAAAGAACAAATTACAATAATTAGTGCAAAATACTTGTGTTCGTTTCATAAAAGAATAATTCAAATTCGCGTACATGAACATAAATAAATACACGCACATTTCCCCAGTGGCGTATCCAGGAATTGGGAAAGGGGGGGGTTTTCAACCCATATTATAGAGAGTGGAGCCGAAACATAATTGGGGTTCCGGAGGGGGGGGGGGGGGGCGCCCCGAAAAAATTCTCGTCAAGGTCATTTTAGTGCAATTCTGTGCGTTTTACAGCGGCCAACTGAAACATGATTACACAGTTTCTGGCAACACATTTTTTCCTTAGCACCGCTAATAAAAGGAACCTCAATCAATAATTTGCATTTTTTTCGTATTGCTTTTGCTTTTAATAATTACAACAATATACAATAATTATAAAGTAAAACATCTAACTGTCTATTGAAATACTGTCTTTTGATACTGTCTATTGAAATACTGTCTATTAAAATGTAAACGGTTGTTTTCCATGTTTACTTTGCAAAAGGGGGGGGTTTGGTCCCCCCCCTCCCCCCCGTGTATACGCCACTGCATTTCCCCAGCGTCCCGTTAAATGCTCCGCTTATGGGAGAGAAATTAATAACACTTCTCGAATTATCAAGTAATTGTCCTGCTCAAAGGGAACCAATGAATTTGTGTAGCTCGTTGCTCTAGTGTGTTTATTCTTTCTCCCAATTCAAAAAGTCTAGGGTTCGATTCCCGGATCAGGTTGTTTTTTTTTTTTTTTTTTAACTTTGGATGTTAGCTTCAATTTAAATTTAAATATGGATAATTGTAAAACATATGTTTAATGTATATACATAAAATCGCCCATTATTTTCTAATCAAATTGTCCTGTTTGCTTTAACGGTTGTATATGTAAAAGAAAAAAATGTAGACGTAATTACTAAGCGAGCGTCTCCATTAGACTCTACGGCACTTCGTTCTGTTTTTTTTTTTGTACCGTACTAGACTCTTACGGCACTTCATTCTGTTTTTTTGTTTTTTGTTTTGTTTTTATGTATGCCGATAGCGGTCGAACGGAAAGTCCGATCAACTTGAAATTTGGATCATTCACAAGCCTCGATGTGGATTGAAGGTGTATAGTTTTAAGGTAAAATCGTTCGAAAAGTTACAAAGTTACACCATAGTTACTGCAAAATATTTTTCTGAAACAAAATGGTGGCAAAATGTGAGCTAGCCATATTTTTTTAAAGCTTTTTCCGGTTACGACTATGTTCATTTTATGGCGATTTGATAAGTTTTGGCAAAGTTACACAAAAGTTACTCGAAAATATTTTTCTGAAACACAGTTACAGCAAAATGTGAGGTGGCTATCATATAGTAAATGTTTGTCTGGTCACGAATATGTTAATGACAACGCGATCTGATACGTAGTAAAGGCAGAAATTACATTTCAAATGCTGTGAATAACTGTTAGTAACGGTGGCGGACCGCCGCGAAAACACTAGACAGAATGACAACGAAAATTCTTAGCAACGCTAATTGCACTGCATTCAACAATATCGGGAAGTATAATAGCTATGAAAATTAGAAAAAAATTTGAAATGCACATTCTTGAATTGTTGTTTTTATTAGCTTTTGAGATCTTTTCGCCAGAACGTTCGTAGATATGGACGCGCTCGCTTATCAACGCGTCAAACAGAGCATTTTCCTAGTTAAGCGAGCGAAGCGAGCGTATCTCTACGAGACTCTTATGGCACTTCGTTCTTTTTTTTTATGTCTGTCGATAGAGGTCGAACGGAAAGTCCGATCAACTTGAAATTTGGACCATCTACAAGCCTCGATGTGGATTAAAGGTGTATAGTTTTGAGGCAAAATCGTTCGAAAAGTTACAAAGTTACATCATAGTTACTGCAAAATATTTGTCTGAAACAAAATGGCGGCAAAATGTGAGATAGCCATATTTTTTTTACAGATTTTTCCAGTCACGAATATGTTCACCTTATGGCGATCTGATAAATATTGGCAAAGTTACACAAAAGTTACTCGAAAATATTTTTCAGGAACACAGTAACAGCAAAATGTGAGGTGGCTATCTAATCGTAAATTTTTGTCCGGTCACGAATATACTAATGTAAACGCGATGTGATACGTATTGGAGGCAGAAATTACATTTCTATTGCTGTCAATAACTGTTAGTAACAGTGGCGGACCGTGTTGAAAACATGACGACGAAAATTCTTAGCAACGCACATTGCACTGCATCCAACAATGTCGGGAAGTATAATAGCTATGGGAATTAGGAAAAATTTTGCAATGCGCAATCTTGAATTGTTGTGAATTGTTGTTTTTATTAGCTTTGAGAACTTTTCGCCACAAATTTCGTAGATATGGACGCGCTCGCTTATCAACGCGTCAAACAGAGCGTTTTCCTAGTACTAGACTCTTATGGTACTTCATTCTGTTTGTTTTTTGTTTTTATGTATGTCGATAGCGGTCGAACGGAAAGTCCGATCAACTTGAAATTTGGACCATGCACAAGCCTCGATGTGGATTGAAGTTTGAAGGTGTATAGTTTTGAGGCAAAATCGTTCGAAAAGTTACAAAGTTACTCTCAATAACACTATTCTATTAGTAACGGTGGCGGACCGCCGCGAAAACACTAGCACTAGACAGAATTACAACGAAAATTCTTAGCAACGCAAATTGCACTGCATTCAACAATATCGGGAAGTATAATAGCTATGGAAATTAGAAAAAATTTTGAAATGCACATTCTTGAATTGTTGTTAATTGTTGTTTTTATTAGCTTTGAGATCTTTTCGCCAGAATGTTCGTAGATATGGACGCGCTCGCTTATCGACGCGTCAAACAGAGCGTTTTCCTAGTGGTAACAATAAAGTTCCGTTTCAAGATTAATAAAATCACTATTGTTATCCTGCTGCGTATTTTTTTTTCCTCTTATGCAATGATGACTTTTCAGCCATTCATTTAAGCGTATTTAATGTATACATATATAATATACATACCTTCATAATAACCTCATAGTGGCATAAAAGCCGCATACATATAATATACTGGATAATTTGACGTATAGTTGGACTCAAACCCACGGCGTAAAACCCTCAGCCAGGACTGCCAGTTCAGTTGACGTGACGTGCTGCCATTAGAAACAAGAAACACAGCGGCAAAATATGCGAGTTGAAAACATGATCTAATAATATCTCTTATCGAGAAAATTGTTGGATCATGAGTTGAAAGCAGTACAGCACAGTATGATTTATAAGTTTTGTGCCCAGCAGTCACATTTATTGGCCTTACCTTCAATCATCGCTAATGGCTTGAACTTGAACAAGGCATGAACAATAATTTGATATTCTGTTATTATTTTATACTTAGCTAAATAATTATTAGAAAGTCATTTGCAATACAGCGTTCCGAGAGCTTTTCTATTACATGGCAATAATGCTATAGGCCTATAATTGGCATATTATAGATGATTTCCTGTTTTATAATAAATAATAATAATAAAATAAAATAAATAAATAATAAAATTTATAATAACAATAATAATAATAATAAAATAATCATTATTGTTACTATTGAATTGTTTTAACCTGGTTTTAACACTAAAATACGCGCTTATTTAGTACCTACCGAGCAAACAATAACTTCCCAGCTTATAACTTTATTAAAAATGTGTAGATTTTCAGATGTTGTGTTCCAGTCATTTTGGTGTGTCTGTTTAGTTGGGCCTACCGATGTACTGTTATAATTGTATTCTAAACCATGGTTTTGGTTTTACGCTGGATCGTTGCCGAAAGATGAGACGTAAAGCCCAAATATCGTCATCGGTTTCATTCTATCACCACAGCTATCACTGATTGATATTGATATTTGATATTTATTGGCTTAAAGGCGTGCTACGTAGGGCTATTAAGCCCCTTTGAGTGTAGCCAACCTCTTCATTACAGATATTTTACAGACACCATAAACATATGAACATGAAATATATGAATGTGAGATAATACATATTGATTGTTGTAGAGAGAGAGAGAGAGAGAGAGAGAGAGATTGATTGATTGATTGATTGATTGATTGATGTCTTTATTGATGGCGGGATTAATGCCTGTTAAGCATTAAGAGAGAGAGAGAGATAGATATATAGATAATGGCCTTTATTGAGGGAGAGAGAGAGAGAGAGAGAGAGAGAGAGAGAGAGAGAGAGAGAGAGAGAGAGAGAGAGAGAGAGAGAGAGAATTACAAAATAATCTTCCAACCCTCTTGTCTGCAACAAGTAGCCTTGGCGGGCTAGTTTGAATAACACTGCATAGTGGTTAATCACAACCAGATACAAGGCGAGGAGGCCGTGGTTTCTCTGGGCGGTGATTTTGATCGGTTTCGTTTTTGCGTTTGCCACTTGCCAGTTTTTATTTTGGATAATAGGCTCGTAGTGTTATACAATATGCATGTATGTTCAAGACTGATTTTTAGTTCAGGCGCATCATGACGATCGTGAATAGTCGGAGAACTTTACAGTTGCTATCAGACGGAGTTTTTGCCGTCAATAAAGTAAAAGGCTTAACGTCGGCGCAAGTACTCGATAAGGTGAAAGAAGTGATTTTTAGCGAGGTTCCAGCAAGTCTCCATAATATAAACTCTTTAAAATTTGGCCATGGAGGAACTTTGGATCAAACTGCCTCAGGAGTGTTGGGTAATTTCACAATTTTGTGATCGTACATAACCTCACTTTATTCTTAATCCCGTCCTTGGGTGATCTACCTCTAGCCCTAAAGCGGGGTCCACAATAGCCCGAGAATGAGCTTCCCGTTACCGTTAAAGGTGCATTTACAATCTTTACTAGTACTATGGTTTAATGATTAAGACTAAGCCACAGGCTTCTTTCATTGGCTATGAGTGAGAATACTGCGCTCTGATTGGCTGTGACTAAGGTTTGTCTCGAGTTGACTAAGGAATTGAAATTTGTTCAATTTCTTAGTCAAGTCAAGACAAACCTTAGTCACAGCCAATCAGAGCGCAGTATTCTCCCTCCCAGCCAATGAAAGAAGCCTGTGGCTTAGTCTTAATCATTAAACCATAGTACTAGTAAAGATTGTGAATGTACCTTTTACTGGGCAAGTTTAGCCAACTTTCCGGTTCGTGTTCCTGGAGCTCCTTCCCAGGCTAAATTGTAGACCCCGCGTAATACAGCCATGTGTGCATGAAAGCTTATGCACTCAAATGTTAGGTTTGTTATGTTGTAAAAATAAATGTAATTATGTAATGTATTCATACTTACTTGATGCTCCTACTCTGTGGCGGCGCACCTCGCCAGTGGCAGAGATTCCCCCTCCCACCCACTTCCGGCCATAGCCGTGCGTCAAGATTTAATAAGTGAGCATTGCTTTCTGAGATTAAAATACATATTACAGTGGTCCTTCCCGCCCCTTAGTACATTATACCCCTTGAAACTTGTGAGTCCATAAAAGCAAAAAGTAAAAATCAACAAACGTGAATTCACTTAGATATATTTAAAATGCCAAATGCCGTGACCCCCACAGCCAGCCACTATACAAGTCAGGTACAATTGTATTATTACTAGTCAGATACTAAGCATGGGATATCCCCCCTCAGGTACAAAAGTATCACCGGGATGAGCCCCACTTGTCAGGTACTTATGTATGTAGCTGCCTATAGCCATTGCCCTGGCCCAACCCCCTAACCCCCACCCTTAGTTTCGCTTTAAACACCTTCAATGTCCGCTGAGCAACCACCTCACCCATCAATCCATTCCATTCCCTTACCGTCCTATCCACAAATGAATTCTTCCCCACATCTGTTCTCCTCCCCACCCTTTGAAATTTCCATTTGTGGTCGCTTGTGGATAGTTGAAAACACCTGCTGAGTATCGATTAAAAACTTACGGTATTCTTAAGTTAATGGTGGGTGCCTGTGGACAATAATTTTGTTTCCATTCTACAGATTCCTGTTTGATTGTGTTCTAGTAATCGGCTGTGGAAGTGGCTGTAAAGTCTTGTCCCGACTTCTCCACGGGGACAAACGTTACCTCGTGTCAGGCTGTCTAGGCATTGCGACCGATACGTTCAACGAGACGGGATCGGTAACCGCAACAGCTCCCTACGGTACGTACGTAGGCCTACGTTATTACTCGGAGCAACCACCACGGACTAAGCCAGTGTAATTATAGATGTCGTGCACTGAAACATAACTTGTTTACAGACATCTATAGATAGGCTATACCAAGTACAAATTACTTGGTTGTTGGTTTAGACTTTGATAAAAAATGCTAAAATGGAGTAGGCCTATGCCTAAAAGATGTCTTTGGAATGTGTTTTAAACTTGTCTGGTGGGCCCTAATGATAATATCGAATATCACACGATAATATTGTGTGCATCCCTAATTTCAACGCACTAACCTCTCTGCCTTCCTCGGACATGAGGCAATACAGCCCCCTATATGCCGAGATCCTCGGTGATATTTATGCCCAACAATTTCATTTGATTCACAGTAGGGATTACCTCATCATCAATAGTCAATAGATCATCAATAGTTATCATAACAGACTATTCGTTTTGTTTCCAGACCATGTTACACATGAATTGATAAATCAAACACTTGCACAATTTGAAGGAAACGTTCTACAAACTCCTCCCAAATACTCGGCTCTGAAGCTACGAGGCAAACGACTGGCTGATCTCACAAGGTAAGCGAGTTGACCGAGATTTAAGATTGAGCACAATAACTTGAATAACAGGTATTGCTGAAAATGCAATAAAATTTAAACAATGTTGACGTTTTACAAGCAACTTTTACTCAGCCTATAAGAAAACCAAATTCTAGTTTTGGTGTTTTATCAATATAGTACATGGAATGAAAGCTAGGTAATGGGTTGCCCATCTAGAAGTTGAGGTTTGCCATAGTTACAGAGCGATGTAAATATCTTAAATGGAAGAACATCACCAAGGATGGCAATAGCCTTGTTTACATGCAGTATTGAGGATTGGATTGGATTCAGCGATATGCGTTCACAATGCCCAGAATTAAACACGTACTCAATTCAGAAGTTCCGTGAACTTCTTCCTCACTGCCATCTTTAATCTGTCGATTTACGTTACCGGTACTTTACTGAGAGTGAACTCAATACGGTACTAAAAATCTTTTACATGCACAGTTTGGATCCGATCTTTCAATACGATCCCAACTTTCCAACCAACCCAATCCGTTTTCAAAGTGGTTACATAGAGTATTGGACAGTCGTATTGTACTGAATAGCATATTGAATCCTGGTAAACATGGCTTAGCCATGTAACACAGTGTGTATTGCTTAAGGAATGCTTAGTATAGATAGAGCAGGCAGAATCCAAAGATAGAAGCCATGAACTAAGTGGGGCCGGCCGCCGTGTAACAAAGAGTCCACTGCGGGCGAGGGTTTTTTTCCATGTGCATTGCATTACGGTACTAAATGCCAGTTTCTGCACAATTTGTTGTCATGTACATGCTGTAAAAGTACTGGTACAACAAAACACGAGCCAACGGTATTTGTTTAGCAGACGTTTTCAAGGGACAAACTAAACTTGTCCAATGGTCGATGGAGTAACAAAGATCCTTTCAAAATATTGTACGTAGCTTGTATTGAAATAAAAAAAACTAACAGTTATACTGGAGTAATTTTAGATTTTAACCCGAACAAAATTAGGAGAAAGCTGATTTTTTCAGGATCGCTTACAAATATCATTTTATATAACATACTTCGAGTCCGCCAAAATCCGCCTTGTGCGTAAGCCGCCATCTTGGAAAATGTCGGCGATTACAGTATTACACTAAATCCCTTGTTGTGAGTCCCAGAGTTGCGTAAGTTACTTTTAAAAAGGAACTTTTAAAAAGTTAAGTTACTTGCCTTTAAAAGTAACTTTTAAACGTTAAAAGTTCCTTGTTGGAAAAAGTAACTAAAAGTTACTTTGAAAATTAAAAGTTATTTTAAAAGTTACTTTAAAAGTTACTTTTAGGAAATTTTGATGGGAAATTTTGATAATATTGCTTTCAAGTTTCATTCAACCCGCTAATCCTTGCTGGCGGGCGCCGGGCGGAGTATGTCGGAAATCATTAGAACAGCAGCCTGAGTGATAGGAAGTCAAAATTGGACATGTCAACAAAAGAGCCGAAGGTATGGATGGACCTCCTAAGCGCGTTAAAGTTTTCACGGCCATCGAACATTCAGCATGCTACGTTTATTACAATAATACATCCACTAATCCATTTCCCAAATACTACTACGAACTATAACGTCTGCCGGCCACCTTCGATAATAGTGTGAGGTCCTAGCAAAGCAGTGTTGCTCACACAAAGAAATAACATCCACTTATGTTTATTGGTTGTCACTCAGTTCCCATTCAACCTATTTATCCGGCTGCTGCTGGAATGGTTTCCAAACGATACAGTTACGTATGAATTCTAGGAATGGGGGGGGGGGGGGGGGCGTCGAAGATTTTTGACCTGAAACAGCCGCAATACGAGTGTTTTGCTGTTGGTACATTCAAAAAAACCATAGGCTGTTTCAAAAGTAACTTTTCATTTTTTTTTTAAGTTCCTTATCAATAGTAACTTTCAACGTTAAAAGTTACTGTCGAGGAAAAAGTAACTAGTTAGCCTAAAAGTTACCGAAAAAGTAACGCGTTACAAGTAACGCGTTACTTTCAAAAAGTTACTACTCAACTCTGGTGAGTCCTCCATATAACATAAAATTACATGAGTGGTGTCAAATGAAAGATAATATTAAACCTAGTTATGATAAATAGTGGAATTTTAGTTATTTGTAATATTACAATAGAAGGAAGCAATTAAGTGATCGACCGCAAAAGTGGATAATTGTATTTTGATGATTTGCGATAAAACATATTCATAATTAGTGTTCATACAAAACTTAAAGCTTAAGCTGTATTTAATACACTTGCCAAGTATTATGAACGCAACTTTAAAAATATGCGAGATACGAGCTATTGTATATCTGCATGTGTCGTGGCCGCCATCGCTACCGACAGAGCAAAACTCATTACCTTAGCCCAATTGGTCAGTAAAAACACATTAGGAGAATGTGGGTTTTTACATATAACTAAAGGATGTAATTATACCTCACTTAGACTAAAGTAACACATGTGCTCTTGTCGCCATTTTGAAAAATGGCGACGGTTACAGTTTTATCTTCAAACATGCTTTGCGAAGGCTACATATTATAGCAAACAATAACATGAGGAATCTTAGTTAAATGATAAGATTAGTCACTTCTACAAACAGTGGAAAAATTGTAAGTAATTAGATAAGCGTAGCGAATGTATCAATCAACTCAAATGGTTCATTCTCTCTATGCGGGAATTTTGTTCATCTCGCACCGATCAAATGGTTCGACGGATTTGACTGAAATTTTAAGCCAACTCTTTTTACTACTCAACTTGACGTTGTCAAGATGAACAGTAAAATCCGTCAAGAAGCCAACCTACAAAAAATTAATTACCGAAAAAATTGAAGTTTTAATTTTTGTTAATTGAAACTTATAGACGGATTTACGTAATGTTTTGGGCTCGTGGTAGAATAGGCCCATGGTAAGTGTGCAAAAGGAGACCCTGTTCTCCACCCCCTTTTCCACTCTGTCCCACGTAAGATTTTCCTTCTTCTACAATTTGCCCTATCCTCGCTAGCTGCTGGACTCCCCTTATGACGACCCGAGCGATGTATAATGGATCGGATTCGGAAGACATCATATCAGCTAAGCTGTCGAATACGTCGTTAAATGCCAAATAATCAAATAATGTTTTATATTTATTTATGTCCACAACAAAGATATTGCCTGTGTCTCGGCGAAAGTTGTAACTGTTACCGTTATTTTGTAAGCCCATTTTTAGGTAATATTTACGGCAATGGTCCCAAATACTGCCGCAGGTATAATTATTCACATAGTGAATGATGTCTAGCTGCCTCCTTGTAAAGGTGTCAAATTATACAAATTGAACATGTCTCCAACACTGTGGCTAGCGGTATTTTGTTGAATGAATAGAATCGCTCTCCATCCAATGATTTACTTTTAGCTCCATAAAGAGCCAGTTAACATTAATTTTCTGTTACATCGTTTACTTGCTGTGGTTTGTCTCTAGTGATCGTGAGAGGATTTTGAAGTTCATGATTGTTAATGATGATTATTAAGACCCGTTTTATTTCCTTTTTTAAAAGGAGCACTAGTCGCGTCCCATCATGTCAGTACATAAACAGCCCACTGGCATTTTTCAACTTCTGCTAGCTTGCTCTGCAACCGAGAAATATTATTCACGTTATTGACTGTGTTTACAGATCCTGGCAATACCATGAAAATATCAACATTTTGATAATCTCGACCAATTAAGATTTGATAATCTCGACCAATTAAGATAACTGATGGTGAAGGACCCCCCCCCCCCCCCCCCCAACTGTAATGTAGGTAATTTGGGCATATCTCACTTCGTGGGTGCAAGTAACCATTAATTAATGCAATATCCTGTTCAAAAGCATATTTCGTTCTCATTATCATACCATCATCAGATAGTGATGGTGATGGACAACGGACAAGAGTTGCTCAATCGCAGTTAACTGTTTTATCTCCAATAACACCAGTGGAAGGTCATGGCAAATATCAGCAAATAAGGAGTCATTTATCAATAAAAATTATGTCATTGGTGTCTCGAGTCTTTCTAGAATTGCTGATCTTCACAAGCTGTTCTGAAGTTTTAATCTTGATTTTGCAGAAAACTGTCAAATTGCAATAGTAACTTTGGTAGAGTATAAAGGACGTGTGATACCCGATTTAACTTGTTCAATAGTCATGCCGAACAATACACCACGCTAAAACTTGTCACTGCGGCAAATAATCAAATATCCTGTATCAATAAACCGCTGGTAAGTGGTACTCTATTGCAAAAAGGTTGTTGGCAATATGAGACATTTGTCATTTTTGCAAATAAAAATGTGAAGAATTAGTACAGTTCAGGTAGCCAGCACCATGTAGGCCTAGATGTGCCATCATATGGGTACAGAGCGGAGAGCCAGTTACCAATTACTTTACGGTTAGGCCTACAGAAAGAAAAGCTTAGGCGATATGGCGTCTTTCGAATCAGATCCATTATACATCGTGGGGGTCGTCATAAGGGGAGTCCAGCAGCTAGCGAGGACAGGGCAAATTTGTAGAAGGAGGATAATCTTAAGTGGGACAGAGAGGAAGGGGGGGGTTGAAGAACAGGGTCTCGTTTTGCACACTGACCATGGGCCTATTCTACCACGAGCCCAAAACATTACTTAAATCCGTCCGTAAGTTTCAATTAACAAAAATTAAAACTTCAATTTTTTCGGTAATTAATTTTTTGTAGGTTGGCATCTTGACGGATTTTACTATTAATCTTGACATTGTCAAGTTGAGTAGTAAAGAGTGTTGGCTTAAAATTTCAGTCAAATCCGTCAAACCGTTTGATCGGTGCCAGATGAACAAAATTCGCGCATAGAGAGAATGAACCATTTGAGTTGATTGATACATTCGCTATGCTCGTCTAATTTACTAATAACTTATAATTTTTCCACTGTTTGTAAAAGTGTCTAATCTTATCTTTTAACTAAGATTCCTCATGTTATTTTTTATTATATGTAGGCTTCGCAAAGCATGTTTGAAGATAAAACTGTAACCGTCGCCATTTTTCAAAATGGCGACAAGAGCACATGTGTGACTTTGGTCTAAATGAGGTACAATTACATCCTTTAGTCATATGTAAAAACCAACATTCTCCTTATGTGTTTTTACTGACCAATTGGGCTAAGGTAATGAGTTTTTCTCTGTCGGTAGCGATGGCGGCTACAACACATGCAGATATACAATAGCTCGTATCTAGCATATTTTTAAAGTTGTGTACATAATACTTGGCAAGTGTGTTTATGACAGCATAAGCTTTAAGTTTTGTAGGAACACAAGTTATGAATATACTATTATTAGTTTTATCGCATATCATCAAAATACAATTATCCACTTATGCGGTCGATCACTTAATTGCTTCCTTCTATTGTAATATTATTAACAACTAAAATTGCTCTAATAATCGTAATTGGTCTTAATATTATCTTTCATTGGACACCTTTCATGTAATTTTATATTACATAGAGCACTCACAAGTGATTTAGTGTAATACTGTAATTGCCGACATTTTCCAAGATGGCGGCTAACGCACAAGGCGGATTTTGGCGGACCCAAAGTATGTTATATAAAATGATATTTGTAAGCGACCCTGAAAAAATCAGCTTTCTCCTAATTTTGTCCGGGTGGGTATAGGAAATTGGGCTAAAGTAACCCCACTATTATTGTATTTTACATGACAGTATAAAGACAAACAAGAATTGTCTTTAAGTAATTTATTGAACTGAAGTGCTGCTGCCGTGTGGTATTCCACAGTTAGTTACAAGTACAAAGAAGAAGATTATCAATTAATAACACACTCCTGAGAGTTAGGCACTCTTCACATTAAAAATTCCTGGTTTCTATCACAAAGATAGTCTTTATCATGGAAAACAGTTGAAACATGCAGATAAAGATGTAGGCTTCAATACTAGTACAGTACTTCTTTATTCTTTGTACTCTATATGCCTAGTACAAATTCTAAAGAAATTAAGCAAAACAAACTAGTGATGACATCAGGTTCCGAACCGGTTTCGCTAAATGCCATACATCAGCTTCCAAACACACTCACGTAACAATAGCTAGCCGACACGAAGTATATCTAGACTCATCTATTCTGTTTACACAATTATCTCTTAGTATCAGGCATAGGCTATGCAATGGGCGATCTCTAGAGTCGCAGAGACATTGTTCAAAGAATGTTTTCTACGTACATTTTTGACCTGCTGAATGTAAGTTGTTAATGGCTACATAGGGTTAACAAAAATTATGCTTTACAAAACCGGTTCCGAAGTGAAGTGGAGGAACCGGTTTGAACTTTTCGGACCCGATATCATCACTAAAAAAACCAAAGGACCTTAATTGGTCCTGTTATAGACAATGTAGGTTCTAAAACTGTCCAGAGATTGCACTGCTAAGCTGTAGGCTGTAGGAACTGACACTGTTTGTGTCAGTTTTAAGTCAGACAAAACTTGAAGGCAAATGAACTGATTGTCTGCCTGTACATATTATATTTCCAGAGCTGGCATACAAGTTGAAGTGAAGCCCCGTCCTGTCATTTGCCATGCTGTCGACTGCTTCGAGTTCTCGCCTCCCATGTTTAAGCTGTCAGTTTCCTGCGGGGGAGGTTATTACATCCGGAGTCTAGTCAATGATGTAGGGAAAGGTAATCTTAAAGCTATATAACTATGTACATAATATATACTAGGCTGGCCCTGAATCTCTGTGTAAACAAGTGAAGTAATTTGGCAGAAACACCTTTTCGGATTCAGATAAAATGACTAACGAGTCCAAGATGCAGTCTCACAAAAATAAGTATCTACATTATATTTAAGAAAAAGTTGACATTGTTAGCCATGATGTCATAAAAATAGTCATTAATTAAATTGTTTAATCTTCATGTTGTATGGTACCGGTACTTATAATTAATTATAATTAGTCAATAAATCTATTAGTCTATTACACATGTAGGCTTATGGTAAAAATAATGAAAAAATAATGAATGCTACCAGTACCGTGCTCTAAATGTTACATTGTATTATATTGCCATGTACTGTATTTTACAGCAATGAACACTTACGCCCACGTCACAGAGCTGCAAAGAACCCAACATGGTCCGTTCACAGAACACGATATGCTGCAGGCCACAGACTGGACCCTTCAAAACATCTTGGTTGCCATTAGTAAAGCTAGACGAAAGTTCAATAGTGCGTTGGAACAAGGTCGAGGTACAAGAGTGGAAGTGTGGGATGACAGATAACAGTAGTACAGTATACAAGTGCAATGCCATGAATGGTTGTGCCTCTGCAGTTACGTTTCTACTAGCAAATTGTCAATTATCGTTGGTGGCAGACCGATATCGATGCCGACAATCGGCTGATAATAAATTAACTAATTTTTGGCCCGGGGTCCTCCGACTTACACCACTGGGGAGAAAGAGCGTCTCGATAGTTCCATGGTGACGGACTACCGACTACGTGGCACGATCGCGTTCAACTGGCAATGTGTCCAAAATATAGTGACATGAAGCAAAATTGTAGGTACTTTCTACTTAAGTCGCACGAAATCACTCGTCGTTCAACCTCCCCAAGTAGAGTTCACGATCCACCCTTGAGCGCTTCGACCAGCTCACCCGAGGAGAGCATTTCCTTAATGATGTCCAGCCCACCGATGAGCTCACCCTTAGCGTACACTTGCGGGTACGTAGGCCAGTTGGAGAATGTCTTCAAGCCCTGGCGAACCTCCTCGTCACCGAGTATGTCAAACGTTTCAAAGTCAACCCTGGAATAGATAGTTTAATAGTCATGTACTACAAGTCTTGCAGTCACACAATTGGGGTAAGTGGTTATATACAATAATTGTGAAAGAAAACAATGCCTACAATAGGGGCCTACAACAGTTATTAAAGGGATAATTAACTGATGTAGGTATGCTATTTAGAAAATAAAAAGATGTTTTATCATTATTCATCACCAGTAACACAACCAAAAATGTACCACTTTATTCCATAATGGTAGTAATACTAGTACAATGTACGAGAGTCAGGAGTTTTAGGAAATTTTTATGTTTACAAGAATAAATGATAAGTCTAAGTAAATGCTCCAAGTAAAAAAAGATGTGTCATACAATGCTTAAAATGATTTCTATTTACACTACCTATGATATGGGGGGGGGGGGGGTAAAGCTGACAGTAAATTTCCAATTTAAAAATATGAGTTGGTTTGTTTTATGACAGAAGGGATTTAATTTAATGGCATTTTCCAATGGCCGCACTGGACCGCACTGAGTGCGCCTTCAACAATTAAAACAACAATGCACAACCATAGGCGTGCGCAGTGTATAATATTAGACCCCGCACAAGGTGGCGCGGTACAACTGGGGTTTGGGCCAAAGCCCCAGCTGCCGGAAGCAATTTCGCCCATGACAAATTTTTTTTCGGTTGATGCATTAACTTTTATGGCATAAAACGCGATTTTAATACGCGATGACGCATTTCAGTGCCATGGTATCTTGTGACCCGTATAGAGCCACGTTTCGTTTCATATGTTTCGTTCCGATGGCAGTTGAAGTTGACACATATGTCGTTTCATATGTTTCGTTCCGATGGCAGTTGAAGTTGACAAATTAGGTCCGGCTTGGGCCGTGCGCACGCCTATGTGCACAACAATATGATAGGCGCACTGAGTGCAGCCCATTGGAAAACGTCAAAAGTGGATACTATATTATCTGCGGTTTTACTAATGTAAGGGCCACTTTCATTTAGAGACCTAGGTACTTAGCATGTATAGACTTAAGCGGACATATTCAGCCATCAAGAGAAAATTTAACTAAATATCAAAACGAATTAGTTGTATGTAATAATAAGGATGTACTGTGTACACAGTCAGGGAAACACCTACTTATTCATAGACAAGTGAATATCCCAGCTTGCAAACCCCTTCAAGAATGCAAGCCCAGCATGAGGCCCCCCCCCCCCTTTACCTACAACAGTATCTAGTGGGTTTATTGTAGGCCTAAGCCTACTACATGTAGGTATAATGCTGGGATGAATACATTCATCTGGGAATTGATTTCAAAAAAAAAAAAAAAACATAATTCCCTACTTCTGGGAATTTATATGGGGTCGGGGAATATTCCGGCCTGTACATCACTATAACACAAGTACCTCATGATCAGAGGCAGGTATTTTCGGAAGCCACGATAATCGCGATAAAGACCCAATTTCTCTTTTTGTTTTATATGAGTACGAATTACGTCATTGTGATCCTGAATATACCTTTAAAATAATCGCGACAATTTGCGAAATTGGGCGTTAATTGCGATATTATAGACAAATAGCGATATTGCGCTATATCAGCGAAATCTCCGCGATACTACGTGAAATCGGCAATTTTCCATTGTTAATTTGGTTCGAACCCCAAATTTTTACGAAATAGCGGACTTCCGTTAGTCGGCTACTCGGAGACTCGGGCCCTATTCACATGAATACCCGTCGTGCGTCGTCGAAGATAATAGTGAAGGCGGCGGGTGATCCGCAATGGCACTTGCCGTGCAGTGCTGTGAATGGGGTTTTATGGTCGCGGTCGGCCCCCCGTGGTTCGGCTGCTGGGCGGGCAGAACAAAGGTTTCCATTCTTCACCGTGTATAGTTGTCTGGCGCCCCAGTCCCAGTGGTATTTTATGCAGTACGCTCGTGTCAGTGCTGGTGACTCTAGTGAGGCAGGCAGGCAGGCAGGCCCACAGACTGCCGACAGCCGAACGACACTGGACACCTACTACTGAGCGCCCGTCGACCGCCAAGCGCGCGGCCACCGGCCGGCGATCTCAGTCGTTGTTTGTTACGCACGTGGGAAGGGGGGGGGGGGGGGGGAGGCTTCGTCGAAAAAAATGCAAGAAGTACCAACAAAATCACAGTTTTAATTATGCGTGGGCTGCAACAGCATATAGGCATAGGCCTACTCTAAAAACGAAGTCTCATTCTGGACATTCTTGTCTCGTAATCAAGTAAATACTAATTATTTGACAATTTACCCAAAAAACGATATTGACATCCACAATCCCGCCAAACTTCCGCTATCACCATTTTTAAAAACGAAATTGGACAAAAACAATCTCCACAAATACCTGCCTCTGCTCATGATCCTTTGACAATTTATATTGTTCCAATCTGCAAAATCTAAGCCCAACACCTTCCATCTAACTGTTAGATTGTAGAATCTGTAGTGTGAATATTGTATTAATAACGAGGAATGTCAATCGATTTATCATTTTCACTCGGATCTAGTGATACGAATAATTATGTTGTTGTGTTTACCCAGTATCCGCTAAAATCTCCATGAGTTGACGGCTGAATCCGCATCGTGGTGCTTTCCGATCGCCCTTCATGAAGACCATACATGGACTCTTATTTGTAAGAGACTTCAATCTGTAAAAAAGTTTTGCTGTGATTTTAAAGAACGATTAGCCTATGCTCCACTTGTGTCCAGAATACCTTGTAGACTACAGTAACCATAGGCTATGAAAGGTGCAACCATGTTAACTGGGCATTGTTCTTCTACTTATCGACATCCAATAGGCCTACATGAAACTAAAGGCAAATAAATGAAGTACTAAGGATATTGAAATGAAAACAATTTGCCTCGGGTAACTGTACTAATTCTTTCCTGTTCACTGTTCATATTAATGATCTTTGTAACATTGGTCGACAAATCCACTGTGATGCAAATAGTTTTTTTCATAATGATGGGTTTACAGAAATTTAAGAGTGGGTAGACCTAAATCAAAATTTCCTTAATTTGAATGAAAACAAAAAACCACATGTGTTTACTGTTTATATATAAAACACATGTGTTTTTTGTTTTCAAGAAAAGGTAAGAAGGTGATGTAAATGTAATGTGACATTACATTGACCAGTAGGTATATAACTTTTTCTTAAAAACGTTGATTTACACTTTACGACGTAGATTGCTTTTATACTAAACTCCAGTAAAACTTAAATAATCGGCGGGTTTGAACACTCGAGAGCTGGGATATGTTTGAATTGTGAATAGTAAATACTGCACTATTTACTATACACACTTTACATTGTACGTACACATAAGGCAGTATGACTGCTATACCTACCTACCTTTCTTCAAGTGTCTGTTTCTTGGGTATCATTGCTTCCAACTCTCCACTGTCCTTCAGCTCCTTCACAATATCCAGGCCACCAATTAGTTCACCGTTCACATATAGCTGGGGGGGAGACGAGATCAGTTTAGTTTCAAGTTAGTAGAGACGGCTTCCCTACTCTTCCCGGCCGTCTGCCGGGGTTTACACCCCCTCCAATTTTGGCACCCGCACATACATTCAAGAGATAAGTAGCTAGAGTATCTAATGACGTCTTAGAATGATTAGGCCACTAAAAGAATGTCAAACAATGGCTTTACATATCTTTCTATTAGCCGGCCTATGGTCTAAGTATTTTTAGCTTATTTTCAACTGAAAACAGTTGTTTGGCATGTTGGCAACTTGGCACAGATAGGCTATGTTGCCTAACAGGTGGGTGGATCTGATACTGCAAGAAGGCCTAGGCCTACAGATACATACGTACTAAAGAGAACCAAGTTTGAAAAGAACACGATACCTACCTGCGGATATGTTGGCCAATCAGAGAATGTTTTCAGCCCCTGTCTAACTTCTTCATTGCTCAAAATATCAAATGTCTTATACTCTCCATTAATGTTATTTAAAATTTCAATAATTGTCTTGCTAAACCCACATCGAGGTTCATCAGCCGATCCCTTCATGAATAACATTACTGGAGCAGATGATATCAGCTTCTTAAGTCGGGTCGGTAAATCTTCCACGTCGGCAGGTGGCGCTGGACCTTTGAAGGAACTTTTCGAAACTTGTTGATTAATCTTCTTCGTTAACTCGGCAGCATTGGCACCATTGACACGATCTAGCAGCTTGCCTGAGTGTAGTAAAAGAAATGTGGGTACTGCAGTAATGGCATATTTCATCGAGACTTCCGGAATTTCTTCGGCGGGACATTTTACAAACTTGACTGAGTGTAATTCTGCTTGCCTTGAGAGCTCGTCGAGAACAGAGTCCATTGGCCCACATTGTGCTGCCCAGTCGGCATAGAAATGCGCAACCACTAGATTTCCAGAGCTAAAAATGAATCCACACATAGATATTAGGGCCTAGGTCTATTTAATTGATTGCAAAAAAAAAACTGGCCATGCCGCAGCAACCTCGTCCTAGCGCTTCTCGGTTTGTCCATTTGGAGTGTGCCGTGTGTAGTTTCTGTTTAATGGCAAATTTGGGCCCCGGGCCCGATAGACGTTATTGATAAACACAGTGTTATTTTTTTCACTAAGCATGCTAGCCTAGCTTTATAGATTGTAAAAAAAATTAAAAGTTTTTCAATAGCACGATGTCAGAGACGTCTAGGCCTAGGCCTAGGCTAGGTCTTCTATAATATTTAAGCAGTTAGTTGAGCTTCCCATCCACCCCCCTGAACCCCAAAAATGTAAACAATGCGGTTAGGGTGACAAAACGAAGTACCTAGGCCTAATGAGCTAAGCCTAGGCTTAGGCACACCCTCATTCTTGTGTCCCGCTAATTAACAGGAGCATCAATGTTGTTTTACTTACTTTACAGCTTCCTCGAATGCACTTAATTTATCAATATTGACCACGACCATTTTTTGCTATGTATGTCACAATATGAGCAAAACACTAGTTTTCCCGTACCCGTAGATGATTTTCGTCTCTTTGCGAAGGTGCCAATGCCATGTGAATAGCAGAAACGCAGTACTACCTACATGTCGTGAACAACAGTGACAACAGCTCGTGCCAATTTGCCAAATCCACCTTTAAATAGCGAAATATGTTGCTTAAATAATTTAAAGTTTACAGTTACATTGTTGATGTTTTTGGGAGAAGATTTATCTGTATAATATTGAAAATTCTTGCACATACAGACACCAAAATTTACACAATATTGCTGGCCATATGAACATTGTTTTCACGGCCCTTAAAAAACAAAAGGAGGAAGAAGACCACCAAAGAACATAAACGTCTGTGAAACGGGCTCCAACTCTCCCAGCTCCTAAAAAGGTCGATCAAGTAGTCCACTGCAATACAACTAGTATCGAAATAACTACCAATATCACTTTTATTCAGTGGCGTTTTTGGAGCTGAGCATATTGCTCAAAACTGATGGATTAGAATTTCTTGCTTTGTAAATATTAAAAACAAGCTAGTAAATACGCTTCATACGAACCTACCCACTATGTTGTACAGTTCATACTTTTTAAACAAAAAAATAATATTTCAACGCTATTCAGTGGCGTTTTTGGAGCTGAGCCTATTGCTCAAAACTGACGGATAGGAATTTCTTGCTTTAAAGATATTAAAAACAAGCAAGTTAATACGCTTCATACGACCCTACCCACTATGTTGTACAGTTCATACTTTTTAAACAAAAAAATAATATTTCAACGCTATTCAGTGGCGTTTTTGGAGCTGAGCCTATTGCTCAAAACTGACGGATAGGAATTTCTTGCTTTAAAGATATTAAAAACAAGCAAGTTCATACGCTTCATACGAACCTGCCCACTATGTTGTACAGTTCATACTTTTTTTACAAAAAAATAATATTTCAACGCTATTCAGTGGCGTTTTTGGAGCTGAGCCTATTGCTCAAAACTGACGGATAGGAATTTCTTGCTTTGTAGACATTAAAAACAAGCAAGTTAATGCGCTTCATACGAATATACCCACTATGTTGTACAGTTCATACTTTTTAAACAAAAAAATAATATTTCAACGCTATTCAGTGGCGTTTTTGGAGCTGAGCCTATTGCTCAAAACTGACGGATAGGAATTTCTTGCTTTAAAGATATTAAAAACAAGCAAGTTAATACGCTTCATACGAACCTATCCACTATGTTGTACAGTTCATACTTTTTTAACAAAAAAATAATATTTCAACGCTATCAGTGGCGTTTTGGAGCTGAGCCTATTGCTCAAAACTGACGGATAGGAATTTCTTGCTTTGTAGACATTATAAACAAGCTAGTTAATACGCTTCATACGAACCTACCCACTATGTTGTACAGTTCATACTTTTTTTTACAAAAAAATAATATTTCAACGCTATTCAGTGGCGTTTTTGGAGCTGAGCTTATTGCTCAAAACTGACGGATAGGAATTTCTTGCTTTGTAGACATTAAAAACAAGCTAGTTAATACGCATCATACGAACCTATCCACTATGTTGTACAGTTCATACTTTTTAAACAAAAAAATAATATTTCAACGCTAGTCAGTGGCGTTTTTGGAGCTGAGCCTATTGCTCAAAACTGACGGATAGGAATTTCTTGCTTTAAAAATATTAAAAACATGCAAGTTAATACGCTTCATACGAACCTACCCACCATGTTGTACAGTTCATACTTTTTTTACAAAAAAAATAATATTTCAACGCTATTCAGTGGCGTTTTTGGAGCTGAGCCTATTGCTCAAAACTGACGGATAGGAATTTCTTGCTTAGTAAACATCAAAAACAAGCTAGTTAATACGCTTCATACGAACCTACCCACTATGTTGTACAGTTCATACTTTTTTTACAAAAAAATAATATTTCAACGCCATTCAGTGGCGTTTTTGGAGCTGAGCCTATTGATCAAAACTGACTGATAGGAATTTCTTGCTTAGTAGCCATTAAAAACAAGCTAAATAATACGCTTAATACGAACCTACCCACTATGTTGTACAGTTCATACTTTTTAAACAAAAAAATAATATTTCAACGCTATTCAGTGGCGTTTTTGGAGCTGAGCCTATTGATCAAAACTGCCGGATAGAAATGTCTTGCTTTGTAGAAATTAAAAACGAACTTGTTAATACGCATCATACGAACCTACCCACCATGTTGTACAGTTCATACTTTTTAAACAAAAAAATAATATTTCAACGCTAGTCAGTGGCGTTTTTGGAGCTGAGCCTATTGCTCATAACTGACGGATAGGAATTTCTTGCTTTAAAGATATTAAAAACAAGCAAGTTAATACGCTTCATACGAACCTACCCACTATGTTGTACAGTTCATACTTTTTTAACAAAAAAATAATATTTCAACGCTATTCAGTGGCGTTTTTGGAGCTGAGCCTATTGCTCAAAACTGACGGAAAGGAATTTCTTGCTTTAAAAATATTAAAAACGAGCTAGTTAATACGCTTCATACAAACCTACCCACTATGTTGTACAGTTCATACTTTTTTAACAAAAAAAAAAATATTTCAACGCTAATCAGTGGCGTTTTTGGAGCTGAGCCTATTGCTCAAAACTGACGGATAGGAATTTCTTGCTTTAAAAATATTAAAAACGAGCTAGTTAATACGCTTCATACGAACCTACCCACTATGTTGTACAGTTCATACTTTTTTTTACAAAAAAATAATATTTCAACGCTATTCAGTGGCGTTTTTGGAGCTGAGCCTATTGCTCAAAACTGACGGATAGGAATTTCTTGCTTTGTAAACATTAAAATCAAGCAAGTTAATACGCATCATACGAACCTACCCACTATGTTGTACAGTTCATACTTTTTAAACAAAAAAATAATATTTCAGCGCTATTCAGTGGCGTTTTTGGAGCTGAGCCTATTGATCAAAACGGACGGATAGGAATTTCTTGCTTTGTAGAAATTAAAAACAAGCTTGTTAATACGCATCATACGAACCTACCCACTATGTTGTACAGTTCATACTTTTTAAACAAAAAATTAATATTTCAACGATAGTCAGTGGCGTTTTCGGAGCTGAGCCTATTGCTCAAAACTGACGGATAGGAATTTCTTGCTTTAAAGATATTAAAAACAAGCAAGTTAATACGCTTCATACGAACCTACCCACTATGTTGTACAGTTCATACTTTGTTTACAAAAAAATAATATTTCAACGCTAGTCAGTGGCGTTTTTGGAGCTGAGCCTATTGCTCATAACTGACGGATAGGAATTTCTTGCTTTAAAGATATTAAAAACAAGCAAGTTAATACGCTTCATACGAACCTACCCACTATGTTGTACAGTTCATACTTTTTTTACAAAAAAATAATATTTCAACGCTATTCAGTGGCGTTTTTGGAGCTGAGCCTATTGCTCAAAACTGACGGATAGGAATTTCTTGCTTAGTAAACATTCAAAACAAGCAAGTTAATACGCTTCATACGAACCTACCCACTATGTTGTACAGTTCATACTTTTTAAACAAAAAAATAATATTTCAACGCTATTCAGTGGCGTTTTTGGAGCTGAGCCTATTGCTCAAAACTGACGAAAAGGAATTTCTTGCTTTGTAAATATTAAAAACAAGCTTGTAAATACGCTTCATACGAACCTACCTACTATGTTGTACAGTTCATACTTTTTTTACAAAAAAATAATATTTCAACGCTAGTCAGTGGCGTTTTTGGAGCTGAGCCTATTGCTCAAAACTGACGGATAGGAATTTCTTGCTTTAAAGATATTACAAACAAGCAAGTTAATACGCTTCATACGAACCTACCCATTATGTTGTACAAATCATACTTTTTTTACAGTAATAATATTTCAACGCTATTCAGTGGCGTTTTTGGAGCTGAGCCTATTGCTCAAAACTGACGGATAGGAATTTCTTGCTTTAAAAATATTAAAAACGAGCTAGTTAATACGCTTCATACAAACCTACCCACTATGTTGTACAGTTCATACTTTTTTAACAAAAAAAAAAATATTTCAACGCTAATCAGTGGCGTTTTTGGAGCTGAGCCTATTGCTCAAAACTGACGGATAGGAATTTCTTGCTTTAAAAATATTAAAAACGAGCTAGTTAATACGCTTCATACGAACCTACCCACTATGTTGTACAGTTCATACTTTTTTTTACAAAAAAATAATATTTCAACGCTATTCAGTGGCGTTTTTGGAGCTGAGCCTATTGCTCAAAACTGACGGATAGGAATTTCTTGCTTTGTAAACATTAAAATCAAGCAAGTTAATACGCATCATACGAACCTACCCACTATGTTGTACAGTTCATACTTTTTAAACAAAAAAATAATATTTCAGCGCTATTCAGTGGCGTTTTTGGAGCTGAGCCTATTGATCAAAACTGACGGATAGGAATTTCTTGCTTTGTAGAAATTAAAAACAAGCTTGTTAATACGCATCATACGAACCTACCCACTATGTTGTACAGTTCATACTTTTTAAACAAAAAATTAATATTTCAACGATAGTCAGTGGCGTTTTCGGAGCTGAGCCTATTGCTCAAAACTGACGGATAGGAATTTCTTGCTTTAAAGATATTAAAAACAAGCAAGTTAATACGCTTCATACAAACCTACCCACAATGTTGTACAGTTCATACTTTTTTTACAAAAAAATAATATTTCAACGCTAGTCAGTGGCGTTTTTGGAGCTGAGCCTATTGCTCAAAACTGACGGATAGGAATTTCTTGCTTTAAAGATATTACAAACTAGCAAGTTAATACGCTTCATACGAACCTACCCATTATGTTGTACAAATCATACTTTTTTTTACAAAAAAATAATATATCAACGCTATTCAGTGGCGTTTTTTGGAGCTGAGCCTATTGCTCATAACTGACGGATAGGAATTTCTTGCTTTAAAGATATTAAAAACAAGCAAGTTAATACGCTTCATACGAACCTACCCACTATGTTGTACAGTTCATACTTTTTTTACAAAAAAATAATATTTCAACGCTATTCAGTGGCGTTTTTGGAGCTGAGCCTATTGCTCAAAACTGACGGATAGGAATTTCTTGCTTAGTAGCCATTAAAAACAAGCTAAATAATACGCTTAATACGAACCTACCCACTATGTTGTACAGTTCATACTTTTTAAACAAAAAAATAATATTTCGACGCTATTCAGTGGCGTTTTTGGAGCTGAGCCTATTGATCAAAACTGACGGATAGAAATGTCTTGCTTTGTAGAAATTAAAAACAAGCTTGTTAATACGCATCATACGAACCTACCCACCATGTTGTACAGTTCATACTTTTTAAACAAAAAAATAATATTTCAACGCTAGTCAGTGGCGTTTTTGGAGCTGAGCCTATTGCTCATAACTGACGGATAGGAATTTCTTGCTTTAAAGATATTAAAAACAAGCAAGTTAATACGCTTCATACGAAACTACCCACTATGTTGTACAGTTCATACTTTTTTTACAAAAAAATAATATTTCAACGCTATTCAGTGGCGTTTTTGGAGCTGAGCCTATTGCTCAAAACTGACGGATAGGAATTTCTTGCTTAGTAAACATTAAAAACAAGCTAGTTAATACGCTTCATACGAACCTACCCACTATGTTGTACAGTTCATACTTTTTTTACAAAAAAATAATATTTCAACGCTAGTCAGTGGCGTTTTTGGAGCTGAGCCTATTGCTCAAAACTGACGGATAGGAATTTCTTGCTTTAAAGATATTACAAACAAGCAAGTTAATACGCTTCATACGAACCTACCCATTATGTTGTACAAATCATACTTTTTTTACAGTAATAATATTTCAACGCTATTCAGTGGCGTTTTTGGAGCTGAGCCTATTGCTCAAAACTGACGGATAGGAATTTCTTGCTTTAAAAATATTAAAAACGAGCTAGTTAATACGCTTCATACAAACCTACCCACTATGTTGTACAGTTCATACTTTTTTAACAAAAAAAAAATATTTCAACGCTTATCAGTGGCGTTTTTGGAGCTGAGCCTATTGCTCAAAACTGACGGATAGGAATTTCTTGCTTTAAAAATATTAAAAACGAGCTAGTTAATACGCTTCATACGAACCTACCCACTATGTTGTACAGTTCATACTTTTTTTTACAAAATATAATATTTCAACGCTATTCAGTGGTGTTTTTGGAGCTGAGCCTATTGCTCAAAACTGACGGATAGGAATTTCTTGCTTTGTAAACATTAAAATCAAGCAAGTTAATACGCATCATACGAACCTACCCACTTTGTTGTACAGTTCATACTTTTTAAACAAAAAAATAATATTTCAGCGCTATTCAGTGGCGTTTTTGGAGCTGAGCCTATTGATCAAAACTGACGGATAGGAATTTCTTGCTTTGTAGAAATTAAAAACAAGCTTGTTAATACGCATCATACGAACCTACCCACTATGTTGTACAGTTCATACTTTTTAAACAAAAAATTAATATTCAACGATAGTCAGTGGCGTTTTCGGAGCTGAGCCTATTGCTCAAAACTGACGGATAGGAATTTCTTGCTTTAAAGATATTAAAAACAAGCAAGTTAATACGCTTCATACGAACCTACCCACTATGTTGTACAGTTCCTACTTTTTTTACAAAAAAATAATATTTCAACGCTATTCAGTGGCGTTTTTGGAGCTGAGCCTATTGATCAAAACTGACGGACAGGAATTTCTTGCTTTGTAGAAATTAAAAACAAGCTTGTTAATAGTCATCATACGAACCTACCCACTATGTTGTACAGTTCATACTTTTTAAACAAAAAAATAATATTTCAACGCTAGTCAGTGGCGTTTTTGGAGCTGAGCCTATTGCTCAAAACTGACGGATAGGAATTTCTTGCTTTAAAGATATTACAAACTAGCAAGTTAATACGCTTCATACGAACCTACCCATTATGTTGTACAAATCATACTTTTTTTACAAAAAAATAATATATCAACGCTATTCAGTGGCGTTTTTGGAGCTGAGCCTATTGCTCATAACTGACGGATAGGAATTTCTTGCTTTAAAGATATTAAAAACAAGCAAGTTAATACGCTTCACACGAACCTACCCACTATGTTGTACAGTTCATACTTTTTTTACAAAAAAATAATATTTCAACGCTATTCAGTGGCGTTTTTGGAGCTGAGCCTATTGCTCAAAACTGACGGATAGGAATTTCTTGCTTAGTAAACATTAAAAACAAGCAAGTTAATACGCTTCATACGAACCTACCCACTATGTTGTACAGTTCATACTTTTTAAACAAAAAAATAATATTTCAACGCTATTCAGTGGCGTTTTTGGAGCTGAGCCTATTGCTCAAAACTGACGGAAAGGAATTTCTTGCTTTGTAAATATTAAAAACAAGCTAGTAAATACGCTTCATACGAACCTACCTACTATGTTGTACAGTTCATACTTTTTAAACAAAAAAATAATATTTCAACGCTATTTAGTGGCGTTTTTGGAGCTGAGCCTATTGCTCAAAACTGACGGATAGGAATTTCTTGCTTTAAAGATATTAAAAACAAGCATGTTAATACGCTTCATACGAACCTATCCACTATGTTGTACAGTTCATACTTTTTAAACAAAAGAATAATATTTCAACGCTATCAGTGGCGTTTTTGGAGCTGAACTGAGGGACGAGCATTTCTTGTAACCTAGAATTTAGAATTATTAATTAGTTTGTAAGTACGCATCATTAATCTTGCCCTCTATGTTGTACACCTAATACTTTTATAGATTTGGAAATTTTGTTTTTCAAGCTATTTAACATGTGTTCTGGCTATCCCTCTAGTAGTATCAACTAGCACAGCGGCAAATTTTGGGTTCAATCGCGGCTGGTTTATTGCTCTCTTTGTACAAGGTTGTAAACTTCAATCACTTTGACAGTTTCTCCGATCAGCAAGAAGGGTAGATGCATAGCTTCCAAAATGAAGTGACCTCCGATTATTTTGTCTTCGAAACAAATAACCTAAAATCTAAGTTAACATCACGTACAGAATTTGAGGATTGCTAAAGTTAATAATTAAAACTTATAATTGTGTTTAATTGTTGATACAGTGGGGGTAGTAAGGTATTTTTTCGCTGTCGTTGGAGGCCAATATGGCTTGGAGCTGCCTGTACTATAAGGGATGGTGAGTACTTTGCGGAAGAAAGGCATGATTGACATTTATGGTCTCTAATAACACCAATTACTTCTTTTGAGGTTTGATTTTACAACTGTGTAAGTTGAAATGGAAAATACAGTAGTTCTGCTTATCAAAATCGGAAGTACATAAGTATTATATGAAGCGCTGTTTTTTTGTGTTGCCAGTAAATCTTATTCTTTGGGTCCTATGTTCTCACAAATTGAAGAACTTTAATTATGAAAGCTATATGAATTTTATAAACTTCTTAAAAAGTATACAAAATACAAATAAACATTAAAATGTATGATATTTAATATTTATTTACTTTGGTTTGAAAACAGGTATAAAGATCGGAAAACTTGGGCCCATTTGGATTTTCTGTGACAACAAGCCTGATTCTTTCTGTTAAAACGGTATTTTACAACATTTTGTATTTTCTATATCAACTAGCACAGCGGCAAATTTTGGGTTCAGTCGCGGCTGGTTTATTGCTCTCTTTGTATGATGTTGTAAACTTCAATCACGTTGACAGAGGGGTAGATGCGTAGCTTCCAAAATCAAGTGACCTCCGGTTATTTTGTCTTCGAAATAAATAACCTAAAATCTAAGTTAACATCACGTACCGAATTTGAGGATCGCTAAAGTTAATAATTAAAGCTAATTATTGTGTTTACTTGTTGATACAGTGGGGGTAGCTAGGGGTAGTAAGGTATTCTTTGCGCTGTCGTTGGAGGCCAATATGGCTTGGAGCTGCCTGTACTACAAGCGATGGTGAGTACTTTGCAGAAGAAAGGCATGATTGACATTTATGGTCTCTAATAACAACAACAACTTCTTTTGAGGTTTGATTTTACAACTGTGAAGGTAGCCTTGGGTGAGGGGGGGGGGGGGGGGGGGTAGACGCCGGCAAGCTTGCTTGTCTGTCGCTGCTTCTTGCTGTTGAAATGCCGGAGGCCCCGTAAGGGTACAATACACCGCAGGCACAGGCGCGAATTTGTCACATTATTGTAAAAAAAATGTAACAGTGGGTTATAGTGCATGGATGGCAGGAGGTTGAACGTTAGTTTGTTCCAGGGAGGGAAGAGATC
>OX246740.1:37317135-37464867 GCA_945910005.1 Isoperla grammatica
CTATTTTCAATATTAAGAAAGCAAGAAATTCTCATCCGTCAGTTTTGAGCAATAGGCTCAGCTCCAAAAACGCCACTGAATAGTGTTGAAAATTTATTTTTTTATTTAAAAAGTATGAAGTGTACAACAAAGTGGGTAGGTTCGTCTGAAGCGTATTAAGAGGCTTATTTTAAATATTTAGAAAGCAAGAATATCTCATCCGTCAGTTTTGAGCAATAGGCTCAGCTCCAAAAACGCTACTGAATAGTGTTGAAATATTATTTTTTTGTTTAAAAAGTATGAAGTGTACAACAAAGTGGGTAGGTTCGTATGAAGCGTATTGAGAGGCTTATTTTCAATATTAAGAAAGCAAGAAATTCTCATCCGTCAGTTTTGAGCAAAGGGCTCAGCTCCAAAAACGCCACTCAGTTGTGTCGAAATATTATTTTTTTGTGTAAAAAGTATGAAGTGTACAACATAGTAGGTAGGTTCGTATGAAGCGTATTAACTTACTTATTTTATATATTAAGAAAGCAGAAAGTCTTATCTGTCAGTTTTGAGCAGCAGGCTCAGCTCCAAAAACGCTAAATCAATGACGCGATGCTACAATGTAATATTTTATTTTTCTGTTTAAAAAGTATGAAGTGTACAACATTGTGGGTAGGTTCGTATGAAGCGTATTGAATGGTTTATTTTTAATATCCAGAAAGCAAGAAATTCTAATCCGTCAGTTTTGATCAATAGGCTCAGCTCCAAAAACGCCACTGAATAGTGTTGAACTATTATATTTTTGTTTAAAAAGTATGAAGTGTACAACATAGTGGGCAGGTTTGTATGACGCGTTTCAAGAGGCTTTTTTTGAATATTTAGAAAGCAAGAAATTCTCATCCGTCAGTTTTGAGCAATAGGCTCACCTCCAAAAACGCCACTGAATAGTGTTGAAATATTAGTTTTTTGTTTAAAAAGTATGAAATGTACAACATAGTGGGTAGGTTCGTCTGAAGCGTATTAAGAGGCTTATTTTAAATATTTAGAAAGCAAGAAATTCTCATCGGTTAGTTTTGAGCAATAGGCTCAGCTCCAAAAACGCCACTGAATAGTGTTGAAATATAATTTTTTGGTTCAAAAAGTATGAAGTGTACAACAAAGTGGGTAGGTTCGTATGAAGCGTATTAACTTACTTATTTTTTATATTTAGAAAGCAAGAAAGTCTTATCCGTCAGTTTTGAGCAGCAGGCTCAGCTCCAAAAACGCTAAATCAATGACGCGATGCTACAATGTAATATTTTATTTTTTTGTTTAAAAAGTATGAAGTTAACAACATAGTGGGTAGGTTCGTATGAAGCGTATTGAATAATTTATTTTTGATATCCAGAAAGCAAGAAATTCTAATCCGTCAGTTTTGAGCAGGAGGTTCAGCTCCAAAAACGCCACTGTTAAAAATAAGAGTTATTATTTTTTTGTTTAAAAAGTATGAAGGGTACAACATACTGGGTAAAATCGTATGAAGCGTATTGAGAGGCTTATTTTCAATATTAAGAAATCAAGAAATTCTCATCCGTCAGTTTTGAGGAATAGGCTCAGCTCCAAAAACGCCACTGAATAGTGTTGAACTATTATATTTTTGTTTAAAAAGTATGAAGTGAACAACATAGTGGGTAGGTTCGTCTGAAGCGTATTAAGAGGCTTATTTTAAATATTTAGAAAGCAAGAAATTCTCATCGATTAGTTTTGAGCAATAGGCTCAGCTCCAAAAACGCCACTGAATAGTGTTGAAATATAATTTTTTGGTTCAAAAAGTATGAAGTGTACAACAAAGTGGGTAGGTTCGCATGAAGCGTATTAACTTACTTATTTTTTATATTTAGAAAGCAAGAAAGTCTTATACGTCAGTTTTGAGCAGCAGGCTCAGCTCCAAAAACGCTAAATCAATGACGCGATGCTACAATGTAATATTTTATTTTTTTGTTTAAAAAGTATGAAGTTAACAACATAGTGGGTAGGTTCGTATGAAGCGTATTGAATAATTTATTTTTGATATCCAGAAAGCAAGAAATTCTAATCCGTCAGTTTTGAGCAGGAGGTTCAGCTCCAAAAACGCCACTGTTAAAAATAAGAGTTATTATTTTTTTGTTTAAAAAGTATGAAGTGTACAACATACTGGGTAGTATCGTATGAAGCGTATTGAGAGGCTTATTTTCAATATTAAGAAATCAAGAAATTCTCATCCGTCAGTTTTGAGGAATAGGCTCAGCTCCAAAAACGCCACTGAATATTGTTGAAATATTATTTTTTTGTTTAAAAAGTATGAAGTGTACAACATACTGGGTAGGTTCGTCTGAAGCGTATTAAGAGGCTTTTTAAATTATTAAGAAAGCAAGAAATTCTCATCCGTAAGTTTTGAGCAATAGGCTCAGCTCCATAAACGCCACTGAATAGTGTTGAAATATTATTTTTTTGTTTAAAAAGTATGAAGTTTACAAAATAGTGGGTAGGTTCGTATGAAGCGTATTGAGAGGTTAATTGTCAATATTAAGAAATCAAGAAATTCTCATCCGTCAGTTTTGAGGAATAGGCTCAGCTCCAAAAACGCCACTGAATAGTGTTGAAATATTATTTTTTTGTTTAAAAAGTATGTAGTGTAAAACAAAGTGGGTAGGTTCGTATGTAGCGTATCAAGAGGCTTATTTTGAATATTTAGAAAGCAAGAAATTCTCATCCGTCAGTTTTGAGCAATAGGCTCAGCTCCAAAAACGCCACTGAATAGTGTTGAAATATTATTTTTTTGTTTAAAAAGTATGAAGTGTACAACATAGTGTGTAGGTTTGTCTGAAGCGTATTAAGAGGCTTATTTTAAATATTTAGAAAGCAAGAAATTTTCATCCGTCAGTTTTGAGCAATAGGCTCAGCTCCAAAAACGCCACTGAATAGTGTTGAAATATTATTTTTTTGTTCAAAACGTATGTAGTGTACAACAAAGTGGGTAGGTTTGTATGAAGCGTATTAAGAGGCTTATTTTAAATATTTAGAAATAAAGAAATTTTCATCCGTCAGTTTTGAGCAATAGGCTCAGCTCCAAAAACGCCACTGAATAGTGTTGAAATATTATTTTTCTGTTCAAAAAGTATGAAGTGTACAACAAAGTGGGTAGGTTGGTATGAAGCGTATTAACTTACTTATTTTTTATATTTAGAAAGCAAGAAAGTCTTATCCGTCAGTTTTGAGCAGCAGGCTCAGCTCCAAAAACGCTAAATCAATGACGCGATGCTACAATGTAATATTTTATTTTTTTGTTTAAAAAGTATGAAGTGTACAACATAGTGGGTAGGTTCGTATGAAGCGTATTGAATGGTTTTTTTTTAATATCCAGAAAGCAAGAAATTCTAATCCGTCAGTTTTGAGCAGGAGGTTCAGCTCCAAAAACGCCACTGTTAAAAATAAGAGTTATTATTTTTTTGTTTAAAAAGTATGAAGTGTACAACATAGTGGGTAGGTTCGTCTGAAGCGTATTAAGAGGTTTATTTTAAATATTTAGATAGCAAGAAATTCTCATCCGTCAGTTTTGAGCAATAGGCTCAGCTCCAAAAACGCCACTGAATAGTGTTGAAATATTATTTTTTTGTTTAAAAAGTATGAAGTGTACAACATAGTGGGTAGGTTCGTATGAAGCGTTTTAACTAGCTTGTTTTTAATATCTACAAAGCAAGAAATACTTATCCGTCAGTTTTGAGCAATAGGCTTAGCTCCAAAAACGCCACTGAATAGTGTTGAAATATATTTTTTTTTGTTTAAAAAGTATGAAGTGTACAATATAGTTGGTAGGTTCGTATGAAGCGTATTAACTAGCTTGTTTTTAATATCTACAAAGCAAGAAATTCTATTGCGGCAGGTTTGAGCAATAGGCTTAGCTTCAAAATTGCCACTGAATAGTGTTTAAAAATATTATTTTTTTGTTTAAAAAGTATGAAGTGTACAACATAGTGAGTAGGTTCGTATGAAGCGTTTTAACTAGCTTGTTTTTAATATCTACAAAGCAAGAAATTCTTATCCGTCAGTTTTGAGCAATAGGCTTAGCTCCAAAAACGCCACTAAATAGTGTTGAAATATTTTTTTTGTGTTTAAAAAGTATGAAGTGTACAATATAGTTGGTAGGTTCGTATGAAGCGTATTAACTAGCTTGTTTTTAATATCTACAAAGCAAGAAATTCTATTGCGGCAGGTTTGAGCAATAGGCTCAGCTCCAAAAACGCCACTGAATAGTGTTGAAATATTTTTTTTTTTTTCAAAAAGTATGTAGTGTACAACATAGTGGGTAGGTTCGTATGAAGCGTATTAACTAGCTTGTTTTTAATATCTACAAATTAAGAAATTCTAATCCGTCAGTTTTGATCAGGAGGTTCAGCTCCAAAAACGCCAGTGAATAGTGTTGAAATATTATTTTTTTGTTTAGAAAGTATGAAGTGTACAATGCGTATGAAGCGTATTTACTAGCTTGTTTTTAATATCTACAAAGCAAGAAATTCTAATTTCTAATCCGTCAGTTTTGAGCAGGAGGTTCAGCTCCAAAAACGCCACTGAATAAAATAGGAATTAGTACTGGTAGTGGTAGTTGAAGTGACTCATGATAGGTGGCAGCACATCTGCTGTTCGTTTGGTTTTTGGAGCTGGAAATACTTGGAGCTAAAAGCACGCACGCAGAACATAACCTCATATTTTTACACCAAACGTACGTCAACTCAACTCAAGTTGAATACTCGACGCGACCGTAAAGTTCTGAGTCTGTCATGTCGAAATCCACGTGGGCAGAAATTTCTAGTGCGAAGGCCGACAATAAACGTGAAATAGTCCTCTCAGGACCAGCTATATCGAAAGAAATAGAAAATAATGGAATTGATCCAGCGTTATTTACTCTGGTTAACATAAACTTCCTACACATCAGTGAAACGTGTTTGGAAAATGTTCCGGCAGATATCGGCAAACTTGTAAATTTAACCAATCTGGTATTACATTCGAACCGAATCAGTAAGCTACCAGCTTCAATTGGTAATCTAACCAAACTCAAAATGTTAGATATATCTCGGAACAAATTACAGGAACTGCCCGAGGAGATAACGAAGCTATCGCAGTTGTCTACATTGAACGCAGGATCAAACTTGCTGGAGACATTTCCTAATGTTGTTCAAAATGTCAAGCTTAGTGTTTTGGATCTTTCAATTAATAAATTGGAAGATTTCCCTGACATTTGTCATTCCGAGTTAATTCTCTTAGCTGAAGTTAAGTTGAACGGAAATAATATCAAAGAAATCCCAGGCAGTGTCAACAACCTAACCTCACTAAAACTTTTGGATCTTGGAGACAATTCTGTGTCGCTGGTGCCCGGAGAACTGTCTGACATTGCTAAATTGAAAGGTAACCTCAATATGTATTGCAGGCCTAATAGGCCTACATAATCATTTTTTAAGGCTGTATGTCATTTTACAGCAGCAGCTGGTGTTGATGTAACCTAGGCTAGGCCTATCTCCTTAACTTACTACTTTTCCTAAATTTAGGCATATTTAGCAAGCACATTAAAGTTCAGTACTAGGCCTATGCATGACCTTGCTGATCACTAAAGCAGGGTGCACAATTGCTCGGAAAGGAGCTCCGGTGACGGAAAAGTTGGCTAGGCTATGATTTAACATTGCTCGGTAATGGGAACCTCCTTCCCGGGCTATTGTGCACCCCGCTTAAAGTTTGTTGCGGACTCATTGGTGTGTTTTGTAGTGCCGGTAATGTGCTTTGTAGGCCTACTTTCCCGTCTAACATTAGGACTTGTTTTTTGAAAATAGGTAGGCCTAGGCCTAATAGATTAGATTAGACTAGGCCTATTTTACGTGAACGTGAAGTAGGGTGAACTCGCCCTCCCAAACAAAACTTGGTCAAACCACTCATAAGGGATAATGCATGACGTGTAAAAATAATTTAAAACCCGCTTGCTTTGCAGAGTTGAACTTAAAGGGCAACAAGTTGAAAGACAAGAGACTTCTGAAGTTAGTTGATCAATGCCGCAGTAAGCAGGTGCTGGATTACGTGCGGCAGAATTGCCCCAGAGGCAACGTAGAGGGAGCAGATGTGGGACCCAAGGGGAAGAAGAAAGGCAAAGGAAAGAAAGGAGACCATGGAGAAAGTAACCAGATTGGCCCTGAAAGTGTAAGTTTACAGTTTTATTAGGGTAGGTATCACAGGTGACCCTCATGTTCCATTCCACTCCATTCCACTCCTCTTGGTCTATTGTGGCAAGACCCTCTCCTGTCATCCTTGCCCAAATGCACCTTCCTCAACTAAAACATATTTTATAGTCTACCGGTATCCCTTTTCCTTCTCCCTTACAAGCTTGCCCACTCCAGTTCCTCTACCATAGTCATCATGCTATCATTGTATTGTATTGTATTGTATTTTATTGCAGCTGCTGGATTACATAGAGATGTCGTAGCGAGTACATGCATCGTAACATAAGCATTGTCAAGTTTTCTAAGATAATTTTACATTAAGTTACAAATGTACTCAGTGGCGTAGGAACCGGGGGTGGCAGGGGGGGCAATGCCCCCCCCAAGTTTGATCCAGGGGGCGGGCAATGCTCGGCCCCCAGTGGTAAAAATTAGTTTTCTAACGATATTTTCGTAGAAAAACTGTCAATAAAGAACACTACACTTATGAAGGAGCCAATAATTATAAGATTTCACCTGACAGCTGTAATGTTCAGAGTCAGTTAGGGTGAAGAAACTTGTACTTCTTTAAAAGTCCAACCCTTTCTTTGTAAAATCACCCTATCAATTCATGGGTTGCAAAACCGTTCGTTTAGCCAGACCACGGATTTATAGGATCTCGTAACGTTAATAAAAAATGCGTCATTTTACACACATATTCTTAGCTAGGAAGTGTTTGTAATAGACAATTACAAAATTAATTTACATAGTATAGGTTAAATCTACAAAACAATGTTGATGAAAGGTTACCAGAATAAAATATCTTAATACTAGATATTTTAATCTACCTTTTTAAAATAATACCTCAGATCGCTTCTAAGGCCATCTCGATGGCAATTGTAACTTACCCCCCAAAAAAAATTGCCTCCGGCGGCTGGGGCTTCACCCCAGACCCCAGACTTCCCACGCAAATACTGTTGATCGTAGGTTGAGCCCTCCCAAGGAAAGCCGAAACTCGGCGCCTATGGACACAACAGAGACTCAACACTCTATGCATCTGTAAAGCCCACTAAGATCATTTAGACCGTCTCGAAATAAATCATGTTATGAATGACTTCATTGAAAGTTCAACATATAGGCCTAGGCGTGATGTTTCTAGATTTGGTAAAATTGCAACGAGCAAGTAAATATTAACTACAGAATCAAAACACAACTTATTTTAGATAGTAAGCTTATGCCTTGTTATTTTATTCGTAGGAATGACGTTTTATTTAATATTTTCATTTTTTTTAATATCCATATTTTATTTATTTTAGGGAGTTTTATTTTCAACTTTGATAAAATGTTTTTTTTTTTTTTACTTGCATGCGAATGATGCAGTTTTCAATATTTAACTTACTCCCGCGCTTACTCTATTGATTACTGAATGATACTTACATGATGAATGCCCTACCCCCCCCCCCCCCCCCCCCAGCTCTCCACCACATGTTGAGACAGGAGAGAGTCCTCATAAATTTGCCCCCCCCAACTTTCAAAACGTTCCTACGCGCCTGAATGTACTTACAGACTAGGTATAAATTAGCCTATGATATTTAAATATACACTCTACATATCGTGTGAAAGCTACTGATAATATCTAAATAGGTATCATACATTTGACTTTTATCTTAGTTATTTACATAATAGTACTGTCTAGTGTCTAATGAAATCAAAAGTTAAAAACAATTTAGTTATTAGTTTTCCTGAAGCTAGAAAAACACCTTAAAAATCTTCAGGCTTCAAAAGAGGGCAATCAATATGTTATATATTAAACCTTAAACCAACACAATCATGCAAAGAATACTTTAGAATCACTAGAAATCCTTACTGTCCCTTCCAAGTACATTTATGCAGATTGCAGTTATACTAAAACCAGTCTTGGGTAGTAACGTAACGGAAGTAACGCGTTACTGTAACTAAATTACTTTTTCAGTAACGGAATCGGTAACGCCGTTACAATGATTTATTACTAACGAGTAAGGTAATTTCATTACATTTGTACGTGATTTTTACGTTACTAACGCGTTACTTTTCGTTAGGTTACAGTTACAGTACTGCTTCACAGAACGTATTAAAAAGTTTACCGACAATATGAACTTTCTCAAATAAAAGTTCCTTTGTCAAGATAAGGATCGCGTTACTTGAAAAGTTCCCCGAAAAACGACCACCTACCCTAACCACATACAGCCGCAGTACCCGAGCAAGTGACTCCCGCAAGTTACTCCCGACAAATTGTCTCCCAAACAAATTTATTTCTTGTTAGAGAATAACGAGTGTGATCACGGGATACGGTCTGGTTTGCTCTACGACGAACAGTTGCCGAGATAATAAAAAAAACCTAACCTACCTAACCTAACATTGTGCAGGCTTGCTGCCGTGTTCACCAAGTTCTCGTTTTCGCCACCAGTCGCGACAAAATTAAACACTGCACCAGTCGCGACAAAATTAAACACTGTTCAAGGTTCTCAACTTCAACATATAAAATTGCACATTGATCATACCGACCGAAGAAATCTTTATTTTTCCAACAAATAGGTTGTGTTGGCTAGCCTGTAACCTCTCAGTGAAAACGAGAATAGGCCTTTGCCCGTGTTTCTTTAGTTCGCGTCAACTGAACTTGTAGAAACGTGATCCAGTGTTTATTTAATCATTTTTCGTTCATCGTTCAACATGTTGTCTGATACACCCACAAGCACAAGTGGGATTGGTGGAGCTAGGCCTAGCCGTCCTACTGATCCTATCCTACGTTGATAAATAAAACACTGGTAACCACGTTTCAGAATGCATCTGCATTTACAAATAATTTGATGACATACCAAATTCGACCTTATCCTATTTATTTGATAAGATCCCAAAAGTAATTACAAAAGTAGCGTCATTATACTTTTCGGGAGGAAAAGTAAAGTAATGCCATTACTTAAAGAATGAAGTAATTAGTAAAGTAACTTCATTACTTTTAATGAAAGGTAACGAGTAAAGTAATGTCACTACTTTTCAAAAGTAATTTACCCAAGACTGACTAAAACTGTACAAACATTTTCCTATAAAGTAATTTTTTAGTTTTAACTTTTAACTTAAACACTGTACCGGTATATACAATTTTAGTAGGCTCATATTGCAGTATTGTTTTAGGTAGTTGTTTTATTAAAAATATGCCTGAACTTATTTTCTTAGTGCTCAATGAACTCTACATGGTCAACCCATGTGAGGTTTTCATATACAACCCCAAAACTTTAGCTATCATACATGTACTCTCCTCTTCCTGTCTTATTGATCCACTACCCCTGGCAAAATTCTTCTTCTCTAGCAGCATGGCTTTTCACTGCTTTCTATGCTCTTCGTTAATCTTATTCAGATCTCATACCGATCTCGGATATTAAATGTTTGGCTTAAGTTCATAACCAGTTATCTAACCCGTCTTCCCTAGAAGCTCCTTCTTCGACCCTCTCAACTTCTGCCAACCATTTCTTCAGCCTTTATCTCGGTAGGTAACCTGCAACCAAGTACCATTTCTCTCAGGTCGTACCAGCTAATCACACCCAACCATTCACTTGTACAGAGAAACAGACATTGTGTAAATTCTACGATATAACAAAGAATTGTATGTTGAAGGTTGAACGTCTGTGCAACAAGCTTCAGGTCCTCCACGTTTCTGACGAAACGCCCAATGTTAAGATAACCGAACAAGTAAAGCAGGTGCGGCCTCATATCATCTGTTGCATTGTACGAGGGCTCACTTTCACGCCGGAGTCCTTCAAAAAATTCATTCAACTGCAGGTTTGTTGGTGATTGAGACTTTTTAAAACTACATTAAGCTCTTTTGGTTTATTAACCCTCCATGTTTTTATTTCAAATTTTTTTTGCATCTTAAATTTTTTTTGCATCTTAAATTTTTTTTTTTTTTTATAAAGTAATATTTAATTAGTTCTAAGTAGATTTTAATAGGGTAAACACATGAAAATACTTGACATTTATGTCCGTACAACATGTTTATGCCGGTTTTGACCGAGTTTGTATGTATTGCAACAATAAAATAATAATAATAATAATAATAATGTTTGCACTAGTGGGATTTTGATTCCTGTTTGCAAATAAAGGCATTATTATTATTATTATAATAATACAATAGTACAAAGAGCGAATGCTGGGATGAGTACAAATCGGCCACGACCGTACATAGCATCCACAGTTTGGTTTGGAAAAAATAATGTGGACAATGATATATTAAGTAGTATAGCCAAATGTGGGCATTTGAGAAGCAGAAGAAGAAGAAGAAGAAGAAGAAGAAGAAGAAGAAGAAGAAGAAGAAGAAGAAGAAGAAGAAGAAGAAGAAGATATATTAAGTAGTTCTAAGTAGATTTTAATAAGGTAAACACATGGAAATACTTGACATTTGTGTCCGTACAACATGTTTATGCCGGTTTTGACCGAGTTTGTATGTATTGCAACAATAAAATAATAATAATAATAATCATCATAATTCATAATAACTTTTTTTTACATAGGGCCTAATTGTCCAAATTTTGGTTTGTAATCAAACCCAAATTTGAAATAAATATTTACATTTTAATTATATTTTGGAAATAAGATTTTTTCTGATTTTTTCTAACTTGCTTCATTATTCTTTAAACTTGTTCATAACTTCAAAATTGTATGTTTGACACAATTATGAAACTTGTGAGGCTTTTTAAATTTTACTTTCTTTTGTTCTTTTTGCATTGAATTTCAATTTTGAATTGTCGATAAAATCCATATCGTATGTAGCCTACACACAATTTTTATAATTTTCCCCCCCATTTTTTCCTAGGTACGTCTGCCACATTTTTCACTCTAACGTTGAATTATAGGCATATCTATTAAATCATACTTTCAGAATCACTTGGAAGTCCACCACGAATCATACTCGTGAATCGTGATACATCTCCATGCCCAATGGGCAATGGGTTAAAAATTTGAACTTTACCTTGGCCAAGGGCAGCCCTACCAACTCCAAAACTACAATTTACTAGACAGGACAAGTTCAATTACCGGTCGGCGGTACAGGACAAATTCAATTACGGGTACAAGACAATCTTGGATAGTTCCCATTCCAAGACTTTCTCATGCTACAGCATCTTTAATACCAATTGGTATTCACTGACCAGTTATTGAGTCGTCTTAAAAGATATTAACTAAGCTACCACTACATCACTTTTTAAGGCTTTTGCTGTGACGAGCTACTGTAGGCTAATTACCACGTCACACACAGCGTATCGCATCATAACTGTTATTCTTCTTGAACAATAAATCATTCATAACTGATGATGGTGGCTGCACCTCACTTCAAGAATTAGTTTCAAATTGCTTTCAAATTAAGCTACTTTCTAAGATTTGGCGTAAGGAATGGATAATAATAGTAAAAACCCTAAAAATGTTTGAGACTCATTTGTTATTGCCTTTATAATAGGGAATATGCGTCATCTTTTTTTAGCATTTTACTAGATTAGGATTAACTTCCTCAATACAAAAATATTTTATTTTGATGACATAGAATAAATTTTCATTTATAAAAACGAGCTGAAAGTTTCACACATATTTATGGCGGGAAAAACGGGGCATACGTCACTTTCCCTGTATCAGCAATCAACCAATCATAAACTGATAAATAAAATAACGCTTATTTGGAAATTATCATATCTGAAATCATATAAAATCGAATTAATGCCTAGTACGCCTAATAATTAATTTTGAAGCCCAATTTCTATAAAAACAATAATACCAAACCTATTTTCATAGAATATCAGTAAATAATGGGTGTTGTTATTCATATAAAGCAGACTTGACAACGGCTTGAGTACAAATTTTGACAAGGTTAGCTTGATGACCTTGAAAATTTGATTGTTTCGTCTAGGAGGCGGTGGCAAAGTCCAAAGAGGTATATGCAAAGTCATTCATATAAGCAGTGATTTACAAGGATTGTGACGTCACATACCGTTTAAAAATAATAGTGCGGGAAACAGATAATCAAAATCTTTGAACCTTTATAGAAGTATAATGAGTTAGTTTGTAAACTTTTAAATTAGGTTTCTGATGTCTTCAGATGAATAACAATATATTTCACGTACTTTCAGAGCTGTAGGAAATTCATGCACATTCCCTATTGTAGGCTTCAAATGTGCCAATGCTCACCTATTAGCCATAGCTTAGTCATTTTGAAAACCATTTTGAGTGCCATCATCCCATGCAAAGTCAACTTTTATGATGGTTCAAACATAATTAAAACAAAACATTAATTTTTTTGTATGGGAGACCGTATGACAACAGCGCTGTGAGCGTTCCTACCCCAAAAATTCACACTAGCCGATATCACGCACTTAACACATGCAATTATGATCTCGTGCAATCATACAGATAGCTGTGGGACGGCTTAATCCTACCCGCGTGTGAAGTGTTTGGTAGAGACTGTGAACCAATGTTGGACTAAATTTAATTTGTTGTTAGATTCCTCAGCTGGTTGTTAATTTTAGCTAGTCAGCACTTATTACAATAATATGGATATAATAACAATTAGTATTACGTATCAAGAATTTATTTCGTAGATAAGATTTTGAACACTTGACTGAAGTTGAGCTAGCTTTCACATGTAATTTGGGTATGAATGCTCACAGTGCACTCTTCCTGTCATATGGTCTCCCATATTTTGTGATAGTTTTATTTTTTAACTTATGTTTTCAGTAGTAGTTAATTCAGCCTTGAACACTTTTATCAATACAGTGAGTGGATTATTATAATAATAATAATAATAATAATAATAATAATAATAATAATAATAATAATAATAATAATAATAATAATAATGTATCTTTATTTAGCTTTCGCTATTTGTCCAACATAAGTAATACTTACATACGTACATACAGTGTAACAAGCAAGGAGCTGATTACAATACAATCATTATATAAATAGATTACTCTTTCACAAAGCGTCTTACATAATCGACCATCTCGCTTTTGATTGTTTTTTTATTGTGGAAAGTATGTTCGCATCGCACATAATAGTACGTATATTGTAAACTGAACCGATCCCACAGACGAAGCTGCACGACACGATATGCGAGAAGCGCAACGCGGCGACGATAGCGACCCACGACCTGGACAGCCTGTCGCCCGGGGACCTCACGTACACGGCGCGACCCCCAGGCGCCATCTCGGTGCGACCGTTGAACCGCGACAAAGAGTTCTCGGGCCAGGCGCTGTTCAACAAGTTGCAACGCGAGGCCGAGGAGCTGCGCAAGGAGAAGAAGCGCAACGTCTACTCGGGCATACACAGGTGGGTGGCCACGCTTCACTTTGGCGTGCAGAAACTATATCGTTCTTATGCCAGTACCAGGTTCAAAAAGTAATTAAATTAAAAGTTCTTCTTCTTATTAAATGCCCACAGTTGGCTATTATGCCACCATAAAATAAATAATACTGTACTTCCCTTTCCTTGCTTATTTTAACTAAGGCTGGGCATCGATGTAAATCGGCAACATCGACATCGACGACAAATAATCGATGTCAAATCGCGATGTCGGAATATTTTCGACATCGACATCGAAACGCAAATAATCGACATCGTTTTTTTTTTTAAATTGATAATTAATCAATTATTAATAAAAAAAACTTTTTCACCTGTTAAATGTAGGGATGACGACGGTTAAGCACTTCACTAACCAGTTAATCGAATGTGATAACCGGTTAATAACGGCAACAACACTCAGTTTTTGTCTGCAACAGGAGATTACTGATCTAGGCCTAGGCTAGGCCTACGTGACGGCCATGCGGGCCGGTCAGCTTATTTTTGTCGTCATAAACACAATTGTGGATATTGTGGGATATTCAATTTATTTTAACGCAATATCCGATTGTAAAGGCTTATTCAAGTCGTTTTTCATTAATCCGTTCTTGATTACTTGCTGCTTAGTGAACTGTCAACAGGCGGCCGCTTGCATTCCACTCGCCTGCGGCTATCGCGATCTTGCTTCCACTCGCGCGTCCTGCGACTAGCGCTTTCTCTCTCTCTCACGGCGGCCGACAGCAGCCGACACGGCGAACTACTTCGTCGCGTCTTGCTCAGACCATTGTTCTCTCGCTCTTTCTCGTTCGGCCGCATCTGTTCTCACTTGTTGAGTGCCGGCCTGAACCAAGGGATGGCTCGCGCTTTAGTACGCGCGATCTGCAAATATTTGGGGGGGGGGGGGGGGCTTGAGAGTGTGCGGTATCCTTTGATACGGGTCAGTTTGGACTAAAAGCGGCCGTGGACGAATAACTATGCCGCCCCGGCATAGTTGAAAGTTCCCATTTCTCGCGTGAATTGACAATTGATTAGTTATTTAATTAATTGACGAAAAAATCGATTAAAACCCCAAAAAATCGATGTCGAAAATCGTCACCGACATCGATTATTAATCAATTAATCGATGTTGACGCCCAGCCTTAATTTTAACCGTGCACCAAAATAAATGTCAATTGTTGATTGAAAATTAAATCAATAATGAAAATTCGAGGTTAAAAGTTGCAATACACACTTGTGCGGAAGAAATCCTATAGAATCCAGTCGTGATGTCAGCGCCCTTTGTGTATGATTTTTATGTTGAATAATATTACTACATGTACTTTAATAACTTAGTAGGCTAGTAATTTTTATGTATTTAGCAAACTAGCTAATTGTTTTAAAAATCCTATAGCTACGCAATAGAAACACTACAAAACGACAATACTATTGACAAGGCAAAAAATTAACACTTGCTAATCAATATAAATAACAAAAAAACTCATGGCTGAAAACTTCTTTGCATGTCAACATGTGCTCAAATTTATTTGTATTAGGTATAAGATAAGATAAGATAATTTATTTATTTATTTATTTATTTATTTATTTAATGTCTATCCTATTCAGTTATAAAAACTGATTTACAAAGGAGGACCTTAAATAAAACTAAGCTATGCAAACAATGAATAGTAATGAAATCATAAATAACAATAACAACATAAACAAAACAAACTACTGAACTATATAAAATATAATCAAGAACAAGAAAAAATAATTGAGAAACGAAATAAAATCAAATGAAGTGGAAATTCAACATATTAAAAAAAAAAATAGAAGTATGCAAATAAGAAAGAACATGAAGAAACAAAAAAAATTGTTGGAAAAAATAAATATATGTATATATATAAAAGTGAAAAAGAAGAGAAAAAGAAGAAAGAAAAGAAAAAAGAAAAAGGATAAAGAAAAAAGAAAAATGAAAAAAGAAAAAAGAAAAAAGAAAAAAAGAAAAACTGATTTGTTAACGGTCCCAGCTCAAACGAAATGAGGATTGCAAAAAATCAGAAACTGCAATCTGGGAAAAATAAAATTCCACGTAAAAGCAACCCGGGAAACCGCACACGCCTTCTATCTTCACTTCGAATCTTGAAAGAAAGATGGTCTTGAAAAACTTGATCCGAGAACCATTTATAAGTAGAGATCAAACTGAATCAAGAGAATTCAGGAAATCGGATGTAGATTCCCAGCAGACCAACAATCATCTCCATCTAAAACAGATGAAAAACCACTTACAGTAGAACAATCTTAACTTAAACACGCCTAACTCTCATCTTAAGAATTACAGACTCAATCTTATTCCTAAATTCTAGGAGCCGCAATCTCACAAACTGGCTTCGAAGATCATGCGGAAGGGAATTCCAGAAGTGTACACCTCTGTACAAGAATGACCTGCGGAACGACTCGGAATTCATTATAGGAACCTGTAAAGTAAAAGTTAATATAGAATCACGAGTACGTTCAACAAAATTAAACATAGTTGGCATAACATCTAAATACATACCTTTCATCATCTTAAAAGTATTTACCAGCACATGGAACTTCATTCGCTCATCAATTGTCAAAAAATTGTCCTGCATGTCTTGGTGGAAAGGAACTTCATCAAATAAATGGTCTATTCTTCTTTGCAGCACAATATAATCTGCAGATGGTCGAACAGCCCACACAACTAAACAATAATCAATTATAGAGTGAACATACGAATCAACAAGTAATCTCAGCATTCTCTCAGTCACAAATCTCTTCATTCTTACAATCATACCTATTGCTGAAGACACCCTATTACAAACATATTCATAGTGCCTTTTAAAAGTAAGACTACAGTCTAAATAAACACCAAGATACTTATATTCAAATACCCTAGAAATAATGTTACCATTACAAGTTAACACTTGAGGAAATCTATTCACAGTATTATCATTAGCCTTATGAAAAATCATAAAATTAGTTTTACTATAATTAATATTGAGTTCCTGACTCAGAAACCAGTTATTCATTCTTCTTAAAATTTCTTGAAGCCTCCTGACAATTTCTTCGGTATTTGTACCTTCTAAATAAAAAACCAAATCATCAGCATACAACAAATAAGAAATACCAGACATTATATCAGATATATCATCAATGTAAAGAATAAATAAAAGTGGCCCCAAAACTGAACCTTGGGGAACTCCACACAGAATATCTATAAAATCTGACGAATAATTAGGTAGATTTATAAACATTTGCCTATGTAGAAAATAATCTGAGAGAATAGCTAACAAATGTGGGCTAACACTATATCTAGCTTTCAACTTTTTTAAAAGAGGTAAAATGGGTACCGAATCAAATGCTTTTCTAAGATCAACAAACACAGCACCTACCTTGCCATTTTGACAGTCAATCTTCTTCGAAATAAAATTTATTAACCTGTTGATTGGTACATTGTACAAATATAGGTATCCTCATGGTCTTATTACTAAAGGTATGATAAGAGTATGTACTAGATATAAATTGAAATAAACATGATAGATGGCACGCTAATTAATATTATTAAGTATTAAAACTAACAAGTAGTCACTACATAAAGTAAGTTAAAGTTACTTTATATGACTTGTTGGTGTTATTTTACATTATAAACTGACACATTTCCCCTTGATTTTTTTAAACTAAAATTAAAATCGTGATGTGGTTGACCAGATCCAGCATGATGGCATAAAGCCAAAAGTTGGGCATTTAATAAGAAGAAGAAGACAATTAAATATCTGTGAATTCAATTACCCTACCTTGTAGTACGTTTTATACCTGAAATATCAGTGACAGGGGATAAAATCTGTGAAAACAGCAGGCCTGGACTAGACTAATTCATTGCACGATGTATGGAGTGATCCCCTTAATGCTCTTGTATTCTAATGTTTCTTATGCCTGGTATATTGATTGTTGACAGATATCTGTACTTGTTGGAGGGAAAGCCGGTCTATCCCTGCCTTTTGGACAGTTCCAACAAGGTCATTTCTTTTCCACCAATCACAAACAGTGACATTACAAAGGTAGGTACTAACAATTGATATTTTGATTATTGATATTTTTTTTACATTCATTAATATTTAATTGATAGTGATGTGGATGACCCGCCCGAAAACCACATATAGTTCCAGTTGGCCTACAAATGGTACAATATTATTTTATAAATTAGAAAATAACTGGAAACGAAACCAGATTTTATTACGCTAACCGAACCGGAATCGACTTAAAATAGTACCACCCGCACACCCTAGTAGGTAATATACAAAGGAAAATATCTAGGGATGTCAAACGATTAAATTATTATAATCGATAGTCAAATTCACTTTCACCTCCATGATCGATTATTAATCGATTTTAATCGTTTGTAAAATGTCGGTATAGTAGCAAGTTTCTTTCAAACTTTGGTCTGGTTTCGGTTAGTTTGAATCGCCCGCGCAAGCCACGAGTTCGCACGGAGTGTGTGGCAGACTACGGCATGTGGGTCGAAATACTCATTCGACTTCTTTTCGACTATCTATATATTTTACGCCACGCCCACGGAGTTTTTTTGTTTTGTTCTGTCCAGGATTTCGACGATAATTTCTGTCCTAGTTAGGCCTGAAGGGCTATAGTTATTCACTTTCCGTTTTTTTTTGTACCAATAAGTAATTAAGTATATGCTGAATATGCGTGCGTCGCAATATTATTTTCATGTGCAGCGTACCTACGTGATGTGAACTAAAAGTCATAGCTCCACAAATAGAATGCTGTAGCTGTGCTGTCAGAAATGATGGGTCTTCTTCTTCTTAGCGCTATAGCGATGCTAGCGCTAGGGCTCGCGCTCGAATAGACGGCGGATCTTGAGAACTAAATTTAAAAAAGCGCGAAAATTTAAAATCGATTTTTTTTTTAAATCGATAATTAATGTTGGAAACGGGGTCAAGATATATATATATATATAAATTAGAGATGTCATAGGGTACCCGGGTTACCCGGATCCAGAAATTACCCGAATCCATTTTGAGGATTCGGATCCTTCTCGGGTAGTATTATTTGTAAAAAAAAACAAAAAAAAAAAACGCAACGATATTTCTGCGACTACTTTCCTTGAAGCTACAGTGAATTCCTGCTTGTGGGCGTGGCCAGCTGGTCGCTGGTTAGTACGCGCGGTCATTACTGCGGGCGAGTTCTGTGAGGCCCCCTTACACTTCCCTCCTCCACCTCCCTCACGCCTTTCCCGCACGCAGCGGCCGCACATTGCCCAACCCACATAGCGGCCGGCAACTGACACGGGCAGAGAACGACCTTCAACCTCGTGGTTGCGGGGGGGGGGGGGGGAATAACCAAGATGACATAATTTAGGCTTTCAGGATTCGGGTAACCCGTTCTTAGAAGGTCTGGAACGGGATCCGAATTTTCCTACCCTATGACATCCCTAATAATTAAATCGATTAATCGTTTTCGATTAATCGTTTTCGATTAATAATCGATTCGATTTAATCGTAATCGTTGGCATCCCTAAAAAGTAAAAATATCTGACAATATGTCCATTTGCGTTTCAGATCTCTGTAGACACCCACTCGCTATTCATTGAAGTGACCGGAGTGGCTTCCCAGACTGTATGTCGCAAGGTCTTGGACACGCTCCTAAGGGACATGGTTTGCCTAGGCCTGAGCAACTCGGACACGGGATTCCATCAACTGACCGTGGAACAAGTCAAAATTGTCGACCTAGAGGGTAACCTGAAGGCCGTTTACCCATCGAGAGCCGACTTGGTATATGAAGAAGAATCCATTGTTGTGATGCGCGAATGAAAGGTAGGCTATGATTGTAATGAATAATGATACTAAGTGGATCTGCCCCTTGACATTATTTTATGTGTCTAAAGGTTTGCAATTTTTTTAAATACACTACTATATTACACCAAAACTCCTCATATCAATTTTTCAAGATAAGCATAAATTGACTTACAACCCCAAAAGATTTTGATGTGCTTGAAGGTCAAAGTAAAAATAACAACCATCTTCATTGAATTAATATTCACCCTCATTTATCAGTCAGCCATAAAAACTCTCGTAACTTATTCTGTCATGCAAGAGACATGTTCAAGTTGTCATGTTGGTCCGATTATAATAAAACTAATATGTACGACCCAAAACGACCGTAGAGATAACATTCATTTCTGTTGTTCTGTTCTAGGAATACCAAGACATTTCTCAGGTGATACAAAACAGAAGTATCAAATAACCTTATTGAAGTACAAGTTTGAATGATGCTTTAAGGATGTTTTTTGTATTTTATTTAAGTCAGTTGGGCGATATTTCAGCTTGTTCATAATTGTCTTGATTGTGAATAAAACAACATGAATGTAAGATATCATATTCGTATTATTCATATTAATATTGCCTGCTGTATTTAATTAATTGCTAATTCCTTACGATTTCACGATCTAACATTAAATATATGACAAAGAGATCAATGTTGTTTTTAATTTTGTTTGATACCGTACCTGCAGATGATGTTCCGTACCTTAAATGTTTCCAGATGTTCAGATTAGCAATTTTAACATTAAAAAAAAGAGAAAATAGCAAATTAAGAATTATACAATATGGCAAGGCTCAAAACGGTTCCGGCCCACGATTAACAGGTTGCTGAGGTGATAGGTTGCTACATAGTTTTTTGTGGTTTCGATAATGTTCCTGTAACATGAGTTACCTTATGACATGGATATTAATCTAAAGACAAATTGTCACAGCTAAATGACATACTCTTTATTCTGGAACATTAATTATATTTGTAGTAATTTTCAATTTAATGTGTTTCAATTAGGGATGACATCGGGTACCCGGGTAGCCCTGGAACCCAGCTCCAAATATAACGAAGAAACGACTAGAAACGGACTAAAACGTACCCGGACCCGAAAAACGGCTCCGGGTACCTTTTAGTCTGTTTCTAGGATAAATTTACACACCAGTATTGCTGGAGTCGATTCTGGTGGAGCCAGCAGGTACGGCGCCACGTGCCTACCCTTCCACAACACGTGACTCGACGGGGAACAGAACAGACGCGAACCGACTTGCAGTCCTTACTGTTTGTTCTTTGTTTAACGTTCTGATGAAGATTCTGGCTAATACTTGTTCTATTACTTATTATTCTCCTTAAAATATCCTCTTTTATTAAGCGAGCGAAGCAAGCGTTTCCACGAGACTCTTATGGCACTTCATTCTGTTTTTTTTTTTTGTTTTTTTGTACCGTAGGCCTACTAGACTCTAACGGCACTTCATTCTGTTTGTTTGTTTTTTTTTTTTTTTTTTTTTTTTTTTTATGTCCGTCGATAGCGGTCGAACGGAAAGTCCGATCAACTTGAAATTTGGACCATCCACAAGCCTCGATGTGGATTGAAGGTGTATAGTTTTGAGGCAAAATCGTTTGAAAAGTTACAAAGTTACACCATAGTTACTGCAAAATATTTTTCTGAAACAAAATGGCGGCAAAATATGAGATAGCCATATTTTTTTAAAGCTTTTTCCGGTCACGAATATGTTCATTTAATGGCTATCTGATCAATATTGGCAAAGTTACACAAAAGTTACTCGAAAATATTTTTCTGAAAAACCGTAACAGCAAAATGTGAGGTGGCTATCTTGTAGTACATTTTCATCTGGTCACGAATATACTAATTTAGACGCGATCGGATACGTATTAGAGGCAGAAATTACATTTTCTATTGCTGTCAATAACTGTTAGTAACGGTGGCGGACCGCGGCGAAAACATGACAAAGAAAATTCTTAGCAACGCACATGGCACTGCATTCAACAATATCAGGAATTATAATAGCTATGGGAATTATAAAAAATTTTGCAAAGTGCATTCTTGAATTGTTGTTAATTGTTGTTTTTATTAGCTTTGAGATCTTTTCGCCAGAACGTTCGTAGATATGGACGCGCTCGCTTATCAACGCGTCAAACAGAGCGTTTTCCTAGTGTAAGTGTATGCTTCAGTTGGATATTGGGAAATGTTTTTTTTACTTGACGTGATTACTGCAGGCGTATTCCGAGAGGGTAACCGAGCGGGTGGCATGCATATCATTCGTCCCTCGTCTTCGCACCCCACGCATTTCACAAGGCCTAGCGACGACCTTCAAATCAAGCCTACACATCGAAAAATATGTTTTCAGGATCCGGGTAATACGAGAGCTGGAACCGGTTCCGGATTTTATTACCCAATGTCATCCCTAGTTTCAATGTTAAAATAATGAAACTAATAACTATTAGAAAAGGTTGACTAAGAAGATACAAATAGAGGACTACACAGTTCTTGCAAAAATATTGTATGTTATAATATTTCAAACAAAACTTAACAAGATCTGTATGAAAACATCAATGTTTAATGATTTCAGGAAGTTTGATCGAAATATTAACATCAATTATATCTTTTGCTAGGACAGTGTAAAGTCCTATCATGTATGCATTAATAGTGTTTCAAAGTTAAATGTGTTGCAATTAAATACAAAATCAACATCAAATATCAAATTTATATTTAATTGTAAATTTTACATGGAAAGTTTGGCTGAATATCTTTACAACAATGAAATTAAAATGGTTATTTCAGTTTAATTTGTTTGCCATATATAGCCTACAGTACTTCAGTAGTTAAGTACAAGTGGTTGATAAAAGCAATTAAAGCATTCCTGTTATTCGATAAGTATTTATGCTGTTGTGTAGCTGTTGGATAACTCTTATGAAGTACACATTTGATAGTTCAAAGCAATGACTCCATATACGGTACAATATAATGCCCGCATGATGCCATGTGCATACAAAGTATTCCTACTGTATACATACATACTCACAAGAATCCGTTATCTGTGGTATACTGTAGGTCTATTAAATAAAGTAGTATTTTTGGCATTATCTAATATCTATAGCCTAAAACTGAAATGAGGAGCTAACTCAACATTAAACATTTGGCATCAAGGACTCCGATGATTGCAACATATCAGTATCACATGTATGTATTACATTTGTGGGACAATATTCTCTATTAATAACAATCACAACATCAAAATTAAAACTAATTAATGTTAGCATAAAATCTAGATGTATAATAATTAATAACTAACTATACAATCTATTACAATCTGTTTCACAAGAATGCCAACATTGTTATATGTACGATTAGGGTACTACATATGAGTACATTTATTACTAAACAATAAACATATTTGCTTACATACACCAAATACTTAGAGAGTAGTAAGACTATATAACCTGGTTTTCCTATTCAGAGCAATATATTCAAATACATAAAGATCATAAAAACTCTACTTATCATAAGTAGTGTATAATACGTAATAATAACACACAAATTAAATTAACACTTGTCAGTTTCAATGCTGCTAGTGCTTTGACTTCAAAGAAATCCATACAACACCAGCTGTTAAGCATTGTTCACAACCAACTAGTGTGCAAAAATGTATATGTAAACATTTTAGAAATTGTATAGGCCCTAGTCTGTTCACAATGAAATTTTACAAATGAACCCAAAACCAATCAGATGTGACTGCACTTTCCGTGGTAATCTGACCTACTATTATTGTACACAATTTTCTGAACTTTGAACAAGATTAATGAAAAGTAAAGCATCTATTATAACATCAACAACTTTCTTGAAACCCGCAAACAAACCCGAAATATTTGGTTTTGGTCAAGTGCACCATTTAGAAAATTACTGTAATTAGTTATATGTTGAGTTTGGTTCAACTTTTCATTCACATCTCTTAATAATTTAGCTAATTTCTATGTACACAGTTGCATATGAACTGCGATTTACCAACTTCGTAATTTTCAAAGGTTACGTGCGACATGTTAATTGGTTCTGAACGGGCCTTAACAACAGTAGTACTGGCTTCCCTAGTCCCAGACTGCTGGGTGTGCCAGTGTGCTCTGCTTATCGTATGGGACAAGACAACACCCTGTATGACTTGGCTGTCGAGTATGTCGCTATACGACTTCTATCAACTCACCTAGCAGAATGAACCGGACTAGCTAAAAATGCACGTTTCACTAGGATGAATGATGGCCATGGTTTATATACAGTATAACTATTTTACCCCCGACTATCGCTAACTAAAAATAGATTAGCACAAAACAATCTAAAATCTAGTACCTAGAAGCTAGATGTATATTATTATTTAGATTACCAGACTCGCTTCAGAGAAGGCCTATGCTAATATCAATTAATAAAAACACTTATGTTGACCCGGTACTGCAACTACATATTATAACATATAAACTACAACATACAAGGCTGCCACTGCCTACTTTGTCCTACTAATTCCGAGAAACTTCTTGTAGAATGTAGCCTATACTTTTATAGCCATAATTCACTAAAAAGTAACATTTTCCAACCATCCTAGACCATTCTAGGTTCATAAATGTACTATTTGGTTGTTTTTATCTTTTATATAATTTTTATATCATCAGTCACATCACATTTTTATTATAAAATAGTGTCTTACTCATGTATATAAGTTATGGGGCCCATAATATATCTCAGTATTCAGCAGCACTGAACACCTGGCTGGATCAAGGTCCCAGAACCTTTCCCAATCACCCCCCCCCACAAAAAAAAGAAAACACTGTACAGATGGTAAACACGTAGAGGCTGTGGGCCAAATACAATTCAATCGCAATTTATCAATTTGCAATATAAATAGAAAATCCATTGCCAAATTCATGGAATAAAAATATAAATCCACAGCTAGCGTAGCGGTGGACCAAATTCAGTTCACAGTACCAATCGACAATTTTGTGAGACTAAATTTGGGCCGATGCCATCGATATTTAGAGGCTCGTTTCAAGATCGGTGCTAAAAAGCCTACTTGGTTGATTAGGAATAGAATAGGCTAATACATCGTACTTTTTGTAACTTTTTTGGAATGTGAAATCAGTGGCAGTCCTGAACATATATTAATACTAGCATTAGCATTACTGACGCAGATAGGTTGAGTGCATCTGAACATGTTGCGGGGAACTCAATATACTAAATGTGACCGCCCAAACGGCTGGACAGGGTAGCGCTGTGTTCACCTGCAACCTGCATGTTTGAAGCGAACGTATACAATAGAAAATATTAAACACATTTATCATAATGCTAACATTCAAGAAAATATGATGCAAATACCTAACACTAAACAGTGACAAAACATCAACGGAGCTACACACTTTTGGATGTTTATAGACACTTAACACTTTGCTGAAAATACTTCTCTTATGGGCCTATATCAGCGCGAACGTTGCACGCCAGTGTCGGCTACCATCTCAGTACCTTCGTCATCAACTGACACTGACAGAGTATAGGTTTTTCAAGCCTGCCAACAAACGCGTATAAACTAAAAAGAGACTGCATTTTGGTGGCTCAAAATGAAAAATTGCACAGATGATTTTGAGCTATCAACTGTTTAACCTAAGACAACGGTACAGCCTACCAGCGCTATCGCTTGACACTTTAAGTGGCGTACACATCCGGTTACTGCTAGTTACGGCACTATGCAGGAAGTATCCCATGTGGATATGGTGGAAGCATACGTACAGTTCTCCACAAGTTCTAAGGTTGCCACAAATTCTATTATTATTATTATTGTTATTATTGTTATTATTATTATTATTATTATTATTATTATTATTATTATTATTATTATTATTAATAACAATAATATAATATAATGGTATATAATATAATAATATAATGGTGGGAAGATAGAAAAGTATGGACAGAATTTGTAGAAAGAGCAGAGGAAGAAGAAAGTGAAGAGGAGGAGCCGGAGGAAGTTAACATGAGGGAAGCGTCAGGCATGGCCAGCCGGCTTCGATGTACTTAGGGGCCAGAATATGATGGGATTAAGTTCCTATCCCCTACCCGACTTCATTGTTGGGCACAGGGAGCAGATATATAAAAAAAAAATTATTATTAATATTATGGATGCACAGCGATAAAATAAAATTGCTCGATAATCAAAAAGATGACTGAATTATTGATCGATAATATCAAACAAATAATAAATCTACAAACACGAAGTGGAAATCTTTTACAGATTCCGTGATATTATGTCACCTAACTGAGTGCATAATGATTAAGGGCCTAGCAACATTCCTTGGACACCTGATGCGACACTGTTGAGCGTAATCACATAAAATGAGGCCCGAGACCCAGTATTTTGACTGTATCTTTGAATATTTCAATACTACAAAGGCCCAAGAAGAACAAATACATATAGTAGTCCCAACGAAAGTGCTATTTGCATACCGATCTCAGGTCATTGTCTACTGCCCCTTTCAACCGCGCAAATTGAAAGAAAATCAACAGATACCTGGCGTTCTTTCACACATTCGTAAATACAAGGTTCTGCTTAGTCGAGTGCACAGGCGGTTTGACCACACCCACCGTTACAGGTAGCCAACAGAAGGTCTTAAATTATCCCCAATGTAGCTGTTTAGATTAGATGGTAGAAATTAGCGAAGTAGAAAATTAAGTTGTCACTTTGGCCTTGGCTGTGTTGTTATCATCTTAATACGTTCGTTGGGGCAACTTCAACGCATTACGAACATGCTTTTTCGAAAAACAAACTATTGATAATATTTTTATTCATTATAAACGATTATTGAAATTGTTTTGGATATTGATTATTGAATATTGAACAATAATGTAAATTATCCTGTGCATCCCTTATTATTATTATTATTATTATTATTATTATTATTATTATTATTATTATTATTATTATTATTAGTTTTCTTATTATTAAATAATGCTTCGTTAATACATTCAAATGGTGCTTGGGGCACCTGGAAATTGAAGCTGGTCATTTTGTTTTGTCATTAGTCACCTACAAAACATACAAACATACATTGTTACTACTAAATTGTTAGGTAGGTCTAAAGGTTACCGGTACCTTACATTATTACTTTTGTATTTCTAAACGAGCCCCACACCATACACCGAAACATAGTTGTCTGTGAATGCGTAAATTTTAACAATTTTAGCAATTTTAACATAAACATTCTTTCATAATAAATTTTCTCAAGAAAATGGTAGCAACAGCACAACACTCAATTGAGGGGGTTGTGGCATCACAGGCGGACAAACAATGGGTTGCTAGGCAATTCTATTGTCGTATCTTTCTTTGATTGGTGCATATCCAATGTTTGTCCGAAATAAAACACGGCAACACGGCTATTTTTGGAATTGAGTCTTGTGCTATTAATATCTTGTTGTAAAATCACTGCCTTCTAGAATCCAGATAATATGTTAAATACCCAGTCAGGGCTCGGGGTAGAATAGGGAATATGCGTCATCTTTTTTTAGCATTTTACTAGATTAGGATTAACTTCCTGAATACAAAAATATTTTATTTCGATGACATAGAATAAAGTTTCATTTATAAAAACGAGCTGAAAGTTCCACACATATTTATGGCGGGAAAAACGGGGCATACGTCACTATTCATGTATCGGCAATCAACCAATCATAAAATGATAAATAAAATAACGCTTATTTGGAAATGATCATATCCAAAATCGTATAAAATCGAATTAATGTCTAGTACGCTTAATAATTAATTTTGAAGTCCAATTACTATTAAAAACAATTATACCAAACCTATTTTCATAGAATATCAGTAAATATTGGGTGTTGTTATTCATATGAAGCAGACTTGACAACGGCTGAGTACAAATTTTGACAAGGTTAGCTTGATGACCTTGAAAATTTGTTTGTTTCGTCTAGGAAGCGGTGGCAGAGTCATTCATATAAGCAGTGATTTATATGAATTGTGACGTCACATACCGTTTAAAAATAATAGTGCGGGAAACAGATAATCACAATCTTTGAACATTTATAGAAGTATAATGAGTTAATTTTAAAACTTTTAAATTAGGTTTCTGATGTCTTCAGATGAATAACAATATATTTCACGTACTTTCAGAGCTGTAGAAAATTCATGCACATTCCCTATTTGCTCAGATTTGCCTTTACCTTTGCCGGTTTTGCTGACCACAAGAGGCAAGAAAATGAGGTCCCCTTTCCCTGACCTCCCTTCAACTCCTTTGAATATTAGTCCACCTACTACTCGTCCACCCAAAATCCCTTTCCTCGAATCCCCCCCCCCCCCCCCCCCTCCGACGTCATAAGACCTAATGGGGCTCCGAAGGCAAAGCTCGACCTAGAGCGCGCCAAGTCCGTAGCTCCTAAACATTCAATTGTTTCACAGCCAACCACGACCTAGAGAGCACTATGTCCCTAGCTCAAAAGTGCCATCACAGCCTTCTGGATGAGCCAATGTATACTAGATCTCGTCTAGTTCTCCGCTACCGGCCTTCCAAATACAGTAGGTACTTCACCAGAATCAAGCAGACATTGGAAGAAGATTGCACTAGCACTACCTAAAGTGGCCGTCATCTAAAGAGTTAATTCGAGTTCTGCGAAATGCCTTCCCCTCTTACCCCCACCAGTGCCCGCGCACGGACGAAGAGAGGCTGTCAAAGATCTAATCTCCATAATAGACCATCGAGCTGTCAACGATCTTCCAATTAAATAAACCATCTTTCAATACAAATGAATTCCTTTATTCTAATTACATTAAATATAATTCTATCGTCATTAATTTTACGTGAGTTGATATTCGTCGTTGTTGTTTGTCCGTGCGCGGGCACTGGTGGGGGTAAGAGGGGAAGGCATTTCGCAGAACTCGAATGAACTCTTTAGATGACGGCCACTGTAGTAAGAAAGTTTGGCAGTGCACAGCCCCATTGTCAAGCACATCATTAAACCATGGAGTTGTATCTTTTATAAATCCATGATTAAACCATGGAGTTGTATCTTATCAGGAGGTCTAGCTTCAATGGAACTTCCTGTTTCATTGAGGTACATCCGGCCGACGAGCGGCTGACGCCATTTTGTTCCTTAAATTACAGCCTTCTGGATGAGTTTGAGGTTGACTGTGATTGACTGATTGATTATCTAATCTATTATTGACTCATCCAAGGCTGTGATCTGTCAAAACTGGTGACGAAATTAGCATCGTAGTCGCTAGCCCGGCTATTTCTCTATGGTCGCAGGTGGTGGTTTTTCACGCGACCGTCAACCAATTATTATTCTACGGGTAATGTGTATTTAACGTTTAGATTTTGGCACTCGAATTTTGAAAAATACAAAATTAATGTAGGCTCATAGACTTCAACTGAAGTGCTAGGCCCTAGGCCTCCTAGGCTTAGGCCTATAGGGCCTCCTAGGCCTAGGGCCTGGTCCTATAGGGCCTCCTAAGCCTAGGCCCTAGGTCTATAGGGCCTCCTAGGCCTAGGCCTATAGTTTAACTTAATTTTAATGTTGTATTTCTTTAATCAAACACCAAAGAAAACAAAGAAAACAAAAACACGACGATTTGATATTTGTAAACATGTTAACAATTAACTCAAACAATAACGAAACAACAATTAACAGCTGTCCTTGACATTGACAACCAGGAACAAAATGCCCCCCACCCATAATGCATTGCAAATCTCACTGCACTTTATACGATCACCGCTTACTACAGAGCTAGACATCCAGTACCGTAGGTACTATTATAAATCCATGATTAAACCATGGATTTATAATAGTACCTACGGTACTGGATGTCTAGCTCTGTAGTAAGCGGTGATCGTATAAAGTGCAGTGAGATTTGCAATGCATTATGGGTGGCAGGCATTTTGTTCCTGGTTGTCAATGTCAAGGACAGCTGTTAATTGTTGTTTCGTTATTGTTTGAGTTAATTGTTACGCCTAGTAACATGTTTACAAATATCAAATCGTCGTGTTTTTGTTTTCTTTGTTTTCTTTGGTGTTTGATTAAAGAAATACGATATTAAAATTAAGTTAAACTATAGGCCTAGGCCTAGGAGGCCCTATAGACCTAGGGCCTAGGCTTAGGAGGCCCTATAGGCCTAGGCCTAGGCCTAGGAGGCCCTATAGGACTAGGCCCTAGGCCTAGGAGGCCCTATAGGTCTAAGCCTAGGAGGCCTAGGGCCTAGCATTTCAGTTGAAGTCTATGAGCCTACATTAATTTTGTATTTTTCAAAATTCGAGTGCAAAAATCTAAACGTTGAATACACATTAGACTACCCGTAGAATAATAATTGCTTGACGGTCGCGTGAAAAACCACCATGAGAAATAACCGGGCTAGCGACTACGATGCTAATTTCGTCACCAGTTTTGACAGATCACAGCCTTGGATGAGTCAATAATACATGATCAATCAGAGTCAACCTCAAACTCATCCAGAAGGCTGTAATTTAAGGAACAAAATGGCGTCAGCCGCTCGTCGGCCGGATGTACCTCAATGAAACAGGAAGTTCCATTGAAGCTAGACCTCCTGAAGATACAACTCCATGATTAAACACTACATAATCAAATCAGCCCATAATGTTATAATGAGGAATACCCATCTAGGAGGCAGTGACGTTAATTCATTCATACAAAAATGTTGGTGACAAACGTTTTGACATCATATACCATTTCACATTAAGGAGTGAGACGTTTAAATTTCAACTTTAAATGCTAATAGAATTGGACACCTGCACACTGGCATACATACACTTCTAAGGCAAAAAAAATATATCTACTAAATTTTTTATTTTTAGTAATGACCTATCTATCTACCTTTCAGAGTAATATTTGTGTCTGATGTGTCAGATGTCAGAAATTTGACCTAGAGTACTAGAAAATGTTGTAAGTATTTTGCACTCTTGCCATTTCACCAGCATAAGACGCATTAGCATGGAGCACCTTTAAATTGATATTGTCTAAAAACTTCTCAAAGTCAAACTGAGCCCAAATTAACAATCTACACCATGGCTGAAGAAGCCATCTTAGCATAAGAAGGTAAAAAAAAAGGTTATCAAATTATGTGGCAACCCTAGTGAAGACGTTTACTGTGTCTTGCTCAGCCGGGCAGCTTCCCTTTCCTTCACGTCCACGATGCTCAGGTTACAGCAAGCAACGTAACCATGGAGCACAGATATCAGCGACTTGACCACGGCTACCGGCGCAGACAGGTAACAGACGATGCGGAACAGGCTCACACCGGCAACTAGAAACAGAGGCAAGACTTGCTTGTACAGAGAGACCTGAGATAAGCAAGTAAACAATCAAAATGCAAGCACTAGGTATTAGGGATGACATCGGGTAATAAAATTCGGAACCGGTTCCAGTTCTCATAATACCCGGATACAAGGATCCTGAAAACGTATTTTTTTTATGTGTAGGCTTGATTTGAAGGTCGTCGCTAGGCCTTGTGAAGTGCGCGGGGCGCGAAGACGAGGGACGAATGATATGCACGCCGCCCGCTCGGTTAGCTCTCGGAATTTGCCTGCAGTACTCACGTCGAGTAAAAAGACATTTCTCAATACACAACTGAAGCACGTACATAAAACATATTTTAAGGAAAATAAATAGTAATAGTCTAATAGAACAAGTATTAGCCAGAATGTTCACCAGAATGTTAAACAAAGAACAAACAGTAACGAATGCAAGTCGGCTAATTTAGCCTAGAAACGAACTAAAAAATTACCCAGACCCGAAAAACGGCTCCGGGTAATATTTGGAGCCGGGTACCCGATGTCATCTCTACTAGGTATTGTGTAACTCTGGGTGATTTCTGGTTCCAATGCAGAAGTTCAAGGGGTTTTAACTGTTTCTTAACCTGTTAGTAGGGGTGGGTAAAAGTGTTTTTTTATAGCTAGTAGCTACCTAAACGAATGAATCGGAATATCACATACCAGATTGCATGTTTAAAGTTTTTAAACCATTTAATAGGATGGGGGAGAGAGATTTAATTTGGCCATGCATTTTTAAAAGTTAACAACTTAGCCCTGTTCGTTTTAGGCAATAGGTAGAGACCCGAGTAAATGGTTTTATTTTTTAAAACGAAATGTAAAATGTTGTGTTTTTGATACAAAATGTGGACGAATTGTTTGACCGTGGACCCAAAAATGCATATATTGAATCACGAAATAACACCTACTTTGCCGTTAACTGAGCAATAACACCGAAATCTATATTGAAACACGAAATAACAACTACATATGGCAATATCACCATTTAAATACACTGCAATTGTCAAAAAACGGTTTAATCACCGCTCTTAGTCACTCTCTGCGCAGTTGGCGCCGACTTCAGAAGAATTTGTGTGTCCAATGTCGCTGGCAGTTCAACCATTTCATTTAAAAAATGTAGCAAAAATCCAATACAAGTTGTTCTTCCCAGTGAAGTAGGCCTACCATAGGCTGTTATGTCTAGGGCTTCATTTAGGCTTCAAGTTAGCCTTAACTATGAAAATATGAAAACAATTACCTATAGCAGGCTGGTTAGGCCCAAATGTTAGTAAAATATTAATTCATTTTTCGTAGGAATCCCTGTTATAGGGTGCACACTAGCTTTAGCTGATGTACCCCTCTTCAGGTGACTATCTAGGTAGGCTATGTTAGGGGGTTTGGATAGTTAGGGAGGAATGTCCGAGGACTGTAATTTATTTATATTTACAAATATAAATTATTGTATTGTATGTAATTTACAAGGCTGCAAATAAAAACATAACATAACATAACATAGGACTCTAACCCAGCATTTGTCTTACGACTGAGGAAAACCTCGGAAAAACCTTCAGTCATAAGTGCCGGTGGCCGGAATCGAACCGGCGACCTCCCGAATTAGAGTCTCGCATCTTACTGCTCAGCCACCTCTAGTATGCAGTTAATTTTTTCATTGAACGGAATACCTTGTCATATCGGATTTTTATACTTTTTTACTTTTCTTTAACTTTTGACTCGCTTAAAAATAAAACCATAATAACACCGAATTTTCCACTTTTTAGAAACACTTAAAACCTAATTTTTAATTTTTAAAAACGAATTTGTCTCAAAAATAAAACCATTTACTCGGATCTTTAGCAATAGGCCTATGGACCACCGTATCATTTGCACAATTGCAATGAATAAAGAATCTATCTACCGTAATCTAATTAGAGAACTGCTTCTTTGGAGCCCTCAGCAAAAGGGCATGACTGTGTATAATAAACTGTATTTAACCTCTCTCACAGAAAATTAGCAGTAGGCCTACTTTACAATAAGGAGGGTATAGGTCTAGGCTTACTATACATACACATATATTTATGTGAACAACAAACTGACAACTCTACACTGGATACCATCACACTGCAGCATATACGGAAACGATAAGGCCGACTATCTGGCCTAACGAGGAGCCAGAATGCCGCAACTGTCAATTTAACCTTTAACCCTCGAGTCTATGAAAGCACATGTAAATGCTGCAGCCACTAAGAAGATCAGGCAGGACTGGGTAGAGAAAGGTAGAAACAAGCCATGGCAGGAATAGCCTATACCATGAGTTCAAAAAGGCCCACCAACCATCTTCCACGGCAAATTGAAACGGCCCAGTTCAGGCAAAAAACGCAGCACGATCTTCTAGGGAAGCATCTCCACCGAATAGGGGTGTTTGAGACAAGTACCTGCAAGCTGTGTGGAAATGGGGAGCAGGATAGGAGCCACCTGTTTGTATGACCAAAACTGGCAGGTGAACGTGACGCAATGCCGAGCGGCATGAAGAGGGTGGAGAAAGAAGCGTGTCTCTACTGGTTGACCAGATCCAGCATGATGGCATAGTTTAGCCAAATGTGGGCATTTGAGAAGAAGAAGAAGAGTTGCATGAATAATTGTTTGGAAATGTGACAAATGTCACATATGAGTTATTTTAAGAAAACTAAGCAATTACTGCACTACAATTACAATGGTCAGGTGACAATATGGTACAGTATCTTGAAAGTTGATATTGATGACGCTACAAAATTCAATTTAATAAAATGTCCACATGAAAAGACGCAGGCTAATGAAACTGTACTTACTGATGGGGCCCTCTGTGAAGTGCAGCAAGTAGAGTGAAGCGTAGAACGCTTCGTTACCGGCGCACATGGAGAACAACACTGGTCGAGAGGTGTAGTAAACTCTCATGATGGCGTTCTCAGCCAAGTCTATGTACTTGTGGCTAGTTCTCCCTTGTAACAATGACCTAAGAAATCAAATAACAAATTAGCACTACGTAGTACGTATGATGAATGATTGGTTTAAACTAGTCTCCCATCCGTCAACACAGACAGGAGTAGTGAGTAGGTAATCTACGCGTGACTGCGATCACTAACTCCACTTCAATCATACCATGCCTCTGTATCAACAATCATGCACATTTAACGAAATCACTCCACTATACCAAAACAAATTACCCTAGAATTAATGAACACACAATGAAATAAATAACTACCGGTACCAAAGTATTTTATAATTGTAGGGTACTGTTACCGTTGTACTGTACGGCATGTAGTTCTGTTAATGTTATACATATTAACAGAACGTTAATAATATGTTATTATCTTGATGAAACCTACGTAGCACTACAAGTCAATTGGTGAACAAATTATTCTACTCTATTCAACAGTTACAATGCCAAAATAATACAATACAAATTACCTGATGATCTGACATCTACAAGCTACAACATAAGTTTGTAAACACACATTTTGTCACATCTACGAGTAATGTATGTAGTATGAAACAGTAGTGTTGAGTGTGTTGTACACTCATCTCATGTGATCATGCGTTTTCTGATTTTCCAGTAGAGAGAGACATGATACAAACCAGTCAAGAGAAACAACTTTTACCTGGAAACTTCTCCAACATGGCCTAGACAAATGATAGCTTAGCTACATTTACATATGCCTACATAATACTGCATGGCTACTTACGCATGAAGGAAAATCCAGTGACAAGCAATGTCGATAGTCATACTAAGTTGGAACAGAAAGATGTATTTCGGATAAAACGTGCTCAGTGTTACTAGCAGACACATTGTTCCACAGCGGTCTGTCAGCTGATCCAGTATCGCACCAAACTTCGTGCTTTGGTTGTAGTGCCTTTAACAAACATAGATGTGCGCAATTAGAACAAACACGTAGATTCAATAGACTGCACAAGGTGTCTGCCCAGAGTCGTAGCTAAAGTCGATGTTTCATGTTAAAGTTGCGTGTAATTGATGCGAAGATTGTGGTTTCATCCAATCACAGACCCTGGAGCTACTTTTACCTACTAAACCTACTTTTTTTTAGGGTGTATTGTGACTTTTTCCCATTGCATTCAGTAGAGGGTTAAAAGAAAGAGATTTTAAAATAAAACTGATCTACTAAGTTATAGAAATTGATTAAGATTGAGTCGTGTAGGACTAAACATGTAGGCCTACGCGCCTGTGAGAAAATATACGTGTACAAATTGTCATGCACGGGCACGGTTAACCGTGCACTGTGACAAAATTACCAGTGGTAACGAGGTTATGGACCAGGTTATGATTAGTTAAGTAATTTTGTTCATTACTGTATATATATATATATATATATATATATATTATACGATGTAATTATTGTAATTGTAATATATTGTAGTAATAATTGTAATTATTGTAAAAAATGGCTAACTGAGCCAGTTAATAAATATACATGTACATACATATGAGGTGGCAGGTATAATAAACAATGAATATAATAAATTATAAAACAAACACATTAAGCCTAATGATGTGTTTATTTATTCACTAGTGTCATTTTGTTGACGTTTTTTTAATGTGGAGATGCAAACTTAATTGGATTTATTAATTTTGTGAACTGGAGGGGTGTTACGTTTAGGCTATACGTTTAAATGCAAAAATTTCAGAAATATAAATGTTTAAAAAATTAGATGTTTTCTCCCAGCCCTAAAATAGATACCTTTTTGAAAAGACAGAAGTCACATGATATATATATTTTTTTAAAGTGAAGCTTACGATACCAGGTACTGTAATTCAGCAGGATTACGAATTTTGATGGGGATAGGAACTTATAAAAGGACGTTAAATTTATTCCAAGTTCCCACGAAACTTTCCACGTTACAAGTTCCTGATGTAAAAAAAGAACGAAACCCCATAAAAGTTACTAAAAAGGGAATACGTTCCTCCCCAAGACTGTCCATGACTTACCTTGCAGCGTGTCCATCACATGCGTCCAACAAGCCACTTATAACGTAGCACCAACATGATGCAGCGTAATGAGTTGGCATGAAGTAGAACGAAATGATTGCCAATACAACCCGTGCATATCCTGAAACCAAAATAAAACACCGAGCTCACACCAGCATGACACAGAAACGGCTAAATGCCTACTCGTGCATACAAATATTTTATTTTAGGTTACAATCAGTTTTCACTAGGAATGACTTGGGACCAAAAATTAAAATCCAGTTCTTGAACGTAGAATCCGGTTTCAATCCGGTTCCAACCAATAAAAAAAATCACCAGCTATGATAGATTTTGTTTATTTTTCATTAGAAAGTGACGAGGGACAATTACACACATATTTTTGCAAGACGTGTGGAAACCGGCAATTAAACAAATAACGAATCTCATCCAATTGAAGGTGAATAACAAAGAAATCGGTGGATGTACCACCACCCTATTTCAATATTTGACACACAACTTTTGAACAATATATAAATGTAATCTATAAGATTGTAATGTAATGTGTAATGTAATTTTAGGCTATTCACTCTCTCTCTCTCAAGAGGAGCACACATTTATCATGTAAATGTCAGGTGAATGAATAATAAACAACAAAATTTACGGGTTTGAAAATCAGATTCGGATCGTGATAGAACCGGTTCCGATCCGGTTTCCAGACACCGGAAGTCATCCTAGTTTTGACACATGTTTCATTATTGTTTTTAAAACAATTCAGAAAGGGAATAAGCTATACACTAGGCCTAGACCCTAGCTGCTCGACACACTAGGCCTATCAGTTTACTGCTCTCGATTCCTTTCCCATTACCGTTATTGTGCACCTTCATTATCATTTAACATTGCCCCGTAACGTGAACTTTCTTGCTAGGTCTAGGCCTAGGCTATTGTGCAGCTAGCCTAGGCTAGCAAAGACGCTAGGCCCCCTAGGCCCTAGATCTACGTCTAGGGGCCTACCCCTAGGCGGAGGCCTGTCCAGCATGGCAATACGCCTATCTAGGCCTATATATGCGAAACTGTGGACAAAGCAGTTTCCTATGGTCTTTTGACCAGTCAGTTGTCCACAATAACGCAGCAAAATGAATAGGCCTAGAATCGGTTTTAGGGTGAAAGCTAAACTTGCCCCTAAAATAATCTGACAGCTGACAGCTCAAAGTTCAAGGACTGGGGTCGGTCTAGCCTAGCAAATATTGGCAACAATCTATATAGCAGCCCATTACCTATTAGATTCGGCACAAAAAGGAAAATATTTTCCGTAGTAGTAGGGTTATTCTTGGAATCCATTTCTACAGCTTTTATAAAATATTGCTGTTGATTAATGTTCTAGCGAAACGAGCTTTGGAGCGGGTTGACAGTACCAGCCGACCGAGCAGATAACGCAGTCTAGCACACAGATAGGTAACGCAACGTTTTGGGCGGAGCCTTGTAGGCCTATATATTCAAAACTGTAAGCGGGAATAATTTTATTTTTTTTTATCAATTTTTTGAAAATACTAGGGGTTATATTGCAATGCAACAGAACTAGAAAGTCGTTTCATTAGGGAAGGCTCACACATATTTTGTTTTATTTGCTTACTAGTTATCCAAGTTAAAATGGCTCGAAAAATTCGCTTTAACAGCAAGCGCAGCAAGTCAAAGATATTGCTGTCAAAACACGCTCATGAAAAGGTTCTGACGTCATAACTCTGTAAACAATTTTATATCATACAGTATAAGTATCCTCCTTATACTGTGATATAGTTTAGTTTAGTTTAGTAGCTCTCTTCTGCGGCTGGGCCTTATAGCCCGGTGGTAGAGGCAACCCTCCCCCCAGATTTACTAAGTGGGCATCTATATATATTCATATCAATTCATAAAATAAACCAATAAAATAATAAAATGCCCTGAAGTAAAATGAAATAAATTTTTAAGCAAAATAATGAATAAAATTGACAATTGTACTGAAATCCCACCCTTTAGTAGATTACAAATACTACTGATTGTACTTGGCGGGTCTGGTTAAATCGATTGGTCTAACAAAAGCACTATCGATCGAGTCTACACTCGATTATCGCGTATTTTCGACTCGATTTTAATCAATTTGTAAATGTAACCTAATGTAGGCCCTACTAGTGTTCTGAATGAGTTCCTGCGTGTTTGTTTGTGATATTTGTAAAAATGTTCAAAATGTTCTGATAATGTCTCGGAATTTGTTGAAACTTTGTAACCACAAGATTTCGTTGTGCTAGGAGATTTGAGGAATATAAACGCATGTGGAAGGCAGCATGTTTTACTGGTAACCAATCAGCAAACCAAGACCCCCTGACATCCAAGATGGCACCATGGCCTGAACAAGGCATTGGACCAAAAGCACCTGATAAAACTAGTACCAAAAGTATTGAAATTAGTCCTGCAGAAGAAGCCATCGTAACTGCGAATGTAGAACAAGACCTTGAAGACAATGCTTCAGGAGGAAAAACTGAAGAAAAACCGGTAAGTAGGGCCTAGGCCTAGGCCTTAGTAGGCCTAGGCCTAGCCTAGGCTAGCCCTACCTAAAGTCCTAGGCCTAAACCGAAATCTTTCTGTAGGCCTAGGCCTATTTGGTCATGGCATAGGCCTAGGCCTAGGCGCTTTTCAACAGTTTTGCAATGGTTGCATCAATCGTAGGCTTAGAGTAGGCCTAGGCCCTAGGCTAGGCCAGGCCCAGGCTTTAGGCTAGGCCTATCTTAAGGAGATACTAGGCCTAGTCTTGTGCATAATCTAATAGGCCTAGACCTATCTGTATGTTGTGTAATAAGAATAGGCCTAAGCCCTAGCCTAGGCCTATTCAATTTAGGTCAGGACCATGCTGACCTAGGCCTAGGCCTACCCTAGGTAGGCTAGGCTAGGCCTAGGCCCCTAGTTGTAGTCTAGGTCTGTCTTATTTTGCTTCAGACCTTAAAGCTTAGTTAAAAATCTTACTTAATTCGAATTAAATCACTGGCTAAACCAAGCATGCCATTTGTTTTTTAGGGCTAGGGCCTAGGCCTAGTCTGGGCAAACGCATGTAAAATCTAAGGCCTAAGTTTGGCGAGATATCAGGATGGGTAGACCCTAGGCCTAGGCCTATGTCTAGGCTAGGCCTAGCCTAGGCCTAGTCTACTGTCTACCTCAGTCCAAGGATGGTCTAGGCCTACACCACTCTAAAATGCTTGTTAGTGGGAATAATAATATGTCAATTCCCAACTGCATGACCAATGCTTAAATATATTTGGTTTAGCCTAGGTCTAGGCCTACAGATCCAACCCTCGGCAAATCTCCCTGGCTCTACCTTACTCGCCGATGTAGACCTAGTAGGCTAGGTCGAGACGTAGGGTAAGAAAGACTACCACCAATAAGGGGTGGGATAACTAACCGGTTAACCGATTAACCGCCCGCGGCTGGAAAACCGGTTAATGATTTTCCCGCTCTATTAACCGTTTTTACACAACAATGGCCCGCAAGCGCAAACACAACAAAAAGTGGAAAACCCAATGTTTTTTTAATGAAGTGTAGCTGGCAGCTGGCCGTCATACTCACGTGAGTAGGCGGCTCGCACGCGCATCTAGATCGCGCACGACGCTATAAAATGGGGGGGGGGGGGGGGGGGAGAGAGCAGGCAGCATCAGACGGCTGCCGACTGCCACAACCGTATCCAATTGCAATACTTCTCTGTGTGTGATTTGCGACTTGTAGGCCTAATTGTGCTTATTTTATTTAATGGTGGAGTAAAGCTTTGCCGGGCAACAGGGAATTATTGTCGGGCGGGTCGCCCGACGGTCAGGGCCCTGGGGGAGAACACTGCATAAATAAAAGATGTGTAGACCTTTGGTAACCAAATAGGCCTAATTTGTGTAGACAGCCTAACATTAAAATAGATTAAAAAAAACATTTTTTTTTTTTTTTTTTTTTGAAGATGTAGGCTATAGACTGGTATATTCCATTTTTTAAGAATTTCGGTTAATCGGTTAACCGCGGTTAATATCGCCGATTAACCGATTAGGTAATTAACCGATTCATCCCACCCCTACCACCAATAGTTACCGAGTTTGGCCACTGAGCCCCCTAGTAAAAACTAATGAAGCGCTCAAGTGGCTATGTCACGCAACTTTACGATGAACCAGCATTGTTCTTCGTATGTGACTAACTATGGCAAATGGTGAAAATTGTTTAATTGAATACAGCTTTTAAGACTTTTGTGCAGATTATGAATTCAGTCAGTCCATCTTAGAAGGCAGTGTGCTATTTAAATCAGGCAGTGTTAAAGCTACTTTTTAAAAGTAGCACTGTTACAGCTACAGCTAGCCTACTTGATCTTTGAAAGTAACTTAGCTACTTTTCAGCTACTTTATTTTGTAAGTAGCTCGCTACTTGTACAGCTACTCAAGGAAAGTAGTGATGCTACTTTACAGCTACCTACTTTCATTTTTTATAAAGGACCAAGAATACGTACTATTTATTGAAACGACGGTACGGTCCGGAAGTGAGTCGTACTCATATCACAGCTCACGGGGTGAAACAGGAAACTCACCGCTGGGAGTTTTGGGACTATAGAGCAAGAAGGCCAATGTCAGTCATCATTCCTAACCTGTGACGGTGGGAATTGTGGCGAGCGAAACAAGCGTGTGTTTGTTTATTGCAAAAATAGAGTAGCGGTGATTTTTCGCTACAAATACTTGTATATAGTAGCTTGCTACTCGGTACTTTACTGCATTTTCAAATGTAGCGCGCTACCAGTCTTGCTACCAAAAAAAGTAGGCCTAACATGCTACAAGTAGCGTTAAAATCAGGACACTTTAAATAGACTTACGAACAACACATACAAAACACTTGAACAAAACAAGACTAGAAAACAACAACACAAACACAAAAGAAAACAACAACACAACAACAACAACTAGAAAAAACAAACAAAAAACAAGATATTTCGCAATATTATCCAGCACTATTTTCAACCGGCGAATGCAAATCTTGAATTAATAAGTTGCTACGTTTGACCACATATGTGGCACTGTCTGTACTAACACAGTGCCTATTAAAACCATCCGAAATTATCGGTTTTTCATCACAACTACACGGCCTACACCACATTGAAAAAGTGAAATCATTGCTAAATTTGGGTTTGAAAAAACTGAATAATGTTTTTAAAAACATTAGAATACCTAGGGAATAAGGCTATCATAATTAGTAATGAACCCATGTTATTTGTAATTTACTTAGTCTAATTACTAAGTTAATTCCAAAGACCCTTGATTAATTGATTAATTAATCCTTGATTAATCCCAGATTACAATATAGGCTACCTAGAACAAAATAGTTTCCCGGAGTATTTATTTCTTACCAACCCAAATTGAGCCCGGTTTTGTCTTTTTCGATGTGGTGTCTTGTAGCATTATTGAGATAGGCCTAACCTATATGATGTATATGATGATAAAAAACTCAAAACTGTCATTTCATATGGTTTTAATATTGGCGTCTGGTAGTAGCTAGTCATTCTTTTTAGGCCCAACGTGATTTTTAGGTTCGGGAGAAACCCTATTCCCAGATGATATGAAACTGAAAGTCCACAAGTGATAGAAGTAGAACCTACATCACAGAATGGGTTGATTAATTGCTGGGCCCCCTCCTGTCCTTGGAGCAGAGATTATTTTTATTTAGGTTACTTTATTAAAAAAGTAGGACACAGCATTGCCGGTTATGAATTGTCCATCTTTTAAGCGACCAGTCTCTTGACATCACTACCGGCAATGCGCTTACGTATGACAGTATCTAGTGAGTTTCTGCAAGAGTTGGCAACGTACAGGTCAACCCCTAGAGTTACCGTGGTCCAATCACGTCCATTAATGTTTTCTTGCCCCCCACTTAGGGCCAGTTGTACAATCTCAGTATAAAAGTCGATCCTAATCCCCCGGATGGCCCATCCCAAAGATGAAGTTCGTGTTGCGTTGTACAATAAAAAGTTGGACGGAGGATGGCCATCCCAAGGACAAGCTGCATCTAGGGATTTATGTTCATAAGATGGCAAACAAATGTTACCAGAATCTGGTTAGGTATATTACCAGAACCTGGTTACATTTGAGCGCACAGGATGCTAGTGCCGTAAATTAATACAAAGTTTGACGATCTTCCGCTAGGTGTGATCGCCGAACACAGTTCATAAATCAAAACAAACAAATGCACGTCGAAGTTGAAATATGTCGAAACTCAAAATCTTTGAGAATCCTGCTAATAAAAAGCGTTCAAAGTATTTTCCTGCAGAGGACTGTTGGAGACTAGTGAATAAAGTTATTTAATCCGAAAATTACTACCCAAGCAAGCCGTGTCAATCCAGAACTTCGCGTGTTCAAAACACAAGAAACATAACCTAGGCCTAGATTGCCCTAGGCCTACAAAGTAAAGTCTAGGCCTACGCCAATATCTTATTTTGTCTTTAATGGGAATATATAACTACAGATCTAGTAATATGACGGTCCTATTGGCATAGTTGGCCTAGACTTCAGTTGTCATAAGGCTTAGACCTAGGCTTAAACTTGTTTTCGAAAATATGCGGAGTCTGACAGCCAAGGAACTGTCAGTTTGCGGGATGTGATAGATTTTGGCCGCCAATGTGCATTTGGCGGCCGAAACCTCATGAACATTGTTTTTCACTCAGACATAAAATCATTAGGTCTAAGAGCATAAGGGCTACTTTTACTTTAATATCAATACAATTATGAACTGTTCTTCGAATCTCTCGTCATCTTCGTCGTCCGCCATTTTTTCATTGGGTTATCCCTTTAGATATCTGCCTGTACGGTACCTGATCCATTGTATAAGGATGTGTGGTATAAACCTAGGAATGAGAGTTATACGGAGGTCGTACAACGCAAATTGTAAGTCAACCCAGGGATAACTGAATCTAGAACCCTATCCCGAGATTGTACAACCGGGCCGGTTGTACATTACAGTAGTAGTATCACAATTCACTCATTGCCCACGTGTTTAACCAAACTTTTACCATTTGCTGGCCTTCTACCCACTTGGTCCTTGCTGCGAAAACCATTGGCCATTCACCCACAATACAAATTCTTTCAAGCGGATTTAGCGGCGATGACACCTTCAACTGCGTCAAGGCCTGGTGCATGGTTTAGCATGCGGGATGTTGGAACCAATGGCGAGCTGACAAGTGGAATTGTCGAGGATTGTACTAAGCTGAGCCCTACTTCTTCGCCTTCTTCTTTGTTAGTCTTCTGCAACTGGGCACTCCTTGCCTGGTGGCAGAGTTGCCACCCCACCCCCTATCCTATGCTTTTCTTATTATTTTTATTATTATTAAATAGCATTTTGTTAATACAGTATGACCTCCGATTAATCAAGACTCCGTGTTATCCGAGCTGCTGTCAGGCACCCTTTTTTTAATTCTCTACGTCTTTTTTTCGGAATGTCATGTTTGTTTGTATTTTGTTCGTCATTGATAAATTGTTTCATCTAGGTTTAAAGGGCCTTTCACTCCAATGCTTACCTCATCTTGAAACTAGCCTAGGCATTCACTCGCAAAGGTCTCTCGAATCCCATGACATATACATGAACTTTTTTTTTATCAATTGTGCAGTCAAATATCATAGATAGGTATTTATTTTTATGTTCTTTTAATAGTCTTTAACAAGTTTTACACTTAAAATTTTATTTTCATACTGTAGGGATCTGCTGGGAAGAGATAAACAAGAAAGAGTTTTTTGTTAACCGAGCATCCATCAGTCCCATCCACCTCGGATAATCGAGGTCTTACTGTACATTCAAATAGTGCATGGGACATCTGAAAATTTAAGCTTGTCGCCGTTGCAGTCATTCAATGCCCTACAGCAAAAACAAGACCTAGCTGTTGTAGTTTTCTTATGCCAGCATCTACTTTATTGTCATCATGTGTCCAGCCACCCAGTAGAGTTACACCTCCCACTAATTTCTGTCCATGCACCTAACTAAAATTTATTAACTAAAATGTATTTTAATTTCCCCTAAAAAAAAACTTCCACCTAATAATAATCTCATTTTTTCACGATATATCTTGGTAATATCGTGAGCATAATAATATCGCAACTTGATATTATCTCGATAATATCGAGAAATCACGCCGACTGGAGACTTTGGCCTAATAATATCTTCGATAGCTGGTTTAGTAGAACAAAGAAATTCTTAGTTCTTTCAAATCCAGCTTATGTTCTAAATTAAATTGGTATGTGTGTAATTTCAAATATTTGTATTACTTATTTTTGCATTATTAAATTCTTAGTTATGTTTGTTTAGTAAATTTGAAAAATATTTGCCCATGGTCTACATCAATTGTGTGGCAATCATGGCCACTGTGACGTTACGTGGGAACTAAAACCTTTAGTGTGAACCGACCATAATTTGTTAACATTAAACCACTGACTTACAACCATTCGCTGTTCTTCAACATAAGCAGGGCTCGAAATTAACACATGCCCTAGGCTGCCCAAAATTCTCTCGAGCTATCACATTGTGTTCCAGGCAGCCTTTGATTTCACATACAAATATAATTAAATTGTAGATAAGATTGAAGACCAGATTAAATTCTAGATATCTAGAATCAAAGGTTTCCTGTGTTCATACAACACATTGTTTTATATTTACAATTACAAAGTAACACAATTTTTTAATTTGTCAAAACAGTTATCTTATAAGACTAAAACATAACAAATAGGGATGAACATCGATAAAATAAAAACTATCGATAATCGAAAAGATGACTGCATTATCGATCGATAATATCGAATGATAATAAATTTACAAAATTTAAGTAATCTTTTAAAGTTTCAGTGATATGTCGCCTAATCGAGCACATAAGGATATGGCAACATTACTTGGACACATCTGACGTGACACTGCTGAGAGTATAATCACATTTTACGAGGCCCGAGGCCTAGAATTTTGGCAGTATCTTTGAGTATTTCAATACTAGAAAGGTCCGAGAAGAACGAAATAATGCTTTTCGAACCCGCTTTTTTTAGAAATCAGACCATTCGATAATATTTGTATTATCGATTATCGAAATTTTATTGCATATCGAATATCAAACGATAATATCGATTATCGTGTGCATCCCTAATAACAAACATAATAGCTAACATAATTTAAGTTTATCTTTTGTATTTTGTGTCCCATACAATTGCAAAAGCTTTGGATAAAATCACTAAACTACATATACTTGTGATTTTCTTAGTTTGACGCTCCCCTGCTACTCCCCTCTATCGCTGTGACCACCCCTTACCACCATGATAGCCCGACAGTCATATCAGATTTATTCACATCATATTATTAGGCCTATGTTATTTATAATCAGTCGTATTTGTTATGCTGAGCGGTGGTCACATAAAGGAGGGGGGGGGGGGGGGGGGGGAGCTTTTAAACTACCTATGTCAAACTTAAAATATCTGCACTTTAGTTCAACTTCATTTTTTCCCACGTATTATTTTTGGGAATAGTATTGATAGTACCTAAACTGAACCTTAATATGCTGTGCCTATTTATTTATTTAATGTTGATGCTATTCAGTTGAATTGATTTACAAAGGGAGACAATAAATAATACTAAACAATGTCCATTGATTGAAATAATAGTAAATCTGAACAAAATAAAAATAGCAATGGGGAATATGCATAATTTTTTTTTAGCATTTTACTAGATTAGGATTGACTTCCTGAATACAAAAATATTTTATCTCGATGACATAGAATAAAGTTTCATTTATAAAAACGAGCTGAAAGTTTTACACATATTTATGGCGGGAAAAACGGGGCATACGTCACCTGCCATGTATCAGCAATCAACCAATCATAAAATGATAAATAAAATAACGCTTATTTGGAAATTATCATATCCATAATCATATAAAATCGAATTAATGTCTAGTAAGCCTAGTAATAAATTTTGAAGCCCAATTACTATAAACACAATAATACCAAACCTATTTTCATAGAATATCAGTAAATATTGGGTGTTGTTATTCATATGAAGCAGACTTGACAACGGTTGAGTAAAAATTTTGACAAGATTAGCTTGATAACCTTGAAAATTTGATTGTTTCGTCTAGGAGGCGGTGGCAAAGTCCAAGGAGGTTATATGCAAAGTCATTCATATAAGCAGTGATTTTCATGGATCGTGACGTCACATACCGTTTAAAAATAAAAGTGCGGGAAACAGATAATCAAAATCTTTGAACATGTATAGAAGTATAATGAATTAATTTTAAAACTTTTAAATTAGGTTTGTGATGTCTTGAGATGAATAACAATATATTCCACGTACCTTCAGAGCTGTAGAAAATTCATGCACATTCCCTATTGAGGCCCAAGTTTCAATACTTTACACATTTATTTATTTTATTAAAATGACAATGTATATAAATTTAAAATTTTGTTGGCTTTATGTAGCCAATTAATGTTATAATAACAAAAAAAAATATGATTATAATATAAACATACACACTTGACACTAGTATGAAAAATAAAATAAAATGCAGGATGTCTGGAACCCACCACAAGGAGGGAATCGGAAACAAAATAGAAATAATAAAAAAAGGACAAAATCCACAGTTTTTTCATATCATTTATTTGTGTACTTGGGATCATACAAAGATGATATTGTACATGAAATTCTGTATTATTCAATACAATACAATACAATACAATATTATAATTAAAATCATACACTGTAATACATATTCATTAAAAATCATACATATAACACATTTTATACAATACAATGTTATGTCAAAATTAAGAGTTTATAAGATGTATTTATTAGTTCATTTTAATTTTATAAGCACTGACGTTGTTCCTTTATGGATCAAGGTTTCCAAGATTTTAGCTACTTATCATCTTTGTTACTTATTTAGGTATAGTGAGATTGCTCTACTAAACTTTTGGTCGGGGAAACCCCACGAACTACGGCAGGCGCAGGCTTTAGCTTTTAGTCATTATTTGTCTGTCACCTTTAGCAATGTGTCTGTGACTGTGTGTACTGAGCTTTATATGGTTTCACTGTCAGCAGAATGTGAGTGTCAGCAGCCCAATTTTACGTCGCCTTATGATAGGCCCACTTATGTTTCGGCCCATTGTGAGGATTTAGGCCGAAGCCGTGTTGTCATTGGTTGAAATTAGATTTCTACTTGACGTAGGCTAGTTAGCCTCGGTTTTAGCGTGAATGGTTTTTAACTGAGGTTGGCTTAACTTAGCTCGCTTTCTTGTCCGTGACGGTTGTTGGTTTGTCCATGGAGTTGTATCTTAGGTACTATTATAAATCCTTGGTTTGTAATCCCAAACGTAACACATGTCTTTTCTTCTGGATTTTTAGCATTTTTGCCCCGATTTTGCCCTCTGTTTGTAAAGGCGGGTGCACACGACTGACCTAAGTTAGCCAACTCTGGTTGGGCCCAACGTAAGTTGGCCAACTTTAAATGCACACGGGAAAAAGCCAGTACGCACTACCACGGTGTGTATGTGTACACTGTGGTGGCACGAGTTTCCAGTTTGACGGATCATTATTTGTCCTAGGTTAGAAATATTTTTTGAAACAGAATGTCAGGCTTATAATTGATAAACTGTAGGGCTGTGCGAGTACTCGAAAAGTCGAGTTCGGTCGAGTAGTTACTACTCGACTCGAGGTGATCGAGTTTTTCATGAAAAACGAGTCGAGTTCGAGTAGTTTTGATCGACTGAGCCGCCGTATTTAACTGGTTAAAAATACCGCCAATAGGTAGCGCTAGTATCCAAAAATAGCTTAAGTATCGATTTTATAATTGACTTTGAAGAAAAAGTGACCTATCGATCATTATCGAACAGATCGATACACGCAGACGACGCTTATTAGGCCTATACTTCTGCAAATTCGCAAAAAGTGTCTGCGTTTTTTGTGAACTAAGTGTGGATGATGTAGAAGTGGCAGCCAAACAAATGGAAGGGAATCTTCGAGAACCTAGGCCTACGAGATCGCTGACGCATAGGCCTACTATGTTCAAAGAGCCTAGGCCTAGGCCTAGCATAGCCTAGGTCTAGGCCTAGACCCTGGTCGTAGGCCTGGCCTAGGCCTAAAAGTACCTAATCATCAAAGATATTATATTCCCTACTGTATTTAGAATCATTTTTAAAACGTTCCATACAACTTAAGTTCAAAATGTAATCTTTGCATTATTAACCTCAAAATGGGGAAACACTCGCCAACATGGTCTCACAAAAACAAAAGTGGCCATCTGACAACCCATCTGCAAAACAGATTACACTGTAATTCTATTGTTTCTCTTAAAGTCTTTCTCCTGTGCCAGGTCACCGTACACAGTGTAGGCCTAGTCCTAGGCCTAGCATTTGGCCATGCTTCGAGCATAGCCCTAGCCTATCCCAAGACCTAGGCCAAGCTTTAGTACTTTCCTTGTCTAGATCACGTAGGCCTAGACCCAGTTGGCAGAATTTAGCATCGTTTGAGCCTTAGGCCTAGGGAGACAATAATATTGAACAAATTACAGTATATGGTTTTAGGCCTGGCCCCAGGGACAGCTTTTAGGCCAAGGCCTGGCCTAGGTGAACTCGGCGGTAGCTTAGATGGGGTCCTAGGTCTAGTCTGCCTAGTCCTCTACCGGTAGTTATTCCTTTCCTGTATCTTTTTATTATATTCAGGCACTACTCGAAACTCGACTCGAAACTCGCGAGTTATTTACTACTCGAACTCGACTCGATTTGGAAAAGTGCTACTCGCACACCCCTAATAAACTGCACTATGGATATTACTGAAGATAAGATAAGATAAGATAAGATTAAACACTTAAAGGCTGCAAATGGGCCACAGCTACCCGGTGGCAACCTATCCAAACCTCCCCCCTCCCCACCCTCCCTCATCACCTCCTTTTCGTCAATCTATTTCTAAATTCCCTTACTGACTCACACTCAACAACCTCCTCGGGTAACTCATTCCATTCCCTTACCGTTCTCTCAACAAAACCAAACCTACCCAGATCACTTCTCACTACCCGACGCTGAAACTTCCAATTATGATCCCCCCTCCCTCTATAAACTCCTTCTTGCAACCTGCTCTGGACTTCCCCCCACCCTCCTTTCCCCGTAGCTGCTCTATATAAATTACACATCCTATCACTCCTCCGTCCCTCCTCTAAGGACTCCCAACCCAGTTCCCCCACCATTGCTGTAACACTATCATAAGCCCTTACCACATTCCCTAACCTATTTTCCTCATACCTCCATCTCCTAACTTGTCCTGTAACCTTCCTTGCCGCCCTACGCTGCACCTTCTCTAATTCCATGACCTCCCCCTTCCTATATGGATCCCACACCGCACCACCACATTCCAATATAGGCCGTACCACTGTCTTATAAGCCATATCCTTAACCTCCCTACTAGCTCCCTTCAAATTTCTCATAACAAACGCTAAGTTTCTATATCCCTTTTTTACACTTTCCTGCACCTGGTCCCCCCATCCCAAATCTTCGGCCAATACAATTCCCAAATACTTATACTTCTTTACCTTTTCTAGAACTACCCCCTCAAGAAAATACTCTCTCGCATCCCCTTTTAATTTACGCGTGAACCCAACCACTTTACACTTTCCCGCATTCAAACCCATCCTATTATCATCAACCCAATCCTCTATCCGGTTCAAATCATCTTGCAACAACTTAGCATCCTCCACCCCCTTAATCACCCTATACAAGATGCAATCATCAGCAAACAACCTTAATCTTGACTCAATGTCCCTTCCTATATCATTAATAAACATTATAAATAACAGTGGACCCAGCACCGATCCCTGCGGCACCCCCGATGTAACTTCGATAGTTGTTGATACGCTATCCCCCACCCTTACCCTCTGCGACCTATTTGCTAGAAAATCTCCCATCCACCTTACAACCCCTTTATCTGCAGTCACACTATCAACCTTCCTCATCAAAATCCCATGAGACACTTTATCAAAAGCCTTTTCAAAATCAAGGAAAACTGCATCAACCTCCTCCCCCTTATCTAGAGCCTCCCCTATGTTCTGAACAAGACCTATCAATTGCGTCTCGCAAGAATACCCCTCCCTATTTACCCATGCTGGCTATCTACCAACCATCCCTCCCCCTAAATACCTCCCTAACATAATTTGCTGCTACCTTTTCCATTATCTTGCTCCCTACCAAAGTGAGACTAACTGGTCTGTAATTCCCTACTTGACTTCTATCCCCCCCCCCCCCCCTTATGTATTGGCACTACAAGTCCTTCCCTCCAACCCTCCGGTATAGTACCTTCCCTTAACGATTTCCTGCAAATATCTCCTATAAACCTAACAACCCCCTCCCCCCCCAATTTTCAAAATTCTACACATCAACCCATCCTGCCCCGATGCCTTTCTCCCTCCCATCCAGTGGCGTATCCAAGGGGGGAAAGGGGGGGGACAACCCCCCCCCCCTTTTGCAAAGGAAAAGTGGAAATTGCATTGGATTGAAAAAAATGGAAATATAAATTATACAGTATTTTTGTATTACATACCAAAGACATTAGTTTTTGTTAAAAATACACACATCGCTCTATAATTCTATTTCTGTGTATTAACACTTCAGTTCAATTGTTGTTCTTTGGAAGCTTTTTTCGTTTCTTAAGGAGAAAATCGTTGCCAGAAACTTAGTAATTTTAGTTCAGTTGGCCGCTGTAACAGATTTGCACCAAAATGACCTTGACGAGAAAATTTTTCCGGGGGGAAACCCCCCAGACCCCCCATTTATTTTTGGCTCCACTCTCTATAATATGAGTTAAACCCCCCCCCCCTTTCCAAAATCCTGGATACGCCACTGCTCCCATCTTTCCTAAAACCTTTCTAATATCAAGATTCGTTTTAATAGAGGCTTGCTACCCCTCCCCCCTTCCCACTGCATACTAGAATCTTCCCTCTCCTGGAATACCTCCCCATAGTGTGAGTTCAAAGCCTCCGCTTTGTCCTTATCACAAGTGTGGGTATTTCACCCCCCCCCCCCCTTTTTGGTTCCTTAGATGTTGATACAACCTTCTCCCTTTACCTTGGAGTCCCACATCATCCATTAAGTGCAGCATATAATCATCCTTTGCATTGACCTTTGCCCTATTAAGAACTCCCTCCCATTCCTTAAGTTTCTCCTTACCTTTACCTGTCTTCCTATACCTCTTATATATCCCTCTGCACTTCCTCTTCAACCACCTAATTCTTTTATTATAATATACTGGGTCAGTCCCACCCCCCCTTAGTCACCTGCGGCACAAACCTTTCCAACAAGCCCCTATATATCTGCAGAAAACTTTCCCACATTTCATTTACTCCCACATCCCTACGAGACCACTCTTCATACATTACCAGTAACTCCCTTTGCAAACCCTGAACATCAGCTCTATCATATATCCAGATTGTCTTGTCCCTACTTTTGCTATTATTCCCCTGCTTTCCCTTCCACCCACTACCTAGTGCTAACCAGTGGCGTAGCCAGGTTTGGGTCTAGGGGGGGCAGGAAATTTTTAGGGGGCGCCGACTCATATTAAACAGTTTACAAAACATCACAAGTTTTGTTTAAGTTTGATAGTCATATTATACAACATACAGGGCCCTACATACATTTTTTTTATTTAGCTCGGAGAATTGCCTTTTTTGAATGCGCTAGTAGTTCGTTCTTTGTACAGGAGTTTTTTCTGGTTTCATGTTTGCAAAGTTTGTTACCACGTTTTCGAAATCAAATGATTCGACAAGGGTTCTCTCAATGTTTAACAATGATAAATTCGATAAACGACCTTCTGACATGGTTGACCGTGTGTATGTTTTTATTAGGTACCTTAAACCTGCTGAAACTTCTCTCAGCCGTCGCACTACTTACCGGTAAATTAAGATCGATTTTATACAAGCTGGACAAATTTTGATAAACACTACGCATGTCATTACTCATTAGCTTGAAAGATTTCCAATAATGTGTCAACATTAAGCTTTTCACCTTCTGCAGAAAGATGGCAGTATACAGCACGGAATGAGTAATATTCATCAGCAATAAGTGAATGAGAAATGTAATTTTTGTAAAAAAAAAAAGTGCCAAATCTTGGAGAGCTAGAATATTTCTTTTAGCGGAAAATCTGGATGGTTCTAAACAGGAAAAATTTGAAGAAATGTTATGAAAATCTTCAAAGCAATCTTCCAGCTGAGTGGTGAAAATATCAAGTACTTTGAAGAAAACCTTAAGCGTTCGTTACACGGGGAAGTGAAACGAAAAAGTGAAAAGAAAAAGTCACTTTTCTAAAGTAGAGATAGCATGTTCCTTATGGGACTTTCCGGTCGCTGTTACACGGGGAAGTCGAAAAGCAAAAAGTAAAAACTTTCCGCACTAGTCGAGCTCGGTTCAACAACTGGAAAGCAAAAAGCGAAATAACCTTGAACAGTTGGCCGTGATTGGCTGGTAATGTTGCCATGGACTACAACTTCGGGAATAAGTCGACAGTCATTTGGGACGTCCTGTTAACTTTCCCAGAGATGTTTGTAAACAAGGCGGTGGTGTTACGCGTACGTACAAGACGGGAGAAATCAATCGCCATACCTAGTTAGTTACCACTCTTGCCGCACAGCGCCCGATAGTGTTGCACGTAGGTCGAGAGATGGCGCCACACGCACACTGTTTCTTTTCCTCGAGAAGTGTCCCGTGTAACAACTTCGGAAAGTCTTTTTACTTTCCACTTTTTGCTTTTCACTCTTTTCACTTCCCCGTGTAACGAGCGCTTTACACCTGAAATGGTCTTTTTCAGATGCAATGGGAGAATCTTCGGCAAACTCATCACGAAATCGTTTATTTCTACTCGCCCTCTTTCGTACAAATCTTTTTGTCAACTCACACTAGTCTGCAAACCCCTCTGCTTCTTTAACAATATCAAGGAACGCTTCATCAGAGCGCATTGCTGATAATTCGGCTTCGCATGACTTTATTACGCTACTTGCCGTTAGGAGATTTATTTTTGAATTCTGAAGGTAGTTTGACAGAGCAAACACTTTGTGCACAGTAGGCCTACTTTGTGCCAAAAACAGAGCAAAAACAAAGGACAAATGTGTCTCAAAGGATTTACGTATTTATTATTTCACATATGTATTTTTGGGACTTTGAAATGGAACAATTCAAATGGTTAGGGGGTGCCAAGACAGGAGGACGGGGGAGCATTCGCCCCCCTTGCCCCCCTACTGGCTACGCCACTGGTGCTAACTCTGCTATTGGGACCCTATGATCGCTCATTCCCTCTACTACCTCCGAGTGAACCCATGCTTCCTCCGGCCTTACTAAGTTCTCTCTCTCTCTCTTTTTTTTCTTTTTTCTTTTTTTTTTACTTTTTCTTTTTCTTTTTTATAACATCTAAAATGATATGCCTCCCCACCCCACAAATCCTCGTCCCCTCTCCTACCGTTTGCACTAACCCCTCATTAATAAGTTTGTAGCTGCACTGCAGCAAATTATCGCCGCATCGTGCATATTGTTAGATTATGGAATGGAATGTCGTCAAAAAAAGCGGAGAGTATGGGTGAAGCAGTGGCGTGAGAGATTACAGCACTCTTGTTACTATGATAAATTATATATCGAACTGAAGGTCTCTGATTCGTACATGTTTTTCAAGCTCGCATGTCTTTGAGGTTTGTTTTGAAATATTGCGGGTTTTTTGGATCCCATAAGTATGGTCGTTGAGCATAAAACTCGATGAGAGTAATTTCTTCATCGGCTTGCCAGGTGTTTTCACTTGCCATGATTTAAAATAGTAAAAACTAAGCGTTTTGTTTAGGCGGCGAAACTCAAGAGTAAAGTGTACACAAAGCAACATAACCACAAAATCAAGGCGACTTTGAACAATTTCGATTTAATCTGCCATTTATATCGATATTTGCGAGGTTGGGTTGGCGTAATATAGAACTTCGTTCTAATCGTCACCAACTATCAAATGGTTGCCACGCGCATGCGCAGAACGGTCAACAACCAAGTTGGCCAACTGGTTGCCCAACGCAACGGCAAACAGTCTTGTCGTTGTGTGAACCGGCCTTAAGAAGACTGACAACGGCGCGATCATACGGTCAACTCGATAACTTCAGTTTCATAATGGCTGGTGCCTCATGATCGTATTTGTGGAAGCGTGCTCGTATTTATTAGTAGTTTTAGCATTAAACCAAAAGTGGCTTTATACATTATTTAGTGACGGTAGTGTTGATTAACTGTAAGTTTACTTGGAGGCATAGTCTACTTTAATATTTTATATTTGCTGTGCATTAATCGGTGCGCTAGGCCTAGGCCTACGATGTGAATGACTCGGTATTTTGCCGAATAGGCGCAAGGCACTTTTCCAGCTGATCATACGCAATCAAGTACGTTTCTTTGACCATGGCTTACAAGCTGGCTGGTATAAGGGCCTGAAATTCTTCTTTACATTAGCCCCTTCTTAACTCTGAACTTCAATTTGTTCATTGCAAATAAGTAACATGTCTAGACCTACCTAGACATCCTAGGCCTAGGCCTACCCATTAGGTATTGTAATTTTGAGTAGGTGACGTCACGTTGTTCTCCGCCCTCAATTCTGATGACATGCCAATCTGGCTTAAAAATACGTCACTAATCGCAAGTAGACGGTGCTAGGTCCAGGCCCCCGGAGTTAGAGTCCATTGCTAGGCCGAGGCCTAGGCCTAGGGCAGCTGTTAATGATAGGAATAGGCCTAGGCCTAGGCTCCCTACGCCTTGCCGAACTGCGAAGATAAGGCTAGGTAGGCTAAGGCTAACTAGACCTAGGTCTACGTAGGCGTTGAACGTCGTAAGCCCTCGCCTATATACGTCGCTATTGCCCTTGTTGTGTTTTCAGCCTGTGGACCTAAGCCTAGTGGGTAGTCTAGGCTAGGTAGGCCTAGTAGTAGGCCTATGCTTGGGTCCATCTGGTTCTTCTCTCTGCATTGCCTTGCCTTAAATGGATGCTCCTGATTCTGAACTGCTGAAAGTAGGCTGTTCTTAATATGGGCATTATATAGGCTATAAATAGACATAATAGGCCTATATAGATTTATTATAAATATTCATGTGTAAAACTAGGGCTAGGCCCCTAATCTGTCAGGCCATTAGTACAAATTACTAGCCTATAGTTCCTTTATTCACCTTTGGTCTTTTCAGAGATTGGTTTGTCATAGGCCTAACTTAATCTAAATCCAAATCTAAAATGCAAACTACTGGCCAACACTAGACCTATCCTTCTTTCTTTCTTTCTTTCTTCTTTTCTGCAGCTGGGCTCTACTTGCTCGGTGGCAGTGACTCCACCCTCCCATCACAACAGATTTGAAACCACTACAAATATCATGGTGCTTCATCCATGTGTGTAGCCTTGGTCTAGTCATGCATGTCTAGCCTAGATTTTAAACCGTGGGTAGCCTTCCGTATCCGTAATGTTACTAATACATCGTTCTTGTAGGCCTCTGCCTAAGCCTTTGTTGGGCTAGATGTATTACAAATTTGGTAGGTAATGGCTTGACTAGTTTAAACAGTTGTGACACCTTTATTTCTTCTAACTATTAGGTCTACCTGCCTGATATTTTGTAACCTAAAACAACAGCTAGACTGTGCTTTAGATATAGGCTACATTATGAGAGAGTGTGGGATCATGAAAAAAAAAAACTAGTTTTTAACAGCATGTCTGTACATTACAACCTAAACCTGAACCTAAAGTTCTCAAAATATTTGGTTGCTACATGCATTAGCAACTAATGTTATGATGACAACAGTTCTTACTCTTAAACACATGTAGGCCTAGTATCTCCAGTGCATCTTTTACATTGTATTGTAGGCCTAAGGCCCAGGTTTCAATCATGTGGTCGATTGCAAACCTTAGACGGGCAGTCATTGAATGGTTTATGATTTTCTTAGAAAGTAGAAATTATTACCAATCCTCAGCCCTTGGGTTTAACCAAGCCATCATACGGGGGGGGGGGGGGGGGGGGTCCAAATGTCAATAAAAAACTTCATCGTCATCAACATCATCAATTCATCATCAAGTCGAAACAGGATTAGAGTATTGTTTTTTTCCACTGGGCTATTGGCTTGCCATTGCCCCCACTGTGTGTAACATTGGGTTACTCCCATCCCAGTTCAGTTGCCAGAGCAATTGTTCTAGTGCAAATATGGCAGCCGTATTGTTGTCATGTTACACTTGTCATAGCACTGCACTTGAGTCATGACGTCATTATGACCTTTCATAGTGAACCGGGAGTGCATCCGCCCGATACATGAATACCATTGGAAAACAGCATAAGAGAGAATCTGAATAATAATAGTATGTATCTTCATTTATTTTTTTGAAATCCACATTTTCCAAACCACATAGGCCTAATTGAGAAAAATATACAAACAATGCTGATAATTTCTAAACTATCTCAATCTTAAAATTTCGCTTTGTCTTCGTCCTTTATCTTCGTTTCTCTTTGCCTCTGGCAGCCGCTGCTTGCAACGAAACATATTTTCCCTGGAGGTTTTATCAAATGGTTTCATCATAAATCAAAATCAAAGATGCTTTGTATCAATGCACTTGTACAATTACCAGTGTTGTTAAGTAACGCGCTACTTGTAGCATGTTACTTTTTTTGGTAGCGAGACTGGTAGCGCGCTACATTTGAAAATGCGGTAAAGTAGCGAGTAGCAAGCTACTATATACGAGTATTTGTAGCGAAAAGTAGCCGCTACTCTATTTTTGCAATAGACAAACACACGTTCGTTTCGCCCGCCACAATTCCCACCGTCACAGGTTCGGAATGACGACTGACATTCGCCTTCTGGCACTATAGTCCCAAAACCGCCTCCCCAGCACTGAGTTTCCTGTTTCACCCCGTGAGTTGTGATATGAGTATGATTCACTTCCGGACCTTACCGCCGTTCCAATAAATAGTACGTACTCTTGGTCCTTTATAAAAAAATGAAAGTAGCTGTAAAGTAGCGTCACTACGTTTTTTGAGTAGCTGTACAAGTAGCGAGCTACTTGACAAAATACAGTAGCTGAAAAGTAGCTAAGTTACTTTCAAAGATCAAGTAGCTGTAGCTGTAACAGTGCTACTTTTAAAAAGTAGCTTTAACAACACTGACAATTACCCCCCCCCCCCCCCCCCCCCCCCAACTGTCATGTGAAAATATTACCTTGAATACCTTATTTTCTCATTATCAGTAGTTCACAATCACACAACTATTTTAAGATTCTATAACAGAGCCAAAACCACTATGCCGGCATTCACACATTTCTAAGACGTGAGTAGGTACCGGTAATGTACCAGAGTTTTGAGGCCATTAACCTTAAATCTTTGGCCTGGACTTGTGTGACTTCAAACTAAATATATATAGGCCTATGTATACGTATAGCCTATAGTGTATACTTGGAGAGGCCAAAAGGCTGAGTTAATTGGAACTCAGAACAAGATAAAACATGTTCTAGGGTGCTTACGGAAACCTACATCTGAGTGATCCGATCACTCTTTTGCTTACGAAAACCTACATCTGATACATATATCTGCTTTCGGAAACCACTCAGATTCCTCCGATCAAACGGTCGGAGGAGCAGATCAGTGATCCGTCTGGAAGTAGGATCACTTGAGATTCGACGAGCATTTACGCGGGAAATTGATTTCACAAATTCACGATGAATATTGAATAGTGAAATAGTTACAGTAGAGTGCGGTATTTGTCACATGCTGTTGCTGTGCATACTGTGCAACTTAAAGTGCCTTTTGAAGTCTTTGCGTATGAAACAAGAACACATTCATCAACAATTAATGGTGAAACATGATAGGTATTCAACATAACCTTAAAGTGGCACATTCTCTATATACTTTTGGATGCACACTCTTTTATTTTTCGCTTTCTCATTTTTGTCGTCTTCGTAATCATCAACTATAGAACTTTGTAGTATTTTTATTCCAGCAGCTATGCTAGGCCTAGGCATTGATTAAACAACCTGTTTAATCAATGGCCTAGGTTCTCGCCCTCCATGTTTGTTTACATCGGAAATCTGCTCGTTCGGAAACTGACAGCAAACCCAAGTGATCTGGATAAATCTGTCACGTGACCAGATCCATCCGATCAGATCCATTTGGGAGGTTTCCGTAAGCACCCCTAGTGAGGGGAAAGGTACAGAAGGACGACAGCTTACCTGAGAAAGTAGATAGGCCGCTTAGAGAAACATATAGATGAGAAGACAAATAAACTGAGACGTTTCGGCGAACTAGTGGTCTTGATCACTCAGCGTGAGTAGAAAAACTAAACTAAACTTAAGACCTGCATCATGTAAATTCACCCTAGTCTTAAGTTTAGTTAAGTTCTTCTACTCACGCTGAGTGATCAAGACCACTAGTTGGCCGAAACGTCTCAGTTTATTTGTCTTCTCATCTATATGTTTCTCTAAGCGGCCTATCTACTTTCTCAGGTAAGCTGTCGTCCTTCTGTACCTTTCCCCTCACTAGAACAGGTTTTATCTTGTTCTGAGTTCCAATTATATAGTATGTAGCCTAGGTTTGTGTAAAATGAAAAATTATAATACTGTATATGAAAAATTAAAAAATTATATATGATATTAGGTAAATAAATATGAAAAATTGGGCAAAAGTATTTATTTTATAACTGTTGGCATTCCGCCCGGCAACGAAGAAGATGTTACCCCAAGAAATGGTGTAGCACGCTGCTCCGCTCAACCCGACTGGAAAATTGGATAAGAGGCCAAGATACATATATATATATGGATTAAAGAGGTCAATAGACTGGTAATATGATAAGTAGAAGGATAAACCCCAACAGCTTACCTGAATTGTAGATCGTTGTGGTATAGGTTTTAAATAACAACATTATTATTATTATTATTATTATTATTTATTTACCCAATAACAGACATACACGGTACAAGACCGTGATCACTAATGTGTAGACAACTACATATATATATCTGTCATCACAGGTTACTAATTAACTGACCACACAAAGTAGGCTGTGCTAGTATTAATATAATTATTATCTGTGCTGCCTGTATAAGTTAACTTTTTATTTTTATTTAATGTCTCCTATTCAGTTACGAAACTACCAAAAACAAAACACAAAATAAGTAAATCAAAATTACAAAATGATTTAGCAGATAATAACACAACAACCAAAGAAACCAACAGAGAAGGCCTACGAACAAGAAAAATTGATGAGGGTAAATTATAAAAACTGTTTGGCCTACGTAGTCTAGCCTATAAATCATGGGTGTACAGTCACTACCTTCGTTTTCGTAGTTCTGAGCAAATGGCTTTGAAGTTTAAATTGCCACTTAGTGACTTTTGGCAGTCAATATAGACCTAAACTAAATTTTGGGAATTGGTTATAGCATTTTAAATTCACCCAACATGTTCTTTACCTAAGCCTACAACCCTACATTTTCCATTTTCATTATCTAAGTGGTTGAATAAATAAATCAGTTATTGTCAGTTTTTTTTAGATGGCAACAAATAAGTAAGTGCATTTAATGACTTGCCTGTCAACAAAACTTTTGATTGGAGTTAGTGAGAAAATATAAGCCGTTGCTACCCAAATCTGAGTAAGGACTGTACTTAGTGACAGTTGGCACTCAATAGGGGAGTTTTTTTTCTGGATTTAATGACATTCTTAAGGCCTCAATTTCACCAAAAATGGAGTTAGTAACTTTTGGTTGAATGCCCACAAAATGTGAAATTTCCTATTAATAAAAAATGCTATATTATTTTGAGATGACAGAAATTGTACACACATGAAAATGAAAGTAAGTCACTGGCCTAGTGTTCATCAAAACAAAAAGGGAGAGGGAAAAAAAATTGAAAACAAATAAAAGAATACCTGACTTTGAACCTAACTCAAGAGGGTTTGAAGAAGAAGGAAAAATATCGGAATAATAATTCATATATTAGGCCTACTTAACAATGCACTCAGTGCAATAATAATATAGAATCTACTTTTTTTTTTTAAGTTGAGTCACTCATAGGACAGGTCTGCTTGGAGAGCTACCTTGGCCTAAAGGAGGGTTTTAGTTAGAATTAGTGTAGCCTTATGGTACTTACTTACCCAGCCTGATTTCTCAAAGTATCCATGAAACCTGACTGAATGTATAGGCCCTACGAGTAAAACAAAATGCTCACACATACACAGAATGGATGCAATTAAGTTATCTGTGGAGCCCCGTAACATTCGTAATCACGAAATCCCATGATCGTTGTGAACATTGCTCTATTTGATAAAATGTCGGCGTTTAATAGTGAGAGAAGTCAAAAATATAAAAATTAAAACACTATATCCAGACATTGAATTGCCAGTCCCGGTCCTCTAGGGGTCAAGACGCCCACCCGGCAAGTGGGAGACCTGGATTCGATTCCCAGTCGGCGTGGGTTTTTTAATTTCTGGATTTCACCTTATATATTTATATATATATATGTGATATACAGCTCGATAACGGTATTAAACGTTGAGTACTTATACCGGGGACGACAAGTTTCGTACACTCTCGATTGCATGGGTACTCAGCCATTTTTAGCTTTCGATACAAGAAATGGCGGAAACGCCGGTGTTAATACGAGTTTATTACACAAAACTAAACTAGGACAGACTGTAGCTTTAGACCTACCTAGAATGCAGTGGAATCTTACAATAGAAACGTGTTGAAGAGATAACTGAATTTGATAACTTAAATTAGTGAGCTGGCGTTTGAAAATACGCTCTTTAAACATAAAACGTCATCCAGGTGGATAAATGGATAAGTGCTGACAATTCTGTCTTCAAGGGGTTGTGGGAGATGACCAACAAGAGCCGGTAGGGTGTCCTTTCATCCTCTTGACAAGCCTTGTTTTGTTGACAGGTTGAAGAGAAGAATCCAGATGTTTCGAACCTAAACGATGGTCAACTGAAAGCCCTACTTGACGAAGCACTTACATACAAGTGTCCAAAAGACCGAGAGGGGAAGAGTAATCTCTTCATTGTAAGTTCAGTTCCAGTCTCATTGTTAAATTTATATAAACAGCATGGGAATTTTAATTTTCCACAAAAGATGTGAAGTGTATTATACTGTATACAAGTTTGCTATGCAAAACTATTGAGTTGTGTAGGTTGAACGATGTTAGTACAGTGTAGTTTAGAATCCTAAAGCTCTGTCGTGTTAACAAGCAATGTGAGCTGAAAAATTTTCAGAAGAAACGGTACCTGGAATTGGAAATGGAATTCCCGGTACCTGCTGGTTATTGTCCAGTGCATGGAGTGCACTTGTTTTGCTTTGCATTGTGTCTATACAGTGCCTGGCAACAGATGCACTGATAGTATCTAACTACTATACCGGAGGCATGAGAAAGAGATGCAACTAGAAACAACTGAAATCGCTGCCAAGCACATCAGAAATTGTTATGATTTTTTCCCCTCTTACTTATGCCTAATGTTCTAACATCAATCATCCTCACATATCAAAGTTTTCACAAGATGAGATACTGGCTTGAATCATTGAGTTTATTAGTGTAGGGTTAGAGACCCAGCGGCCATTGGCGGCTATCTACCAATAAATTTCCCGTGGACTCTAGTAGTACGATCTCGTACCGCTAGAAAGCGCTACACGTACCCACTGATGTCAGCGTTCCTGTGGAAAGAAAGGGATACTACGTAGTACGCGCAGATGCGAAGTCGGTTAGGTAGTAGTATCCAGATGGCGGTGGATATTGTTATTAAAGCATTATCATCTGTTCTGATAAACATGTCAAACGGGCACGAAGTTAACAATAAGTAAGCTAATACTTTATTACAACACATTATATAAGGTTTTATACATAATATAGGCTAGGCTGTAGTCAGTGTTCTCCCCAGGCCCTGACCGCCGGGCGGCCCGCCCGGCAATAATTCCCTGCCGCCCGGCAAAGCTTTACTCCACAATTTAAAAAAATAAGCACAATTAGGCCTACAAGTCGCAAATCACACACAGAATTTGAGCAATTGGATACTTCTGTGGTCCGCCGGTTGTGTTGGCCTTGGCTGTCCGGGTAGTAAGGGGGGGGGGGGGGGGAGGAGCAAGTCTCGCGACACATACGTACGTCTTTCCTCCATGGTGTCGGCCGCCACACTGCAGGGCGCATGCGCTTCGCCCCCTCACAGTGGCCCTGTACTGCGCATTAGCGAGTCAACCAAATGAGTCAGTGACCGGCGGCCTACGACGTTTTCGGGTTGTAGGTGGATCGTGTGCTGTTAAAACTGTGTAGGCCTATAGTAAATGTTTATTGCGAACGTGCGATTATTTTAAAATGATTGAACCACATATCCAGTTGATTACATTTTTTTAAATGTATGTGCAAGTGGTAAATCTTATCCTAAATTACTTACCTATCATAAACATAGATATGAAATATCAATTTTGTTTACTTACTGATTAGAGACCGTAGGCCTAAATACAAAAATGAAAAGTCATATTTGTTCTCAATAAAATAAGACATGCTCTTACCACAAAAGCCTAAAACCCTCTAAAACTTACCAAATCCAATCTGTGATCCAAAAATTGTTCTGGGGGCAAGCCCTTGGACCCCCATCTTTTAGTCCCTTCCCTGAAAATACACTACCCGGCAATGTTTTGGAAATACCCAGTGAATTTTTTTTTCCTGGGGAGAACACTGCTGTAGTACTACGTTACTAATGTAGGCCTATTAATGTAGGCCTAGGCTTATTGTAGCCTAGTAATGGCCTAGACTAAAAGAGTTGGGCCTAGACCTAGGCTAGACCTAAGCCACGTGATCGTACTACGTAGTATCCCTTCATTCCACAGGAACGCTGACATCAGTGGGTACGTGTAGCGCTTTCTAGCGGTACGAGATCGTACTACTAGAGTCCACGGGAAATTTATTGGTAGATAGCCGCCAATGGCCGCTGGGTCTCTAACCCTACACTAATAAACTCAATGCTTGAATGTTACTTGCTTCAAGGCTGTAGGCTACATGTAGGCTGTAAGCTAGCCTGCAGAACACCCAGTATAACATAACGCTCAATATAACAAATATTTCTGTTTTTAACTTTTGTAATGTGAGGTTGTTACACCTTTCATACCTAGGCCTAATTAAGAACACTTACAAATGGAAATATTTATTGGAACAAAAAACATTCATAAGAGCACTAAATTCTCTATAGAGTATGACATATTTTGATTTTCTTTAGGGACAGTTTAAAAACTTTGAAAACAAATTGAACAGACCGAAATCGGGTGTTCCGCAAGGTATGTGAACATACAGCCTAAAGCAGAATATACACGGTATCACCTGAGTGGTCAGATGTATCTATGAAAAATGAAAAAAATGAAAATGAAATTAAATGCAAGTTTTTTTTATGAAGGCCACCAGTAATCTTTAAGTGATGGTCGTTTTTATTCAGAGGTAATAACACCTAGGCACTTTTACATTCAATTGCTTTCCTTATGTTTAGATTGCAAAGTGACATTTAAGGCTGTCTTTTCACCACATAATAAATTGTTGTATGTTCCCAGTCATTACTTTCGGAAGCTGAATCCGACAAGCCAGAATGCGGTGCCGGTGACAGTCGTCGGAGCAACCAGGGATGCTCCTTCGACCCGAGCACTTCGTCGCGTTACTACAACAGCCGACGCCGGGGCCGCAGAGATGCCCCCACCCCCGCGTTGGAACAGAACAGAGGAGGATCTCTTCAAAATCTAGTCCATGCGTTTTCAAACGAATTTGATTCCTCGTTTAGTTACTATACATCGCACAGTAGCGCACGTAGCAGGAAGCTAAAGCGGGGCTCTAAAGAATACGGCGTGTCTGTCAGTGCCAGGCAAAGGGAAGGGGGTTCGTTACCTAGCAACGTCAATGTAGGGCTTACGTTTCCGGGTCAGGACTACCGCCAAAGCTCTGCCGCCGCCACGGCAGCTTTACTCTTTGAAGATTTCACTTCGATTGAAACGCAAAAACTTGCTTCTTCTGTACCGTCGTCAGTTGGTGATTCCAAGTTCTCTAAAGTCAAGGATCAAGGACATAATTTGATTTCTGCTGATCCTAAGCCTGTCTTGAACAAAGATCATAACCCATTAGCTTGGAACGAGTTAAAACCACGCAAGGAGAAAGAGATTACGTATACCATAGTGTCTGAAAGTGAAATGTCAACAGAGTCCATGCCACCCGAGTTTGTAGCTATTAATATTGGGGATAGTGACAAGATCTTAAACCAAGTAGAAGCAAATAGAAAACTAAACGACGATAACAGAGTGTTGTTTGGGGAGAATGGGGACTCCTTAGTGTGTGACGAAGGTACGGAGATGGAGGTTTTGAAGAAGCGGGATGTGTACACAACGCGTGCTACATTCGAAGTGGGTCTTGGAGATGGGAAAAAAGCAAGAATTAAGGACAAGGACCAGGAACAAGAACAAGACGTTGACCTTGCCATCAAGTTCCCTCTTCTTCAGGTAGGCCTATTGGTAGTAGTATGGATGGCTGCTGAATGATAAGAGAGAAAATATTGATGCCATGAGGGGCATGGTGTTTTCAACTATCTACAACATTTCCGAGAACAAATGTGAGCTTACTTTGCTACGGGAATAATTAGTTATATAGTTCTGATGAACATACCCTGAAATATTTGGCTACTGTTTATGTAGTAGGCCTATTCCATAATGAGTGTATGGGTACGTATGGGAATGTTGGTACCGGTATTTCAAAGTTGCACAACTTTGCACATCCGTGCTTCATTCGATTTTACTAGCATGCTCAGTGGCCAAGATCGATGCCTGCAGGGCAGAGGCCTACGTTATATCAAAGAATAAATTATGTGTATAAACAAAATATACTAATTATAGGCCAGTTGGCACATGATAATGAGATCTTATACTAGAGGTGCAGTAAAGCCCTTGTAGCCTGCCTAATTCAAAATCAATTCATTCAGATACAGGCCTATAGAGGTATGATCATATGGTACGTATAGGCCTATATTATTATAAGGTGAAATTTCATACTTCTATGTAGTGATTAAAGTCCCTACAGAAGATTTGGGTAAATGGCATGTAACTAATTTTTCTTGTTATTTAAAATGTTACTCATATGTGTTTCATGGGTCCCCTGCAATTCGTATTAAAGGTTTTTTTTACAACTGTTGATTGGTTTTCAGACTGAAAAAGCAAATGGTGTGGAGCCACTACAGCTGCCATCTACGTACAACTCGGTCAACTGTTTCCTTGGGCAGACTGAAAGAAATGGATCAACTTATCAGAGTTTGTCTTCTACAGGTTCTAGTATGTATCAGTCAAAACACATTTTCATTTTAGAGCTCCTACCAAAATGTGATTTTATTTATTTTATGTCAATCCTAATCACTAATCAATTAATTGGAGCTCAGAACAAGAATGTTCTAGTGAGGGGAAAGGTACAGAAGTACGACAGCTTACCTGAGAAAGTAGATAGGCCGCTTAGAGAAACATATAGATGAGAAGTCAAATAAACTGAGACGTTTCGGCCAACTAGTGGTCTTGATCACTAATCACTAATCAGTTAGGCCTATTAATCTGATTACAAAAGAGGACAATTCAAATTCTCTTCAATATGTACAGTAGGCTAAAACTACTTCATAGTAAACTCTTGGGGGCCAGATTATTATTTTGTTGTAAGGAACATTATGTTATAAGATACCTTTACATGCATTAAGAACTTTTTGGGACCACAAAAACAGTTTGTTATATAGATAATTTTGTTATAAAGAAGTTTCACTGTAATATATTAGGCCTAGCTAGGTATATTACAAGTGGAGGCAAAAACAGTGCTGCCCTGTTGAGCATATCAATTAATCACATCATGAATTCAGAGTCGATCCATTAGTCATCTGTTAGTGCTTGGAATTACTACACTTACCAATTTGCTGTCTATTGTAGTGATAACCTAACCAGTTTTATAAAATCCAGTTTCAGGTTTTTTTACTTTTGTGTCCTGCACAACAGCTGTGCCTTTACCCGTGGGCGGGGCGAGGTCTGGCGACAAAGGAACCGCCTTTCAGCTCTTATTTTCACTTCAACGTAGAGATTGCAGAACACACATGCTCCTGTCGGTTGAACCCATCAGCCACATTTGTGTTGTGACAAGCAGAAGGGGGGCGGGGGGCAGCAGTGAGTTTTTAAGTCTAGCAAAATCGAGCAAGTATTTGGACTCATGATTGATTTTCGAGTGAGATTTTAGCAAGTATTAATTTATTTTGTCTATAATCTCAAATTCTAAAAAAGACATTTTCAAAATTACTAACGCAACATTTTACGCGACGATATTTTCGCGACTACTTTCTGAGAAGTAACAGCTTGAATTCCTATTGGTGGCTGAGGTCAGTGCAATGCTTCTGAGTATTGGGAAGGGAGGCTGGGCAGGGCTTGGAGAGAGTGTCGGTGAAATGAATCACCACATGTACCAGTGTGTGAGTCTCGCTGCAGCTGTTAAGTGTAGTAAGTTATCTTGTCTGTTGTAACGCGTAAAATGTCTTCGGCCGGCAATAAGAAAAGTCTTATTTTTTTTTATTATCATTTGACTCCACTCATTCCAATGCTCTCACTTCCTTCATTATCCCTGTTCAGAATTCAGATGATAACACATGGGTAAAAACTAAAAATATATTTTATGTGATTACTGCGGGTGCTCACGCGCGAACAGAGCCCAGCTCACAGCAGTCGGCAGATTTCGAGCCTACAGTTTAAAAAACCATTCAAGCGACCTTGATGCCATGCTCGATCTCGACTCCGAATTTCGAGTCTCGCCCAGAAGTTTTTGAGGTTATGGATCAGGAAGACTGGAATATTATTGACGAACTGTCCGGACAAAGTCTAACTTGTGCATTCCATTCTGGATCAATTTGAAATTAATATTATTCTCCCTTTATACATAATATGAACGTATTAAATATTCCCAGGCCTAGCCTTGCAATCATTTCCTTAAACTATAAGATATTTTCAACCCTTTTAATCCAAATTGTCACAAATATTTTTTTTTTTTTTAGTTTCCATGCTCTTTAAGTAAAATTTGTTGACATGCATCACATAACATAAGCTTTTATGAAAATGCATCTCTAAATTAACACAATTACAAATGGTTGGTTTGGCTCGAACATCAAGCTTTTTATCCATTCTCGGCTCGACTCGACCTAAAACTCTTAAGCTCGCACATCCTTAATCTATGAACACATCTGCTTCAAGTCTTAATCCATCGTACTATTGAGTATAACAAGACCGAAACTGTAAATTTGATGCATAACCATCCATTGCTATGCTGACTACGCCAACGAGAGAAATGGAGGTAAAACTCAAGATACTAAAGTGCTAGGGATTTTGTTCAAATTCAACACATGGGTTAGCCAAGTGAAGAACAACTCTAGTACAATGTGTAATTTAAAAAAGACAGGGCCTAACCCAAATAAAGTAAAAATTTTGAATACTGTATTTTGTTTTTTTCTCTATAGCTATCTGAACCATAAATTTGACGCCGAACACGCTCACTATCGAAAAAGGGCTTGGAACCCCCCTTAGCCCTTTTTGGGAGGGGGGGGGGGGGGGGTGTTTCTATTTATTAACGGATCAAGCCCAAATTCACTATCATCACCGACAACCCTAATTTTTATAATACTGCAATATGTATTGTAAAAAATAACTTTTTTGAGTGCCGAGTGGACTTCAGACTTATCCCAGCTTGGCGCTGTTCCTTGCACCGTTCTTTCAATTCTCGCAAAGTTTCTCAAAATGGCATTAAATGTAGTATGCCTGCCAGGGCTTAGCCGAGGTCAACTTGCCTTCTGGTCTAACGTAAATCGCTTTCACTAATAATGTTAGTTTCATTTTTAATAGTTCCATTTAAAAATAGTTTGGCATCATAAACTTCTACGTGAAACCACATAATTGTTGGTCATAAAAACTGTTTGCATCTCGAAGGGGGGTGGGTTATATAGCAGCAGTGGTGGTTCTATGGGCCGAACGTCGGAAATGAACAAGTCAAAACTTGGAACAGGAACTTGCCTTCGCAGCATTGCATTTACATGTCGAGGTGGGGAGGCATCTGTTGTGGACTATACTTCAATTCAATGCAAATTTGGATGGATCTTGAATGCGAAATGCCCACTCTTCTCTTTAGCGAGTTCAGTTTTGTTCTTGAAATTACACAAAATATACTTGCCAAAGTGCAAGGCTTAGATGAATGATGTAGTACTTATTAAATGTGCTACTAGTATAGTGTTCTCTGGAAAGTGCCAAGGCAGAAATTTTTCAATAATACTGTACTCAACGGTACTTCAAAGCCCTTAAAAGCTTAATATTGTATGACTGTGTTTTCAGTGCTAAGCAACACTTTGCGGGTAGAGGGTACAAAGACACTCATCACGAATGTCTTTCCGATGCAGCACGTCAGCGTTCTGGCCATTCCGCCAAACTCCCGCTGGATCACAAACGCATTCGCTCCCGGTCAGTACAACGAGCAGGACTCAGCATTCTGTTGTTCCGTTACCATTTGAGCGTGAACGCTTTGTACGGTAACCTCCTATCATTGGACTCCTCTTGTGTGTTATGGGGTAACTTTTCTTCTTGGTGACTTGTGGAAACTGTTCTTCTTGGGAAATGGGTGGTGACAGCTTTGTGTGTTGTGGGCCAGCTATTGTTAGTGTTGGTGACAGCTTTGTGTAATGTGGGCCAACTTAGTGAATGATGACAGCTTCGTGTGGTGTGAGAGCTATTGTTATTGTGAATGGACAGTAATTATGCAGCAACCGTTCTTCTTGGGAAGTGGACGTTGAGAGCTTCAATGTTGTGAGCAAACTTTTCTTAATGAGAAGTCAGTTCTTCATTATGTTGTGTGACAACACTGTTGTTACAGTGAGTGAACAGTGATTATGCCGCAACTGCTTTTCTCGGGAAGGAGTGTTGGCAGCTTTGTATGTTTTGGCCTGTTGGGCAACTGTTTCTCATTCGTATCTAGCACTGACTGATGTATAGCAACTGCTTGTGTAGTATAGTGAGTGGGGACTGTTGTATGCCAACTGCTTGTCTTGTGTGAGTGAGGGGACTGTTGTATGCCAACTGCTTGTCTTGTGTGAGTGGGGACTGATGTATGCCAACTGCTTGTCTTGTGTGAGTGGGGACTGTTGTATGCCAACTTCTTGTCTTGTGTGAGGGGGGACCTGTTGTATGACAACTGCTTGTCTTGTGTGAGTGAGTGGGGACTGTTGTATGCCAACTGCTTGTCTTGTGTGAGTGGGGACTGTTGTATGACAACTGCTTGTCTTGTGTGAGGGGGGAGGGGACTGTTGTATGACAACTGCTTGTCGTGTGTGAGTGAGTGGGGACTGTTGTATGCCAACTGCTTGTCTTGTGTGAGTGAGTGGGGACTGTTGTATGCCAACTGCTTGTCTTGTGTGAGTGGGGACTGTTGTATGACAACTGCTTGTCTTGTGTGAGGGGGGAGGGGACTGTTGTATGACAACTGCTTGTCGTGTGTGAGTGAGTGGGGACTGTTGTATGCCAACTGCTTGTCTTGTGTGAGTGAGTGGGGACTGTTGTATGCCAACTGTTTGTCTTGTGTGAGTGAGTGAGGGTTGTTGTGTGACAACTGCTAGTCTTGTGTTTTGAGTACATTGGTCAAGTGCTTTGCAGAGTGGGTGAGCTGCGAGTAATGTTATATCCAGTAACAGCTGGGCATGCAAGGAGGCCCTGTTTCTGCTTTATTGATTTCACATTCTCTGTCCTATGAACTGCTTGTATTATTCTGGTGCATATGGCTCCAAATGTTCGAGGATACAATGGCATTTGTTCAAGCTGTGATATTGTCTGTACCCATGTTTAATGTGGTATAATAATAAATAAAGATGGGCATTGATAATATAAAAATCGATATCAATCACCGATAAAAGTAAATTACCATTCTTGATCGATAAACTCAACAAAAGATTTTCTTTTGATTGGATACAGTAAAACCTTGCTCTAACAAATCTTAAGTGGGTTAAAAAACCTTCTTGGAAGCGGGAAATCGTTCGAACACGGTATGCAAACAAAGTCCATCGAGATGTTTATTACCTTGACTTCCGTGCGTAATCGTATGACCAATGATGATCGGGATTCATAGGCTAGATTTGTCCGTTGCGGGTATTGGTTGCTATGGATATACCGGGAGGACAAGGGGGGGGGGGGGGGGGGGGTCTGTGGAGAACACAGCCGTGTGCCGCGTCTGCCAAAATGTAACCTTACTGGTTATCTCCATATCTAACCACATACTGTCACACTTCCTTGGTTTATTTTAATATCATCTGTTTTGTTCCGTCAACATTCATGTGTGTATTAATATATTAAATGATCGTCTATTATTTTGAGAGTCCTGTTGGAAATAATGGATCAACGTAGACCGTCGAAACCGACATTGAAACATAAAATAATCCCAGCAAGATTATAGAAACTCACATGGAATACCATGTGGATACCACTGTGTAAAATGCATCTGCTAAATATTAATATTATTTCTTTCTCATTTTCAGATACGGTAAGCAGGCAACCGTTATTAAATAGATATGATTCAAGTGGGGACTGGAAGGTAAGGAATAGATATTTATAAACATGTGTTATAAATAACTAAGTACTGCAGGTGCCTGGGTGGTAGTAGGTCTATGTTCCATCTTCCACCAATTCATGTTTTTTTTTTTTTTTTTTTCACTTTTAACCGATACTTGCTGATATTTCACCTGTCTCATGTGTATTTGGAAATAGTTTCAAGGGCAACCCTGTATTATGATAATGGTGTTATGCAGTTCGACAAGTTTTTGCAATGATAATTGAGGACCTTGATATTAAATTAACTGAACTTTTTCAGCTTACAATTGCTATAGCCTACTCGCTGTGTGAGGTTACAGGCAACCAATGCCTTCTAAAGAGTTTTGTTGTTTGATTCAGTATCACTCATGAACATATAATGCCCCCCCCCCCCCCCCCCCCCCTGTGACTTTGGCCTTGCCGTGATGTTTTTGCAAACTAGTTATTTTACTTTTTTTGTTAAATGTTTTATTTTAAAGAAAAATAATTGTAGAAATGGGCTGAATGGTAGCAATGGCATTTTTCAATAAAATCCCTCCCATGATCCAAGTTCACAGAAAGACAAGAGTGTGTGGAGAGAACATGCACAGTTCTCAAGAACTTTTTTTAATAAATGCTTCTAGACTACTTCTAGTCTATTGAGTACAAGCCATTTTACAAATGCATGTTATGACAATTTAATTAGAGGTGTTTTTTTTTCGCAAGGCGCGATTAAACAAAAGGTGTGCGTACGTAAGTGTGCATAAGTACGAGTTACAAACAAGGACACTTTTATCACAATTACTGTATATCGCAAAAATCAAGAATTTGTAATAAAAAAAAACTTCAGTTTATATGAAATAAGAAGAAACAAGCTAAATCAGGGTTGCCACCAAGTAATTTTTTAAATCCTCAGAAGATATCCAAAAAATCCTCAAAAATCCTCCAAAACACATTTATTCTGCTGTTATTTAGCATATTATAAACTGTGAAAGAATAAAAAAAAATTTTAGGTTATGTTTATTTTTAGGTTATGTATTATGCCGGATGATCTTTAAGAATTTACCTCTCCATTATAATTTATATACAAATAAATAAATAAATAATAAATTAATTTGTATATATATATATATATATAAACAAGAAACCAGGCAAATAACAGCATAGACTCATATTATAAAAAGTCAGTTGTCACGTCACGGGCTCACGCTCACGGTTCTGTTCTGCTTGTTATCAACGAGTCACGGGCAACGCGCTCTAAAAGAACACACACGTTCTGCAAAGTTGACAATAGATGATGCTATTTACTACTAGACCAATCACAACGCTTTAGGTACCCCATTGGCTGTCTCCCACACAAGCTCCACCCTCTGCTTGCTAGTATAGCAAGACAACTTACAAAAACACAGTTGAAATCTCGATGTTTCACATGTGTTTTGAGACATCGTGTCTATGCTGCGGGTTCAAGTGTAGATTGTCCAACTTTACTTTTTACGTTATTAAATCGTTCTTTATGGCGGAATTTTCAAATTATAGTAAATTTCACGGTTTTTACAATAATGGTAGAAAATCCGCCAATTTGGCCGTTAATCCTCATGTCCGCAAGGCACCCAAAAAATCCGCAAAAGAGGATAAAATCCGCAAAAACGGCAACCCTGACTGCTAAATTTTGTTACTACAGTTGACAACCCATCTTTTAATGTGGGTTGGTAAAGGGAATTACTATTCGATTGGCTTTCAGTGAACTTCTTTTATCGACTTTGAGGCGTCATTTGACTATGGATATGTTCAATGGAGGTGTATCCCAGCAAAACAAGCCCAAAATGATGTGAAATAGTTAATTTCTTTGTAGAAGTGTAAAAGTATGCCAATTTCAATGGAAATAGTGAGTTTTGAAAGATATCGAATTAAATTGCCGGCATCACATGTATACTGTATTAATTGCAAAAATAAAATAAGTTTTAAAGGCCACCAAACAACATAAAACAAAGTGTTAAAAAATTGATTTGGGATGGATTACTTTCCCATCGCACTTATTGTGTTTGTGGTTTTTTCATACTCGATCCATCATGTTCATTCAGCTATGTATAAAAGTGATAATCAAAGTAGAACAATAAAAGAATCTTAACAATAGGCCTATACAAGGAAGTAAATAATAAGAAATCAAACAAAAATTGTGTTTATTAAATACACATTACTTAGTATCTTCATAGATTGCAACAAATTTGGGTAAGTATCCATACCTGAAAATTATCTGATACACTTGTATTTTACTACCCAAATCTAATCCAAAGTAAAAAAGTGCTATCTGCCTCCCTAGCTGTTCATTTTTTCGATTTGTTTTGACTGATCATGTCATGTAAGATCATCTAGGTAGAGATGTGCAAATATTTTTAAATTTTCGAAGTACATACCGGTATTCAATATTTACGAAGTATTCGTTATGAATGATTGGTTTTGAACGTCCCGCCGTTTGCCCCTACTTAACAGTTTACTGCATATAATCTGCCTTGTATTTGCTCACAGTGCTGGTACAATCAGTCAATAAACATTGAAACCAATAATATTTATTAATTATTGTGTGTAGTACTACTGCATTATCGTGGGAAATATTCGATATCAGACTTTTTAAGCCTGGACTATTCGATATGCGAACTGAAAAAAACACTATTTGCACAGGCCCTACATCTAAGACATTCACATATCCAAGTTATTCTTGTGCTGTAATCAATTGTTTTGATTTTTTGTTGTGTAGTTACAGAATGTATTAAAAAATACTTCATATTTAGTACCTATTTACCTTTTCATAACAAGTGAAGGATATATTGTCATGCAAAAGTATATACCTAGTCTAGTACATGTAGGTCTACATATAGTATTCATGCAACTCTTGATTATTTTGTGCTGTTTTGGTTTGTCACTCTTCTCTAAAAAGTAGAGCTTCTAAATATATATGTTCATACACCCATGCCCTGTATGAGTAAAACAATCACCTATTTACTAAGGCTGGGCTTCGACATCGATTAATCGATTAATAATCGATGTCGGTGACTATTTTCGACATTGATTTTTTTGGTTTTAATCGATTTTTTCGTCAATTAATTAAATAACTAACAAATTGTCAATTTTTGTGGTTTCCCGTAAAAACGTAAATTCACTTCAATGCGATAATTTTCATTTCACATTTCAATTAATTTAATTGTTGTCACGCGAGAGCACCCCCCCCTCCTTCCGGCCGCGTAATCTTTGAGATGGCATCGCGTAATATGCAGTCGGCAGCCGCGGGCGAGGGGTTGGCGCTTGGCCGACGGAGAAGCAACGATCGCCAGGAAGCGAGTCCGTGCTGGCCCGCACATACGCGGCCACTTCATCCCACCCCTCGGCAATAATATGCCTCATGTTGCAGTATTGGTAGCTATTAGTGGTCGTAGAACATATGATTTGCAGCAAACAAATATTGCTCCATTTAACAGGTGACAGTTTAGTTTTTTTATTAATAATCGATTAATTATCAATTTAAAAAAAAAAAACGGTCGATTATTTGCGTGTCGATGTCGAAAATATTCCGACATCGCGATTTGACATCAATTATTTGTTGTCGATGTCAATGTTGTCGATTTACATCGATGCCCAGCCTTACTATCTACTCTCATATATTCACCCGAATCTGGGGATCTGGTGTCAAGTATAACATGACCCTGCTTGCACCCGTCTGACTCAAAACTGAGCAGAAGCCCTACGAGTTTTAGGTCACTCAAATTTGAGGGGGGGGGGGGGGGGGGGGATATGTTAGGTCATTCTTCTCCGAGTAAATTTTACGAACTTAAATTCAAACCGGTGCTTGAATCCCCATAAAGAGTACATACTGGAACAAACAGAGATGTTTGGGTCGAAAGAAAAAATATTTGTACTGAAAGCGTACTCTGAAGAAGTAGTTACTTATTTTGACAGCGTGGAGGTCTCATCTTGTTACAAATTATGGAAAGGGGGGGAAACGTAGTCTGTACTCCAACTCTAGACACTGCACTTTTGGTTATGACTTCTGCTAAGCACTGCCATGGGAGAAATTTGGCTTCGTAATTGCATACTGTAACTATGGAACTATTTCCGGTTGACTAAAGGAGGTACCCATGTGGACTGGCGGGTACATGTGCCCCAGTCCCCATTGGCACCCCTAATTCAAATGTGAACTTACCAAGTGCCATTTTTTCTTCCCAGGGTAAATCGTTTGATGAAAATGGAAACGCCCTTACGCATGGTCACCGAGATTACAACAATGGGAATGAACGGAAATCAAAAACCCGAAGATTAAAGGTACAGTTTATGACTTGCTTGACAGAATCTTGTACATGACTGGGAGTTTAGCTTGTGTAGAAAACCAGAACTTGTTCGTGCATACCGATATGAAGGGTTTCATACTGGCGGGCGAAGATTTGTATGCTAAAAAGTAAAAACTATTAAAGATCCAGTTCTTTCCAAACTTAATTCTATAAACTAAGGTGTGCTAAAGTGTAGTAGTCCTAGAGTAGCCAAAAGTGGCAAAAACTAACACTGACATAAAGATTTTTGCAAAAATATTCACCTCCAGTTCACCTTTTTAAATCTTAAAAACGAGATTTGCAAAACATTTCACCATAAACTCCTGTCTCTGCTGATGACACTACCAAAACCACTTCTTAACAAACCAACAACAAACTTTTTTTTTTTTTTACAAATTACATTCTTTCATAAAACACTGATATAGTAGAAAACTACACTGAAACCCTGCAAAGTTGTGCCTTTCAAAAACAGATGTATTATTAGTAAATACTAAGGGTGTATCTCAAATCTCTATTTTGGCCTAGTTTGCCAACAAACACAACAATTACTTTATTATATATATACAATTACAATTGCTTTAATTAATTGTTACTAATTGTTAGTTAGTCTGTTACGCTAGTCTGCTAGCGTAAAAAATCGATCTAAGATGCACCCTAAATAATACAATAATTTAAACTATGGTGACTGCTTATGGAATATAAACTAACTGGTTGGTATTTTGGGGTGTATGCTACGTGCACATGTATAAGCGTGCGAATGTGGTTGCAGACGAACAACGACAGGAACGTGGTGATGTCGCAGAACATCGAGGGTCACCGCGGAGACAAGGACATCGACTCGCTCCTCGAGTTCATCGAGTCGGACAAGGAGAGGAAGGTGAAGTCCGGCCACAAGAACCGCAACACAAACGTGGCCAAGGGTCGGAAACAGCAGCAACTCAAGAAGACCAACAGCCTGGAGGAGATCTCCAAGACGAAGCTGGAGGATCTGACGTCCGACGGGACGGGAGTGTTGCGCGGGCCCAGGAAGCAGTCGACCATGGACGACGCCGACCTGGGCCGCGACCGCAGGGCGTGGGGAGGCTTCGAGGCGGAGGAGGGGGGGCGCAAGGAGGCCCCGCCGGTCGAGGAGACCGACTTCCACGTGGTCACCAAGAAGCAGCGGCGCAAGAAGCGACCCAGTGGGGGCTCCGACGAGGCGCGGGGGGGCCGGTACGGCGGGGCGCAGCGGGACCCCTGCCAGCGTAGCAGGGGGGGCAACGCCGGCTTCCCTCCTCACGACAGGGACGTCCTCTACCGTTACCACAGGCCGATACCTCCGGACCTGCGGAGGAAGAGCGCGTCCAGCATGCCCCCCTCGGACAAGTCGGACTCTAGCGATCTAGACAGTGTTCATTCTCTTCCCGTTTCTTCGAGCACTCCTAAGTTGGCCCTCGATCAAACTCCTCAAGCTTCCTATGCAGACATAGCTAAGATTTCTTCTGCTAATCCAGCAAACATTAATGTGACCACTACCAAATGGCCTGCTATCAGTAGCAGTAACCTCCAGTCTATTACTAGTTCCAAGGTAAACATTGGTGTTCCTCCGATGAGTGGTAAGGTGACCGCCAGCCCCGTGCCAAGTAGTAGCGTCAAGTCTGATGATGTAGAAGAGACCGAGCGCTTAGAACCGGCGCCGGCCAACTCAAAACCTCTTGACCCGCGACCAAAAAAAAATGCTGTGATTAATACACCGATAGATATAAAAGTGATACCTCCCTATCAAACTGACGACAAATTCTTTGTCACACAGGTTGTGGAAAATAGTTCAAATAAAGTAACAATAAACAATATTCAAATAGAAATTTCTGATCGAACAATCAAAGTTTCTCCGGCAATAAGTAGCAATGACGGAGTCGTCAAGAGAAAGTCTGTAGATTTAGCTCCAAAGCCAGAGACTGTCGAGGAAACGAGCAAGTTAATAGGGGACAATAAAAGTGACGTTGATAGTGCGCTAGCGGCTCCGGTGGTAGCAGGCCTGCCAACTAGTGAACCTCAAGTGCTACCAACAAGTGATGGCGCAGGAGTGCCAATTTCAAAAGTTGCCAAAAGTGACCTCTCTGATAATAAGAGTATTACAAAGACTGGCAAGGTAAATACAGGTAGTAAGAAACCAACAGTAAGTCTTTCAAGAACTGTTCGTCCCGCTGTGATTATTTTGGACGAGAAAGAATCGGTGTTTGTTAGTCAAAACATTTCAGCTAGTGATATAACTTTTGGGTTTGAAGTTAACGAACTGCTGTTGTTGTCGGACGGGGACGAAAGTGTGGAGAGTTCGAGTTTTAATAGTTTAAACGTAAGTGAAAGGCAATCGGTAGACCGAACAGTTACAACTGACATGGGCACGTGTGAGCAGGCATCATCACCGCCTGTAGAACCTGTAGATCAACATGATAGTAGTTCCGTTAGTCAAACCTCGCCCGCGGAAGAGAGCCAAGAAGTCGGCAACGTCAATGTGCCTAAAGAATTTGAGAATACTCCTAACCAGACCACGAAGGTTGACGAATTCTTTGCCAGATTCAAGTCTCCAATAACTCAGCTGACTGAGAGCCATACCAAGATTGTCAACATCATCGGTCTCGGTAAGTTATTTGATCTGTGTATTTATTGGTGACTCACCACCCGTTAAGTTTAGTTTTAGTGCAGGATGCGCTAGAATTACCAGTACTAGAAACACCACTTGCAAAACCTAAATAGCCAAATTTTAAATTAGACCTAGGCTTACAAATTACTTATTTTGATGTGACCATTTTTTTAAAATTTATTCAGGTTTAAAGTAAACCAACGCATTGTCTGTAAAAGTAGATATATTACATTAAGGGCCGGTTCCACCAAATGTTAAGCGTCAGTTATATTTAGCTAACTGTCAGTTAATTTAGTTTGGTGTTCCACCAGCACTAAACTGGACTTTAAATCTTTATAACTGCCAGTTAAACTAAGCGGCAGATCCTCTTCCGCTTAAAATTAAAACTTCACATTAGCCACATAGTAAACAAATGATTGTGAGGTTATGTGGAGGTATCCAGACTAGTCATCTCTTTATTTACCACTTGCCGGTGGCCAAACATCTACATTTGTGAACATATTTTATTTGCATTTTAATACATAGTTTGCATGTGGGCCCTATTTGTGTTAAGATTCGTTCTAAAGCCTAGGCTTTGCATATCCAGGCCTAGGTAGGCCTAGGCGCTAGGCTAGGCTTGGAACTGGGCTACGGCGGACGTATGCACAGATAACAGATTCAACTTGTACTAGGCCCAAGTAGGCCTACCCAGCCAGCCTAGGTAGGCCTAGGCGCTAGGTTGGGCTTGGAACTCGGCTACGGCGGACGTATGCACAGATAACAGATTCAACTTGTACTAGGCCCTAGCCTAGACCCTAGGTCCAAGTAGGCCTACCCAGCCAGGCCTAGGCGCTAGGTTGGGCTGGGAACTGGAAAGACACAGCCTTGCGGAAATAACGGGGCACGCCAGCTCTATTTATGCTTTAGTAAACGACCAATCACAGGCTCGCTTACAAAATAACTGACAGCTAACTGAGACTTCGAAAAACATGGTGGAACGCGACCATCTTTAATGTTCACTTTAAAAATAACTGACGCTTTGCTAAACTCAAGTTTATAATCATTTGGTGGAACCGGGCCTAACAGAGTTCTTTCTATGATTTGGTCTAATCATTAGAGCCCCGTGCAATTCCCAATAACTAAAAGTGTGTCAAAAACGTAATTAAAACACGGCCGAAAATGTGTTTTGTGCGGTTAGGATCACTTGGTTTTTATTTTTGTGAGTTCAAGCGAAAATGTGGCTTTGTGGCGATAAGCGCTATAATTAACTAGTATTTTGCAAATTTATTTACGAAATACACAAAGATTAACTCAAAAACCACGGAAGCAGGTTTTTTTAAACTCAAAAACCACGGAAGCAGGTTTTTTTAAACTTCGTATTTCTCGCATCTCTGTCGTCGGCCATGTTGTGGAAAAAAGTATTACTACTTTACCGATCTTGCCTCGTGTCATTCGATTATCGACATTAAATGTCGATAAAAGTGCACGAGGCGAACCGCTCTATAGTGGAGACACCTCGGACAACGAAGCAGTCGATCCGACCGACGAGCGCGCGTCGAGCTTATATTTACCTGGTTTGTAAACCCCTCGTTAGGGGAGTAGTCGGGCCGACTCGTTCGCGCTACACTCAATTCACTAATTTCCTAGAATTTCATAATTTGGCTACACAAACAACTGTAAAAGCTAAATTCCACATTTAAATTAATGTTTTATTTGAATTAACGTTTCGGAAACTTATTCCTTAACATAGATCAGAACACCACGAGCTTGAAACTTTTTTATTTTTTCTTGTGGCGTTATTATTAGATGAATGCGAATCAAACGATTTGTATACTGCATACATGAATTACATAATATGTTTCTTCAAAATCTTACTACAAAGACGATTAAAAGATGACAATATGCATAGGCTAAATGTATTTAGAAAACGATTGTGATAATTGAAAATTACCTAAACCCAGAAGCAAAAATAATAAAACTAGCACGGGGTATTTAACAGAATACAACAGTCCGCAATCTGATTTAACGATCTTCTAACTTTGAATATTGACATGGATGCGATGCATTCCCAAGGGTTGTACAAAATATGGTCATCGCTCAGAACCGGTTTTCGCCGGATATTCTGCTTCGTTGTCCGAGAGGTCTCCACTGTAGGTGCGCATAGTTTACGACAGCGCGTTACTTGTGCCGCATTTTACATGGTAGCCAACCTCAGAACGACTCACGGTCACGGACGTACTAATTCGTTGAGCGCTTTAATTTTGGATGTAAGCCTACTGAATATTAAGTAATTATTGTTTGTTTCTGAAACATTTTTATTGAAAGTGATTTACAGAAGTGCGAAAATGAATGCTAGTACGTGCATTAATGGTGGTAAGGATTTTACAATCGTGTAAAATTATTTTGGTACAGGTAAGTAAACAACCAAGTTGCGACGCCCCCAACTTGTTGCCAGAAGTAGCTCTATAGAATGTAGCTTAACTTCATCGTCGTGTTCCATAAGTACTTGTCGTCCTTTCTTACTTTTTATTTGCGTTTACGGGTATTTGTTTTAGGCCTAGACCAACTATTTTCTTTTACAAAATGGGTCGGCCTGTTTTTGTTACCGTACACGATCACGCATCTGCTTATAAACATGAAGGAATGTACGTGAAGGGATCAAATATTTTCATGTGCAAATTTTGTGACGCCCGTCTTTTTTTTGTTGGTCAAACACATCGATTCTTCTGCTCACGCGAACGAAAAGATCGCATTTAATAAACAACCCGAGACAAATGACAATTGACGATGGATGAAATGCATCAAAGGAAAAAGGCTTCGATATTCGAAAAAGAAAGATCATTCATAGCACAGTGAAGATGTTTATGAAATCCAAAATTCCACTCGTAAAAGCCTACTTTGCCCAAAACTATAGCCCCCTTAGTAGAAGTGATTTGTGAATTGTTTTTTCTTGTAGTCCCTATTATCACTCATAAGCAAAATAGTGAAAAAACAATTACAGTAATACGAATTTGTGCTATAATTCTTAGAATTAATGCTAATTTCAGCTAAATATTTTGGAATTAATGCTATGAAAAAAATAATTAATGCTACCTGCACGGGGCTCTACTAATCATATAAGCTCACAATTCCTCTACAGTTAAATCACATGAAACATCAAGATTAACATCCATCTTCATAATCAACACCTTGCCCAAAGGGTGCCATGATTGATCATAATAGTACTCCCAGGCTACTAGCAACACCAAAAGACAACAATGAAACAAATGAATTGAATCGATGGACAAACAACAGGCTTAAAAAATAATTTCTTCTGATTTTGGAAAGCAAAACAAACAAAAACAAATACACATACAAAACTTTCATTTAATCGTTGTCCATCATTAAAAGTTATAAGTGGCGATCAGATATTATCGCTACACTTGTTTTTATTTCTATAGGCACAGTGTGTTAGTACATACAGCGCTATATGTGGCCAAATTTAGCAACTAGCTGCCGAAGATTTCATTCCGCGGTTGAAAATAGAGGACTCAAAACTAACATAGATAGCGCTGCTAAGCAACCTCCTTTCAGCGCCATTGATGAATAATAACAATGAAACAGTCACGAATTCAGAAAAAGCCGATGTTTTGTGCAGACACTTTAAAGCCATCAGCACTCCTCAAAGGCGTAAACCAAAGAAACTGACAAAAATTGAATATCAACATCTGCCAAACGATCCCTATAACCGACCATTTAATGCCGCGGAGCTTGACTTTGCCATTAATAATCTAGACAACAAGAAATTGCCTGGACCAGACAAGATTCATGTAGAGTTTCTGAAACACCTAGGCCCCTGGGCACGGAAACTCATCCTTGACCTTATCAACAGTTCCTGGACATGCCAAGTCCCATCAAGTTGGAAAATTGCAAACATCACGCCCATTTTGAAGCCAGAAAAAGATGCCTTGGACCCAGCCAGCTATCGTCCTATTGCCCTTACCAGTGCCCTTGCTAAAGTAGCAGAAAAAATGGTCAACCTCCGTCTGGAAAATTTCCTTGAAAGTAACGACATCATAGACGAGGACCAGGCTGGCTACAGAAAAAAACGAGGAACTGTCGACCAAATTGCCTACCTTGTACAGACAGTGAAAGAGGGTTTCTCTAAACAGAAAAGTACGCTGGCTGTCTCTATTGACCTATCCGGAGCCTTCGACTCAACCGACCGATCATATGCCATCAAGCAGATGATCGATGATTTGGTGCCGAATAACATGATAAAATGGCTCCACGACTTTATTAATGATAGGCGAATAGGGATGTGCGAACCGGGACGAAATTCGAACCAAACCGAACCTTGAGCCCGGTTCGGTTCGGTTCCAACAACTATTTTATGCGTCGAACCTCGAACCGAACCTTTCGAAATTCCCGCCCGCTAGAAACCCCGCCTTCCGGAGCCACGCCTACAGTCGCGACCGATCGATATTCGATAATCAAGAGTCGAAAATATAGTTGCGAGCGACGCTGCGACGATCGATTGCGAGTGTGTCATTATGGCGTCATGACTAGCGAATTTGTGTGACTTCTTTAGGCGTTTTATGATGTTTTAGTGAGTTTGACAGTTTGTTTCACTTTCATTCCACCAGTGTTTAGATTTTTCTCTTCAAAATGAAACGCCGTGTGCTGGTGTTCGATGATGATGATGATGATGATGATCACGCGGGCGAGGTAGTGGACCACCCAAGCCAGACTGATAGGCCTACCGGTACTGTGACTAGCCTAGGCCTAGGTCCGATGCAACATGCGCCGTAGGCCTAGCGGTACCTGGTACTTCGCAAGACCTAGGCCTGGGTACAACCCCACTTTTTAAGACGCATTTTACCAAGCTTGCAGCTACGCAAAGCGAATGCAATCATTGTAAGCGGATTTTTCAGACACGAGGTTTGCGAACCTTTTTAATGCAGGTTCGAGGTTCGGTTCGAAGTTTTAAAAAACTGGTTCGCACAACTCTATAGGCGAATAAAGGTTGTCCACAAAGGTGCACACAGTAAAACACGCACCATAAAAGCAGGGGTGGCTCAAGGAACAATAACGGCACCAACTGTTTTCAAAATTGCTATCAATGGGCTTATCAAACTTTTGAAACGCTCCATCCCTGGCCTGACTGTCAAAGCTTACGCTGATGACTTTGTCATATTTTTCACAGAAAAATGCCCAGTCAGCATGGAACAAAAAATGATTCGTGCCATGAAAATTGCTGCAGGCTGGCTCCAGGTACATGGTTTTAAGATCAACTGCAGTAAAACCTTCTGCACCTACTTCACGATGAGCAATAAACCTTTTAATTTTAACATTCCTCTTGACGGTATAAACATTAAACAGACTGATGAGATGAAATACCTAGGCGTTACCCTTGACAAAAAAGTGACCGGTAAGCTCCACTTTGAAAAGGCAGCAGAAAAGGGTAAAAAACGATTACGTCTAATGCAGAGGGCCTGTGGTGTTTCCTGGGGTGCCAAATTAGATACCCTAACGCTGACATACACTACTTACGTAAGACCAGCTATCGAATATGGCACCGAAATTTTCCCTGCAGCCGCCGCCTCCCAGGCCCGTCTCATCGACAGAGTCCAAAATCAGGCCCTCCGACTCATCACCGGTGCAGTGAAAACCACCCCTATAGACGCCATGGAATGGTACAGCCAAATCGAGCCAATGCAGCTGCGTAGAGAACAGCGCGCTATCCAGCTGCATGAAAAATTGGCACGCCTCGACCCTGACAAATGGCTCAACTACCCAACCTCAAGAGTAATGGCTCACACCAACTTCGCTGAAGCGGTCACTATGCTGAAAGAAAAAGTCTGCCCCGAGCTCCTGGTGGCGGTACGCCAACCTTTTGACGTCCCACTGCCGGCCTCCCTTCCAGATAGATCCAATCAGCTTATACCAGGAATAAAAATAGATGGCATTGAGAAAAAGGAAGGTCTCGACAAGAAAGAGCTGAAAGCGCTAACTGAGGTACACTTGAAAAAGTATTTTCCTCTGAAAGAGTGGGTGCACATTTTCACGGATGGCTCCTACGACTCGGCCACACATAGAACCGGCTATAGCATCTACTGCACTTTCTTCGAGGAAGCTACTCCGATGGGCGTCGTCACAACATACTTCGATGCGGAGGTTGCAGCCATCGCCAGAGCGGCTCAAAAAATTGCAGAGGTGCCAGCCTTCCCACTCAACAAGACAAAATTTGTTATCCTTAGCGACAGCGTTTCAGCAATCCAATTTGTCTCTCAAGCAGTGAACCTCCACCCCCAATCGCTGCTCTTCAAAAACTCCCTTGCCAGTCTCCGTCAGCAGAATAAAGAACTAGAAATTCAATGGATCCCTAGCCACTGCCAGATCCTGGGCAACGAAAAAGCTGATTTCTTGGCCAAAAAAGCTACGAAAGCTGCTCCTCCACAAGCTGCGGCTACGTCCTTCAGAGGTGCTATAATCAAGATCAAGACAGCCATCAAAAAGGCGTACAAAAGCACATATGAAGAGGCCTTACGAGCCAAAAGCTGGTGGGCAGAGATCAACAGAGGACCTGATAAAAATTGGTCCAGAAAGACGGCCACCGCCCAGTTCCGGCTGGCAACAGGCCATGACGTCCTGCAGCATCACCTGAGCCGCTTTAACATCAGCAAAGAACCGGCAACGTGTAAATTGTGCAGTTCCGATGTACAAGACAGGGCACATCTTTTTAGATGTGCTGCCCTCAAGGTTTTTATCGACTCCCTGCCCAATGATATGAGCAGGCCAGAAAAGGAAGCAGTTTTATATTGGATAGTAAGACAAAAGAATGGCTGAAAAAGCCATCTTGGCACAAGAAGGAAAAAAAAAAAAAAAAAGAATGCATCTAGTCTATTTTGAGTGCTCTATAGAGCGCTCAAAATTAGGGATGACATCGGGTAGTAAAATCTGGATTCGATTCCAGCCCCTCCAGGATTCGGGTAACCCGAATCCTAGAAGCACAACCGCCCGTGGCAGAAGCTGCCAGCGTGCGTTCTGTCAGCCAGTGATGATGGTCGGTAAGGGGTGGGGGTAGGCCGAGAGCCAGTGGGAGCACAGGCATACCAGAACTCGCCCGCAGCAATTACACCACATAAAATAGGCCTAGTCTATTTTTAATCAAGCCGATATTGGGTACATAACGGAGCGGGAAAGTATTTTAGGAATGGAAACAAGTCATTTTGTTATCACCATTGTTGGCACATTGTTGAAGCATACAACAATTCAACTAAAAATGTATCAGAACAAGAATCGAATCCTTAGAACGGATTCGGGTAATTTTTGGATTCGGGTAACCCGGATACCCGATGTCATCCCTACTCAAAATACACTAGACGCATTCTGGTGGCAAGAAAATAAACTTCTATTAGGAGTGGTCTAGCTGTCAATTTTCATTGTTGTTGTATTGTTATTATTCATCAATGGCGCTGAAAGGAGGTTGCTTAGCAGCGCTATCTATGTTAGTTTTGAGTCCTCTATAGTGCTGGATATTATTGTGATATATTTTGTTTTTTATTGTTGATGTGTATTTACTTTGTTTTGTTGTTTTGTTTTGGCTTTTATTGTCTTGTTTTGTTTGTGTTTGTTGTGTGTTATTTGTTGTTTGTACGTCTAAAACGTGTCCTGATTAAAATGGTGGCTTGCCTTTTTAAGATTTACTGATGGGATTCATAATCTGCACAAAAATTTAAAAGCCGTATTTAATTAAACAATTTTCACAATTTGCCATTATCGACGTAGGAAGAACGACACTGCTTCAAGCAGGTTCTTGCGCAACTTTGCCACTTTGAGCGCTTCATTCGTTTTCGCTAGCGCCATCAGTGGCCAATCTCGGTGCCTATGGTTGCAATTTTATTATTTTGACAGCTGATTGTTTGTCCATCAGTTCAATTCATTTGTCCCATTGTTGTAGTCCAGATGTGAGGTCAGTTGCGGGTTCCCTATAGAAAGAAATCCTTGGCAACCACAAGAGGCCATATAGCCTACAAAGAGATGACCATGAATTCCGGCCTGAATATTTTAAATATTTCCTTACTCAATATAGAAATATGGTTTTGCCATTTGACATTTACCTCAGGAATTACAATGACTGGGCATAGCCTATAGTCCCAACTACTTCGTCTTGCTAATGAATAACTAGTAGTTGTCAATTCTGTACATGCAATAACTTCTCTATTTTATTCTAAATGAGTGTGCAAATAATAGTTTCTGAATAACCAGGATCGGAGATTAAGACTACAAAATTATTAAATATCCATGAATTTCCATCAAAATCTGTCGATCCATTTTATAGGTCCCTAACCTTAAAAGTAAACCATCTGGATTTTACAATCTTCGCTAGCCCTGACGGACCGTCAAGACCACACACATTTTAGCAAACATTTTTAACTTGTCCATTCCCATTAAGAGATTTATTTAAGTTAATTTTTTTTAAATATAGTCTGACAACTCCTTGGTTGTTACTTTGGGCTGGGGGGGATATATTGGGAAAGTGGTCAACCTTGGGACACTGGCTGTTTTGTATAATTCTATTTACAATGTGAAATAAAGGCGCACAAAAGAGTTAGCCGAGAAGGTTTTGGGCAGCCTTGGGGTGTCATTAATTTTGAGCCCTGTTCCCAAGGTGCATGTATTTAGGATTGCTTTATTAAACTCCCCATTGTTTTTGTTTGCATAGCTGCTACTGAAATTGTCCACTGCAATGGTGTTCTTGTCGAGAGTTGCAAAGCCTTGTTATTGTTGTACTGTCTGTCTAACCATAGCTTGTTCTGTTTTGTCAGCTTGGGCAGACGTGATGCAGGAGCTGGAGTCTGGTGGTGATGTTCAGTACTACGATGGACAGTGAAGCTGGGTATGTCGCCATCAGGTGGTTTACATTTATTCAGTCGATTTGAATTCAATTGCTAAACCCAACGTGAGCCAAATTTCCGTGTGTTTGTTATAAAGAATGAAGAAAATCAAAAAAGTTGTAAACAATATTTTTGTGTTGCCTTTTTTGATTGCCTACATTTTTATTTACATATCTCGAACAAAAACATACATGTGTAATTGTGCAAAATTATAGATCATTGTCACTAATTATATTGTCAAGGTAATATATTCGGTAAATGCTAGTTTATCGTGAAGTGAAACGAAAAGAACAAGATGTTAATAAATAAAACCGTATATGCTGGCATCATAACAAACGTTTTTTGGGATATTAATACTATCAATGTACAATGCTCTTGTAACAAAAGTTATGGGGATCTAGTTTGAAGTGTTACTGTGAAAATAAAATCATCTGAAACTGATTTTAATATTCACATAAAAGGTCAAGCTTATATCTGTAACAACTTCATTGCAATGTCCAAAATCTTTGTTAGTGGTTGCCTCCATGGTCAAAAGTGACACTGACAAATAATGTCTTTTAAATTTATACATATATAAACTATAAAGAAAAGACAAAATATGTTAAGATGTCCCGAAGGCCTACCAATGCAAAGAAGGAAAAGATATAGAAACCAACCAGATTAACAGTTGAGGTTAGAACAAACAACTATATGATGTTCCAATCAGTGTTGGATACCTCCACCCATTATGTGCATTTAACGTGAATATTTATTTTGCTATCCTATATCCACTGGCCCTTATTTCAGGTCAGTACAAATAGTCTTCTGTCGTGTTTCCAACCGTGGTAAACAGTTTGTTCAAGTTGGCAATGTTCGCACATTGTTGAAGCATGTCAAATTGTGTAAGCTCATTGGAACATGTTGTTTATTTAGTTTACATGTTGATACGTAATACAAATAAGGAAGGCCCACAATAAAACTGTCAAATGAAAAGACAAAGATGCCATTTGCTCCAAAGAAAATACAGTACAGTGGAACCCCGATTTTACGACTTTGAATGGACTTTTTAAAAAGTCGTTCATGGCGGGAAATCGTAAAAAGTGGGAATTTGTCAAAGTGTCGTTTTTTATGTGTTAAATATAATTTTGATATAAAGGATGTTTTAATGCGAATATAGTTTAAAAGCCCCATTGTGTTCTACACTTAAATTTAAACACGAGCTAGTATGTCTTATATATTTATGCAATCCCGTAAGTATTTGTCAGTTGACACGTATCGGTGACAGCAGCCCAGCGCTCCTGTGTGCGTCCAGCCTCGGTAAGTATGTCACCCCTCGGCGCGTTGAGGAGGGGGGGGAGTCTAGCGGGACCCGTCTGCCTGCAGCAGCTGAGGATCATTCACCCTAAAATCGTGTTGTATTCTTTCCCTCTCTCTTATATTAATCTTCTCACTCTCTAGTCTCTATTGATGTCCTTTTAAAACTAGAACAGGTGTATAAGATACAACCAACGCCTTTACTAAGCGACGAAATGATTTTACACCTAATGTTCTATTGGTCCGCGAAATCAATATGTTATCTTTCATGAGAAAATTGTTGTATAGTACGTATCATGATGCTAAAACGTTATTTCTACGCCTGTAATAAATCGAAACAGTAATGAAAACTCTAAGATCTGTGCTGCTGTTCCTAAGCCACCTGTGTGGTCAGGCAGTCAACCACTCGGGTCTCGCCAGCGTGTTTGTGTTGAGATAAGACCCCCAGGCGTCTCCCTCTCGACCATATCGGTCTGCACATAGTTTGTGACGGAAGAAGGGGCTCGGGAGTTGCATTCAGAAAAGAGGATGGCCTTGCAGAAGGTCATTCGACTCGTGAGTCGTAAAAGCGGGGGATAAATACATGGTAATATGATCACAGACAGAGAGTAATTCACACTTAAAAAGATGGGAAATCGTAAATGACGGGACTTAATGAAAGTGACTTATTTGACGGGAAATCGTTATTAGCGGGATCGTAAAATCGGGGTTCCACTGTATTTACCCGAATAGAAGGCGACCTCGAATTTAAGACGACCTCCTATTTTCAAAAATTTTAATCGAAAAAATCATATTCATATGCATAATCTTAACACGCAAATTTAAGATGACCTTCGTTATTTTAACTAGAAACAAAATGGAAATAATTGTAGTCTTAGACTCGGGTAAATACAGTACATAACAAGATTAATCTATTCTGTTAACATTTACTTGATTGTAGCAGTCGGCAGGTTAACCTATTCAGGATTTACCTACTTGGGCTAATTTATTTTTCTGAAGATTCAATTTTGAGGTTCAAAACTCAAAATGCACTAATATTTAGGGGCTCCTATGCAAATGCATTTTTTGAAAGAAATGCATCTTTTTTTTAATCAATTTTAAAAAAGTGAATCACTTAGGGCCTTGTTTTTTAAGACGAGTTTTCTAAGATTTTGTTCTTACTTTTGTATTTATTTTTACAATGTGCCTTCAAAATCTCAAAAGTGTATGGCATGTTATTAACTGCTTTTTCACACTCAATTTTTTAATGGTCAGTAAAAGCTTTATGCATCAGTATGATAATTCATCTATTTTTGTAACTGTTTTTTTGTCTCATTTTTTTATGTGGTAAACTCATGCTAGTGTCTGAATGAGTGACCATCAAATGAAAATAAATCAGAAAATGCATGATGGCCCAGTAAGCCAAAAATGCAGGCATAGGAAAAGAAGAAGAAGATCAAATGGCACACACTCTTGTCATTGCAGATAGCATTTTGTTGCTTTTATACCATCAATCTTTATTTATACTTTATTCTTGTATCAATACATGCAATGCTTGAATGCAAAATATGTAGGCCTATTGATACACAATTGTGTTGAATAATTTCATAGCATTGTGTATTACTGCATGTGGCATATAATGTGGTACACGTTTGGAAATGAGTGCTTTCCAAGGCTTTGTATATACCTCCGCTTCATTTGTAGGGAAATTAAATCATTGCCACCTCACTGGTACTTATTCTACATCTTTATGTATGTGTCACTTTGCACACATGAACATCATGCCGTAACACTTGACCTTGTTGCGACAAATAATCTGGTTGAGTTTTCTTTGTTTTTTTCTATATTATGGTATATATTTTTATATGCAAGTTGCTGTTTAGTATGTTATGATACAGTCCTCAGAGCAATTACTGGTAACATCACATATTTAATTTATTTACACACAAGTGTACAAAGAAACACACACACTCTCCTACCTTTATGTTTTATTACCAGATTGTTACAGTATGTTATTCAAATAAAAGTTTTGCTGTGGTTGTTGGCATTTCTGAAATGGATCCTGTTTTTGTGTTTGTCCAAGTTTGAAAAGGGAGTCAGTGATATATAATTATTTATAAAAAAATAGATCTCAAATTGAAATAATGTTTTGAGATACCCAAGTAAAAAATATGCAAGTTACAATACTAAAATGGTGGCGAAGTTATTGACCATGTCAAGTCACGAGCTCTCACCTTGCACAGGCCTTACAATTGTGCGCATGCATGGTCTAGTAGTGAAACTGAAGACTCCACGACAACACGCCCGTAAATCTAGCCGAGATTTACCGAGGTGTAGGTTTCTGTGCTCGTATCGGAAACTGTTACACATTTGGTGGATCTAATAAGTAAAGCAGCCAACTTGTAAACCATGCTTAAAAAGGTAAAAAATTAAATTGTTGGAAAATAGTTGTACCTTCCCTCCCAATTTCCTACATACCCAACCAACAACAACAAAAAAAATGCTGGATATCCTGTGTACTTATTTCTATTTTTGTGGTACATCACACAGTTCTTGTTTATCAAAATAGTGGAATGTTATTGGATGATTACATCTAATCATTAATTAAAAGTAAAATTCAACCGTGTATATGACATAAGAAAAACTGAATGCCTATTTTGAGTTACACAATTCTAGCACCTAGCTATGTGTAGAGCTTAGCTTGTCATCAAGTGCTGGCCTAGCTAAATGCCATATTCTCCTCAACAATGTTTTTGTTTGTTACTTCATCGCTTTGAGGTAATTTTTACCGGTGAACACAATCTCGAGCTTCTGTTGATACAGAGGGAGAGCCGAGCGTTGCTGGTAGACATTTAGTTACCTACAGACCCTTATAAACTGGTTCTAATGTTTGTCGATAAAATATGAATAGAAATTCCATTGGACTTTTCTCCAAAGATAAATTTTGTGTTTGAACAGATATATTGTTTTTACTTATATCCTTTGCCCAAGATTATTTTGTACTGTACTCTCAAAATATGTCTTTGTTATAAATAATGATCCATGCTTTTTTTATGTAAATTTCATACTTTTTCATGTTTAAAAATGGATTTCCTTTAGGGCTGGTTTAAAATACTGTTTTGAAGCAATTTTAATTGATATTATCTAGGCCGTTCAATTAGGTCCTGAAATACTGGACAAGTGGACCCCCAGGTAAGGCCATGTTATTTGGCTACCCATGAAGTGTGCAAGCATCGTGTTTCCATTATATGCATTCAGTATATATTCTTACTAATAGCCTGTATCTAATATGAAAATTGTCGTTAGTGCTATTTTATCTTGTTAATGATGTTATCTCGTTGCGGTCTTCTACTCGGCGTACTGCCTAGTCTTGTTATTTTCTCACGTTATCTGTTATCTAGTGAAGCTGTCTGTGAAGATCTTTAAAAGTATTCTTCTGAATGTTAATGTTATAATTTGTTATTTGTTTTGTTTTGTTTTTGTGGTGAGAACATCGCTATTGTGGGCAAAATGTCGACTAGTCTTGAAATTTGTATTCATATGTAATCACTGCCCTGTTCAATGTACATAAATAACATTTGCGATCGTTGACTCTTTCCATAAATCATGAAAAATTTCCATGAAACAATATTTGCCCAGACTATCAAAACCCACCAATGCAAGTTTTAATGGGCTGAAAGGGTCATACCACACATGGCTTTCTAGATTGTGTGTTATTGTAACCATATACCTATTCCTTTATGACGTGCTAAATGTATCCTCGGCAAAACACTTTCCATAAATAGCCACATGCCAGCCATTTTGGATGAATTGTCATGATATTAATTGCAACACAGATAAAAGTAATAGTTTGTTCTATGGTATTGATGGTAATGTTGTGATGTACCATGCAAAATAAAAATTCAAAGAAAAGCTTCAAAAATAAAAAATAAATATGGGCTATTGCAGCAAGCTTCATTCAAACAAAACCCTGGTGACGAAAATAAAGTCAGATCAAAAATAATTATCGTGTCAAAAGTGTACAGCAGTTCGGTTCCAATGGTGTTCGGCGCTTTAAGATTGTTTTAGCAAAAAGCCGAATAAATAATGTAACCATTGTTTGGTACCCCTGTTTTGAAAATAAACTATACAAAGTGTCACCATTCTAATCATGTTGTTTTTTTAATCCTTCTCATTGTTTCACCACCCACTCTTGAGCTCTTTGAGAATTTGTACAACTTTGCACTCAGGTGGATATGTACCAGCTAAACCATTTTCCAGTATAAGAAACGTAGCGGCAAATGCAGATTTCAAAGCCATTGATGGTCTGTGGGGGTTGGACACGCGTCAGTCATAGCCACATGGGGTAGCTGGCTTGACTTATCCCGGACGGGTTCGACATCATTTTCTAATAGCCTAAACTTGTAACATATTGTATAGGGTGTGCGAAAATAACACCATGTTTCGCTAATACTTGCAGTGTTGTGCGCAACACCACGATTATTAAGCACTTATCACTAATGACTATATGATAACAATAATATATAACTATGGGTAGGCTTACATGAGTAATTTACAGATTATTATAAAAAATACCGCGTTACACAGAACACAACAAGGTAACCAAAAGCGTACACAACCCGTATCGCACGGTAGCTCCTGTCTGTCGTAAATACAGCAGCGAACTGAACCCAAGTTGCTGAGACAAATTGGGTGTGTTGTGACAGTCGATGCATCAGTGATTGGCGTGTCCACAAAGACGAGGCTAATAATATGTCAACTCTCGGTCTTTGAATGCGCTTGAGGTCCGCTACGTTTCTTATACTGGAAAATACTTTAGATATGTACTTCTTAATTAGGGAAGTGGATTTCATTATCTAAAATAATTATAAAACACTTGCTAAATAATATAACACTGCAGCAAATATATTTAATTCTCGTATTTTGGCTACAATGCTAATCAAGACTGAGCGGTGATTTATGAAGATGAAGATGGCGTACATACAACAAGAAATATACCATCAAAATCCTTTACGATTGGATTAAATGCAATGTTACGATACAGTATTCTCTGCCTGGTGTATCTTCTTACTGGTGTATCTTGATTTTAGAAGTAGTTTAAAAGATACAAACAGAAAACGTTCAATTCTCGTGCTCTGCTGCCGTGATGGTGAGACATCAGACTAGGGAACAATGTGAACAGTAACTTGATGGGGTATCAACTAGGGTTGCCGTTCGATATGTTTTTTAATATCGATAATCGAATTAAGAAAATATCGATCAATAAACGATTATCGAATATGTTTTGTGTTGAAAAAATTAAATTAATATAAATCATTAAAGCGTTATTACGAGAATTATGATTGGCCGTAAATGAGTTAATTTGAGCCAATAGCAGAGCGCAAAGGTGGCGCGCCATCGGCCACGGCTGCAACTCGTTAGCAGGAAATTCAAATGTCGTAAATGCATTGGAAATTCAACATTTCGAATGGGCAAGCTATTCGATTATCGAATAATCGATACGAGAAGACTGAATCGATTATCGATCGTTTCGTGAAATAATCGTATCGATCGATACATCTATTATCAAACGGCAACCCTAGTATCAACATGAAGTGCTTGTCACAGGACTCGGAACAAACATGAAAGTTAGAAAATACAAAAATTATAGTTTTTTTTAGAAATTTTGTGGAAAAAGCATTCACCACAAATACTTGTCTTACACATTGGCTATCGGCATGAAGAGAGAAGAGAATGAAGCCCTTTTGACGACCTAACAGGCCAAATGTTGACATAACATACGAAGATCTATTATCTAATATAAGGCTATAGTTGTCAGGGAGTAGGTCAGGGATGAATGGTTGACATGAGACAGGCCGTGAAACAATCTACATTGGTTGTTGGTATGCACATTAGAAGCATTGTAATAGAGTAAACAATGGCAATTCTAAGTGTTCCGACATCTCGCATAGATTGTAACCAGCGTTATAGAAAGAAATAACAGTACATAAGGAGTAGAATCTTATATATTTTACAAAAACATGTATAGATACACAAAGATTGATAAACTGGTGCTCAGCAAGTGTACATACTTCTGTAACCCGTACGAGGGAAGGTCATTGGCCGGGAAGTACAGCCTTCTCATCAGTGTGCTTTTTCTCAGTACAAAATCGTTAATGAGTAAACCAAGTCAAATTGATAAAATCCAGAACCATTAAGGATGGAAACATGTACAATGTACATGCATTAAAATGGTTAATTAATTTTGATTTATTACCATTGTTGTTTAATGACAGTTTCCAATACTTTTGTTTTTACCCTTTTGATTGAATCATACCTTATATAAGCGTAATACACTAGTATTGAGTGGGCACTTCTACATTGGAAGCTGTAATCACTGTAATACTAATGAACCGTCAAGCCACTTCTAGCTAGGCTAAATGTGACAATCCTGATTACTAAGTGATGTATATCCACATAGTTTATTTGTAGAGGAATCCTGATGGTACATTTTAATGAGGGAAAGAACTGTCCGGACTACCAGGTTGAGGTGTGTAAACTTTATAAAGCCTCAATCATGTTTATACACAGCTATATTGTGTGTATAACTCATATGACCAGGAACACAGTTACGACCTCCACATCAATTCACACCAACCCAGGAGGTCACGGGTGCGATTCCCAGCACGGTTGTCCTCGGTGAAAATTAACAACCACTACCATAACAGGTTGAGGAGAGCCCCTGTCTGTATCGGATGATTGCTGATGAATGTCTCCAGGCCAGTGACCTCACCCCATACAACCCAGCCAAGTGGCACTCAAGACTAGGTTTACCAATGTCCCCACATAACTATGCACAGCGGGGGAAACATTAAGTAAGCTGGCTCTTTATAAACGGGCAATCGATGACGATCTTCCATGTCTGGTGATAGCTAGCAACATAGTGAGATCACTTTATGTTTCCACAGCAATGCAAAGTGAATTTTAAAGATGTAGATAAAGTTTAATAGATATAGTATTACAAATGTCTGGAAATATCACAATTTAAGCTATTATGTATAGTAATATGATTTTAGTACAAAATCCTATGGTGTTTACTAAGATGTGTGGCATGTAACATGTCTAGTGACAGTCAACACACAACACAAGTAATGGGACGATTGTCCTAGATGACGACCTGGTTATGCATCTCATTGCGTTGAATAAGTCGGTACAGAGTCCCAGCTACTCTGTCCCTATACGTGTTTTAGTTTTATTAAACCGTTTCATTTCAACTATTGTTTTGTATCTCACTAGATGGAACACATAAGACAAGGGTGTAAATACGACAAAAACACGAATATATATTTCTTTTTTAAACTATCATAACGTTAAAATATGTTGATGAGCTGGGCCTTACTGAGGCTAGAGCTTTCATGTTCTGTCCCAAATTTGCTGGTACCTCTCTCCCTAAGGGCAAATTTTTAGAAAACACGAACTATATTTTGACTACAAAACAAAGCCAGTCTTTTCATGAGGTGAGGAATTAAGAAATTGTTAGTGATGTGCAACGATATCGATATAGTAAGTAAATAGAGGTTCATTTCAATATGCTAGACTAGGGCTGAGTCGTTTAAACATGTAAACGCGCACAGGAAAATATATGTGTACAAATATTCATACACGCTTAACCATGTCCTATACCCAGCCCAACCAATCCCCCTCCCCCAAACAAAACTCACAGATTTTTCCAATGTCACAGCTCTAGACAACCCATGACGTTGGATTACGAGGTTGTTGGGGGAGGGGGAGCGAGTTCGGGGACTGGGCGACAAGCCGAGAAGGCATAGTTTGGTGTGTGGAGTCAAAATGACTGTGAAACACAAAAAGGTGGAGGTATAACCAACAATGAATATAACAACGTTGAACATTTTTTGCGAACATTATAACTCTTTTTTTGTCATCATTTTGTAAACAGGACAGGTGTTACGTTCAAACGCGAAAAATTTGGAAAATTAAACGTTTACTCCCAGCCCTATGTTAGATTCGCACCAAATCGTAAATATCGCAATATCGAACAAAAATAGAAGATCAATTTTGTTTTTAGTTACTGCGAGAAATGATCCTGCAGTAAGCTTTTGGAATTTGGAAGAAATAAAATACAATACAATACAATACAATTTCAGATGTCAAGCATTAATAAACTTGCAGCTAGCTTACCTATGATTGGCTCTATTGTTCTGAAATAAAATGTTGTGGTCAATTTCTAATATTCCAACCAGTTTACTGTAAGCATCCCTAATTGATAGGCTTAATTGTCTTGCATTGTAACTTATAAAAATCATTTTTGTATTGTTCCATCGTTTTACACCGCCGAAAAAAATTCTATTCCGCGATATCGATATAAATTTTACTTAATGGTATCTAGATACGATCTCGGCAAATACCGCCAATATCGACATTGACAAAAATGTCGTTGCACACCACTTCTAATTGTTTTAATCACAGCGGATTGAACCTGCTTGCGGATAATCACAGAATTATGTATAGTGATGTAAACTTGTGTTTGGTGCTAAAAAACTTCTCAACATTTAAAAATAGTCATGGTAATGGCAAGATAAAAAAAATTACTGTACAGTCTTTCAGGTCTTGGCACTTTAACATTATTTAACCCTATAGACTGGAAATCTTCAACTACGATAAGAGAGAACATTGTAGCCATGCAAAATACTCGCTCGACTATAGAACGTATAGTGTTCTTTTTACCACTACGATTATTATGTGAAAAAGTACAAAAAGAGATGTCATTTGTAAAAGAGACTTTTCTGCCATAGTAGAGCAGAAATAGCTATAATGCACTGTTAGGTAGCTATCGTGATGTGGCCAATGACAAACACATTTCCTAATGGTAAATTGTGTTGCCAGGTAAGTAAATCGCCATAGCAGGGCATGATATGGCAGGTACGACCATTGTACTCCATTTTTACTCTCCCAAATATAATGGAGTAAAACTGCAAGATATGGCTTTGAATTTCTAATCTCAACAAACTGACCATCTAAGATTTCATACTAAAAATAGCGTGTGCTCGTCTCGGCTGTTCTCGGGTCCTTTTTTCCTTCCTCAACTGGGATCCCCGGACCCATCGTCCTCTGTTGGAGCTGGCAGCGAGACCTTGAGCGATACACCCCTGGACACAACGCACATTAACACAACAAGGTAACTATACTCATGCTAACTCAATTCCAACTTCATTTTTTACTTCTTTAGTTAACGTCCATATACTTGAAAGTTGATAAATCTAATGCTGATAGCTTTTGACCCTGTATTGGAAATCTTAAAACTCCTAATAGAGTGGGTGTGACTACTGAGTTTAATGCTCTCTGCTATGAGCCAGATCGCAACTGTACGAAAACTACGAATGTATTGAAGAACCCCAGGAATTTGTTGATTTTCGTTCGAACAGGGTGCATGAAATGGGTACATTTCTACAGATACTTACAAGTGGGTGAAATATCGATTCCCATATAAAACATAAGTTAATTAATTATGATGAATTAATTGACAATTTACTATTTAGTAAATATGACAATTGATTCATGTATTGTCTTTAAGAATATGTCTGTGTGAAAAATTTCAGCTCGATCGGACATTTAAAAGTAGGTGAAATATCGATTCTAAGATTCCGTCCAGACAAACAAACTAACACATGAAGCTAGTATAAGCGTTGAAAAAAATTAGCACGCTACCCCGTTTTGTTTTGAAATGTAGTGTCCAACCGTTCCGCTAAAAGAAAAGTCTACTGTATGTGACTCACTTCTCGTCTAGAAGGTGGTAACTGCCGGGTGCAGAGTTGGACCGGCCGCTGCGTTGGAACTGTTCCGAGCGGCTCGGATTCGGTCCTTGTGCTAGCTGCGGCTCGGCAGCTATCTTGATCCCACGATTGCCAAACGGATTCTGTAATTTGAAAAGCAATTCAATAATTGAGTATAGAGGAAGATGACGAAATTGAGAGTTGAAAGTTGACATCGAAGAGACTTCTTGTGAAAACGTCACATTATTAAGTGTATTACTATTATGTCAACTTTCAACTCTCAAATTATCAACCTTAAAGGTAAGCTGCTGCATTCGGTACTTCAGTGATAAAGACTTACTAACGATACAAAAACAATGTATTATTTTTGTATTATGTATTTTCAATATCAACTTTCAACTCTCAAATTCATCATCTTATTCGAAGGTAAGCTGATACCGCTACGTTCCGCTCAACTATTATGGCGCCTATCAACATAACTTAGGTATGAGAATGAGTGAGAAATGTTTTAACATCAGCCAAGAGTTGTACAATGAAAGGACAAATACAGTCTAAACATGTACATACCTGAAAAGAGTGGTTCTTGACCATAGCTTTCACTAGAATCAGCGTGTTTAGTTTAGGAACGGCCTGAATCACTTGGCGAACTTCTTCGTCCGTTACCTCGACCAGAGAACAGTTCTCTTCTTCGGACGGAAGTGGAAAGGACCCGTCTTTTGTCACCCAGGGATGCTCCTGTAACGTAAAGTCATATTATTCTTACAACACTACTGAACATTCCAAAGAGAGAAATCAAAATTGTAAGGCAGGACAAGTCAGTATTAAATGGTTATACACTACAAAATATCATTATCTTTGATTAAGTAATTTTTCTAATTGATACACACTGTCATTAACTTTCTTTCTTTTCACACTTGTGTTTATTTCTTATAAGCCAATGTCAGTTTACTATTTCATTTTCTTATTTACTTATGGTACAGAATCTCTAATTATTTTAATTTTTTTTTTGTTTAATGTTCTCTTCCTCCAGTGATTATTTTTTCTTGTTCTTAAATTATCTTCATTGTTACATTTACATGATATGAGTTTGTAAATTAGTTATTGTTCTCTTTATACTCCATGGCATAGTGTGCAGTAATTTTATTTAATCTTTATTTTCTTCTGTTGTAATTGGTTTTATGGCCTAACTGAATAAATAAATACATTTATTAAATGCAATAGAATGAAGATGCATATCATATTCTGTATACCATACCATGCAGTATATGCTTTAATTTATGCCATTAATTCCACTCTTTGTCATAATATTAATTTTATGCCACACTTGTGTTCTATGCTAATCTGTATGTATTATCAGTTATCACTTATCAGTAACGTACGGAGCTACCCAGAGAAAATATCAACTCTTGAACATCCATACACATAACGCGGCCATGGCACATTCCTCACTGTAGTCAACTGTATGTAACTACACAGTTCTAGAATCAGTTTAAGCAAAGTATGAAGGTTGACCTTGTGTGCGCAAGTCTCTGGACTTGACGTATACCTTGATTGCAGGCAGGGTGATTCTCTGGTTGGGATCCTTCAGTAACATCTTGGCCAGTAGGTCTCGGAGGCTGCTGCTTAGCACAACGTCATCAGGAAACCGAACATCGTCGGTCTGTATCATGCTGTACAACGCCATCACGTTATCGGAGTGGAAGGGAACTCGTCCGTACACAAACGTGTATAACGTCACACCCAGTGACCATATGTCAGATGCCTAGACGAAACAAACAATACAAGCATAGATTCAACAAAATCTAGTAGTTTACTTTAACATTTAGAATTTGGGATCATAATAAGTTTTTATGAGGTTTTATTGATTGTATTGTATACAATGACTTTATTTGATGTTATATTCTATCATTTTATCAGTTGCAATGTTTAAGTATACCGGTACTTAACTAAATAATTAAACAGGGATCGGCAATAAGCAGAGCGCGGTTCACATCTGAAGCACGAAGGATAGTAAATTGAGCAAACACAAAATACACATTTGTAATTTGAAATTTATAGCATCTCTGCTAGATTCTTTATGTATTTTTGTGTTTTATACTTATACTCTATTAGATTCAATCTATAACTGTTATTATTGAGATTTTAATTTATTTAACCAACATCACTTATCTTAACGTGCTCAAAAGTGATACGACCGATGCATCAAAATCGCTTTTTAGAAGAACAAAATCGCAACGGGTTGGAGGACAGAAGTGCAAACATTTAGTTTTGAAATCCAAGCTGACTCAGTCACAAGTAGGAAACGGCAATGGACAAACCTCTAGCAATAATACCGACAAATCAACCAAATCATAGAGCATCATGCTATATTTTTACGACCTTGTTAAACGATTATTTTTACCAGGTACGGTAATGTTTTGTTTTGACTCAGTTTTTCTGTAAATGCAGTATCTGGGACTTGTGTGTTAAAATTGGTGGGATGATTATCTACAATGTAGTGACTGTGTTAACCCTTTTGCAGAGAGAAGAGATCAGTTTTCGTCAAAGTAGGAAAATCATCATTGGATGCAAAATTCAACTTTGGTCGATCTCTCTGAAAACTCATGAGGCTAACAGGCGATGTTCGAGTATGGTCACCGTCTCTAAAAGCTCATTTTTCACAGCTATATCGCAGCAGCATGCATGTATTGTATAGCACTATGCATGTAAATTTTGGATGTTTTATCTATGTCTAACTTAAAAAAATTGCAACAATGAAAATAATGTGTGAAAAATTAAAAATTTGTTTGTGGTTTGTGGGAAAGTCTCAAATAACAATAAAAACATTTTAGGTCAAACAAAATTATTTCATTTTTGGGGTGTTTTTTTTTAGTATTTTCCAGACTCAGCGAAATGGTTAAGTAGGCCTACATAGACCGACCTTGCCCGAAGTCTTGTTGCGACAGAGACACTCGGGGGCCATGAAAGCCGGGGTGCCGGCAGTGTTGCTCAGAGAGGCATCGTTGCCGCTGAACTCGCAACAGACTCCAAGGTCGGCGATCTGGACGCGGTCCTCGTTGCTCAGCAGGAGGTTGGAGGGCTTGATGTCGCGGTGGATGATGCGCTGGTAGTGCACTAGAAACAACGTATTCATAGTTCCCACGTGACGTCACAGCGGCCATGATTGCGACACAATTGATGCGGACCAATCCTGAATCATTGGCAAATACTATTGAAATTTAATAAATAAGCCTAATTTAGAACTTTAAAAGTAAACATTAGTAATACACAAATTTAAAAAAAACCACACATATCAATTTTATCTCCAAAACAGGCTGAATTGTAAAGGAATAAGGATTTCTTTGTTCTACCACAACAGCCTTCAATTGTTTCTCCATGGCAACGTGAAAGTTTGATCACAAATGTGGCCGCCACGCGCAAAGATTTGACGTACGTGCAACCTATGAATAGGTTGCACGTACGTCACATCTGTGTATGTAGCGGCCATATTTTGACCAAACTTTGACGTTGCCATGGAAAAACAATTGAAACCTGTTGTGGAAGAACACAGAAATTCCTAGTTCTTTATAATTCAGCATGTTATTTTTTTATATAAAATTGGTGTGTAGTAATCTGACATTTTGTTGTTGTTATGTTTACTTTTTAAATTCCACATAATGCTTGTTTAGTGAATTTGAATGATATTTGCCAATGACCTAGGATAGGTCAACATCAATTGTATCACAATCATGGCCGCGTGAGAGCTATGAATAGTTTACCACTCGACTGTCATGCCCGAAATATGTTCAGCACTATTGCGCATTCCACGTCACGTCCGAAATAATCCGTTTCAGTGCCCGCTCTACTTGTAAAATCACTTAGAACATAGCTGCTCATATTTCTTGTTTATTGAATCATGTGCTTAGAAATAGGCAAAATACATGCAATAGGTACACACGCACAAGTCTTCTGACTTATGTGTGTACCTAAAAGCAACATCATAAAGTAATGTTTGATTCTAATATGGAATACCCTGTTAATTACCTTATACAAGTACCATGCCAAATAAATTAAATAAATGAAATGAAATGAAATAAAAAATATCATTTATTGGCAATATGTTTGAAAACGTTACAGAATACATTCACATTAAGTGAGAGTAGAGCAGGCCCATAACACAATGTGCTTTAGTCTAATAATGTGCAGAGATCGTTTAGTTGGGATATATTTTGGGGCACAAATAAATTACTAAAGTATACAGTAGAAGAACAAGTGGAAGGTCAAGATAAGAATACATGAAAGAGAAAGTCGACGATATGCACACTTTGAAATGACAGAATGGAGAAGACAGAATTGAGGGCAGAAGATTTGAAGACAGAATGGAGGACTACTTACGGTATTCTAGACCCAAGATGACGTCTCGAAAGTATCCCCACGCCTGGTCCTCAGCAAGTGGTGTTCCTGTTGGGACCTCCCCTCGCTCAACCAGCTCAAACACTGAACGTACAAAACATGGAGTTAGATGTGGAATGCATTGAAACATTTACTTTAGGGTTTTTAATTACTGTAAATATTAAACAAGGAATTTCAAATAAATTTAGATTCAAAAATGAAAATTTAGTAGTAGTAGCAGCCTTTCGTTTTACACTCAAATGCATGTTAAGACATGCGCGTCTTGAATCTTGAAAGTAACTTGTCAAGTTTGTACAACAGTCAGTCCACAATGGTGCTTAACTAATTGCACCTGGCTCACTAACATAAAATTAAAAATAGGTACGATACAATCATACTACATAAAAAAATGATCATGTATAAATAAGGAAAAATATGTAATAGAAAACATTATTACAGTTAAACCAATCCTTACGTTTATTAAAATAAATTTAAAATTTAAATGTTTTCTTATTATACATTTTGCAACCATAACACTTAATTAAAAAATCAATACAAAATAAATATATATTACTAGCCTTTTGGCCCCTCTTAAACCCCAGTGTAAATACATATATAAATATTGAAGTTGAAAGTAAAAGTTACCGAGGTAAAGGTTGTCCTCGTCCGGGTCGTCCAAGACCTCGACCAGCTTGACCGTGTTGGGATGATCGAGCTTCTTTAGGATGGCAATCTCACGGTAGACTCGATCCAGAGGGTTGTTGAGCCCCGGTTGGCCGGGAGCCTTACGGCTTGGGGCGATGCGACCTGCGATGAAACAAGTAGTAGTAGAAGCGTAGACAAAGCTTATGTTACTAAAAAATTTTTACTTTAAGTTTTAAATGTTTTAAAATGTAATTTACAGCTGCTCAACAACAATAAACAATAAGTTTCACTGGTTTTGAACTTCTCCCACAAAAGGGTATGTGCATGAATTTCTTACAGGTGGAATACTATATAATAGACCTTTACCTAGATACATGAGAAAGATTATTTAAAAGTTTAAAAATTAACTTATTATATTTTTTTAAATGCTCAAAGTTTTCGATTGTCTGTTTCCCGTTCAAACGGCATGTGACGTCACACGCCATGAAAATCACTGTTTATGAATGACTTTGACACTGCCTCCTAGATGAAACAATCAAACTTATAACTTGAGCCATTGTCAAGTCAAGCCATTGTCAAGTCAACAGAAAAATGAATAACGCCCAATATTTACTGATAGACTACAAAAATATGTTATTTATCTTAGGTCCAGTCTTACAATGTCCCAATAACTACTTATTCGTCGAATAGCTTGTTCTCTCCATGGTAACTACCAATCAAAACCCTTGAAATCCTCCAAATAGCTTAATTGCTACAAATAACGTTCTTATTAGCAGATTGTAAGACCGGCCCTTACTTTTATTAAAATTAATTATTAGCATACTAGACATGAACTTGGTTTTATATATTATGCTTCTGGGTAAGATAATCTGCAAAGAAAAGTTATTTATTTTATCATTACGTGATTGGTTGATTGGTGAAACATGGTGTGTGACGTACATATGTCCCGATTTTCCCGCCAGAAATATGTGTGAAACTTTCAGCTCTTTTTATAAATGAACATTTTTTCTGTCTTCTAAAAATGAAGTATTTGTGTTATCAGTAGAGGTGTTTGTAAATGGTGTTATGTTTTCTTAAATTTCGTTTTTAGATTTAAAAATTTCGATGTTATGGCGGTGCTATGCTTTTTTGGGAGATTTTCTACAGTAGATTTCACAAGAAACATGTTTAAATTTAAAAGGAATTTTAATGTAATTTAATTTATTTGAATTATATGTACAAACTAGTACTAGTTAAGGCGGCAGTCACAACACATAATGATCTTCTTGTCCGTCACGTAAAATCCCTCAGAATTGTACTCGTTTGCTCTGCTTGACGCCAAATTTCAGCAAAAATAAATCGTTGATCCGCTTAACGCAATTATCATTATAATGAAAAATATTAGGTCCCCAAGAGTGTGTTGTAATGACGTTTGACTGTAATAATAAATTTAAATTTCTTTAAAATTTTTATCATAAGTTAAAAACAATCGAGGTTTCGTGTTATTTCGCTCTTTAATACAAATTTCGATGTTATGACTGGAAATTGACGGATTTCGCGAATTTTCGCGGTGAAATTTTGATGTTTTTAAGGTGCCTATCAACAAATATACACTTTGTTTATCCCCCCCTTCTTTATCAATACTTTTCGCGATTTCGCGGTCCGCAAAAAACAAACACCTCTAGTTATCAGGAAGCTAATCCTAATATAGTTAGATAAAACAAAAAAGGACTTGCACACAACCTATTGTGCTGATTTTTGTTTTTTTGCAACTGGTTTACATTTATTATCATTGTTTTTTTCATTATGCTAATAACACATAATGATCTGGTTAGAAAATTAATTTTAAGTACATTTTTGCTGTTGGTTTAAACTTACCAAAAATACCTGCTTTTTTCAAAAGCTTCTTCTTTGAGAGTATTTTCATTGCCTGCAATGAGAAAACATGACCTTGTAAGAATTAAGCCTCCGGCCTGTTCAACTGTCCCTACAATTCCTAGTGATACTTAAAATATTGATTATTAATAATTACACATTGTTACATTACTGATAGTATTAACTCGTCTGCTCAGAACCAGACTGTCATAACTACAAAATTGTGTTTTTGAGTTATGCACATCAAAATTCTTAGTTTTTTATTCTTTATTTTACTGTCATAGTGTCATATCTACAACTCTAGCCTATCAAAACATTATGCAGAAACACAGTGTCGTAAGCAACAATAAATATAATGTTTGTATTAGTCACAGTGTCGTAACTGACTGATACAGTGTCAAAGAGAAAAATAATATCAAAATATTCATAACATAGTGTAACAAGTTTTGTGCATAGTGTCATATCTACCACTTACAACACTTTGAAGGCACAATTTTAATCAATTAACCCTCATCAAACTTGGGGCAATAATGTCGTAAAAGATAGTTATGACACTATTTGCCACGGACAATACACTCTTGACAATATTGTGTAATATTGTGCGATAGTAGCTGTGTTGTAGTGTCATAACTACCACCTTATATTCAATAGTACATCATATTTAGCATTCTATATTACATCATTTGGTACGTAGTGAAATGATAACGCAGAGCGATATATACTGTATTTTAATAAATGGTACATATTAACATATGAAAATAGAGTAAATTAAAGTGATTTTTCAAACTTCCTTTTTCATTTATCTCGAAATGGCGTTTTTGTAGTTATGACAGTCTTGTTCTGAGCAGACGAACTATCATACATTATCATGTATTCCCACTTTTAACACTTGGCAACAAAGCAATTTCAGTTTATTATTATTATTATTATTATTATTGTTATTATTATTATTATTACTATTATTATTATTATTACTATTATTTTTATAATAATAATTATTATTATTATTATTATTATTATTATTATTATTATTATTATTATTATTATTATTATTTTTATTATTATTATTATATTATTATTATTACTATTATTATTATTATTATTATTATTATTATTATTATTATTATTATTATTATTATTATTATTATTATTATTATTATTATTATTATTGATGTTATAGATCTAGCTCAAATTGCTTTGTTGAGATGGGGATGCACACGAGTACGACAAATTATATTCATTGGAAATATGTACTGTATTATGCGTATACATAACAGGTCCGACCAAAACTCAACTTTCTTCGTAAAATTGGTCACATTTTATAATTCCTTTTATAATGAGCTTTATTTTTTCGAATTTATAAATCAAATCAATTCAATAAGCCAGTTGGAGAGAGTTTGGCTTTTTTTTTGCAGTTTCACTGTTTGTCACATTCAGTAGTATGAGTAGCAACAGAGTAAAGAGCGGCATTATTTATTATGACTAGTAGTAATTACTGACAGTAGTAATTACTGCATCCTACTTAAGTAGGATTAGTTTTTAAGTATAAATTGTCTATTTTCTTATCAATTAAATATTAAAGACAAAACTTGTAACAGGGCAACCACGAACAAGGATTCTTTACTTATGTGGTTACCTTGATTAAATGATAAAATAACAGGAAATAATATGTACCTGTAAATGTCTAATAAATTGAATTGAATTGAATTGAATTGACTATCAACATATCTATACAATAGAAACAGGCTAGAATAAAGCTTACATAGTGGGTCCCATCTTCTTCATTGTAAGCGAGCTTCACGATTCCGAACGACCCCTGAAATCAAAATATTTAACGTTAACAGGTGGTCTACTCTATCATAACGAACATTAGATAATGTAATTGTGGAGATATGAAGTCTACTTTATTTTTATAACAGAATTTACTTTCTTTAATTAAATGAAATTGTTAACATATTATGTAGGAGGCCTACAATCATGTTCATTTTTCTTCTTCTTCTTGTGATCGAAAGCTACAACCAGTATGATTTCCTAGGTTATTATTCATTTAGTAATTTATATGCATTCTAATAAACAAATAACCTCGAACTAAAAAAAACGCATCTTATAATGAAGTGATATTGTTCATTAAGATGCGTTTTTTTTTTCAATGAAAAAAAAATAATGAAAAACTCTATGCTTGAACATTTAATTAACAATGAGAGTGTGTTGCAAAAAAGAGTAGTGCAACAATAACTGAATGACTAACAAGACATAAGTTACAAAATAGTGTTATCTAGAAATGTTTTTTTATTCTTTATATTGGACATGAAGAACTATGAATAATTATTACATACAATATTCCTTTGCTTATTAACCTTCAGAGTTATAACACATCTCACCTTGGAATAAAAACCCAGCCCGTCTGAGACCTGTGTTACCTTTAGAAATGAACAAAGCAGAATACGACAGTGATCTTACAATAAAGCCAACGCTCAAGCTGCTATGTCGGGTAATCAAAATTTGTGTAAAATCTTTTAAACCCAGCACTATAGAATTTAATTCAAAAATTATGTGGGATAATTTTCTGGGGAAACTCATTGCTCCAGTTCTTCCAAATAATTATGGAAAAGTCGTATTTTAGGAACATTCTTCATCTCAACAGCAGCGAGTTTTGTAAAATTAATTTGAAAAATCTAAAAAAAAATTACAATGCCTTGTTTACACATAGGTTCATCTATTATTATTTATAAAGCATTAGTAATATTATTATAATATAGGTTTCAGAAACAAATGTGGATATGCGCACACATGCACAAGCATGCACACACATAAACACACCCATACACACTCATACACACGTCTGTATCTGACACAACATAATTCGTAACATACTGGTACCTCTTTTATGACCAAAAATATAAAAAACGCGGATTTTTTTACACATACCTTCGATACTGGTACAACACATCAAAAAAGTGAAAACCAAGCCCTGTTTGTTTTCATTATCAATCCATTTGTTTAACAGCAGAATCCCCCAGTTGGCACCATCAAGATAACAATGCCAGATAATTTTCCTATAGGAATCATCATCATTAACAATCCATTTGTTTAACAGCAGAATCCCCTAGTTGGCATAGTACCATCAAGATCACAATGGCAGATAATTTGCCTAGGAATCATCAGCATAAAGTGAGAGTTCCCACGGTTATCTCATTAAAACCAACATCTCATTAAAAACAACTAAACACATTAAACAATAAAGGTGACAACACTGACCCCTGGTGATAGGCATGCAATCAGAAGCAAGTTATGTGAAGTAACACAGTCTAGCGTAGACTTCGTGCACATAGAAGATGTGGAAGAAGGCTGTAAATATCATGGGTTGGCCAATTGGAAACTGATACTGCTAGAGGAATGAAGCAACATAAATCCCAACTACAAACACCTGTGTCAACATGCAGCCCATCTCCAAACTTGACATTATTTTTGTCAAGGGCAAGATTATTTGTACTTCGAACAGAGAGCTCTTCAATGCTAGACTACTCATCTATAATACTGAAGATTTAAATTGAGTTGTCCTCATCTGGGGCATCACGTACCCGCACCCATACCTGAACCCACACACATAACACCCCTCCCACATCCACACACACACTCACATGCATACTCCCACATACATAATATGGACATTGCACATCGTGGGTGTACCTATCTGTCAACATAGCAAGTGGGTGTTTCGCCTACCTACCTGTCCTACCAACAAGTGGTTGTGTCCCCTACCTGTCCTACCAACAAGTGGTTGTGTAGTGTCCCCTACCTGCCTAACCAACAAGTGGTTGGTTCCCCTCCCTGTCCTACCAACAAGTGGTTGTGTCGCCTACCTGTCCTACCAACAAGTGGTTGTGTCGCTTACTGTCCTACCAATAAGTGGTCTTGTCCCCTACATGTCCTACCAACAAGTGGTTGTGTCCCCGAACTGTCCTACCAACAAGTGGTTGTGTCCCCTACCTGCCTAACCAACAAATGGTTGTGTCCCCTACCTGTCCTACCAACAAGTGGTTGTGTCCCCTACCTGTCCTACCAACAAGTGGTTGTGTACCCTACCTCCTAACCAACAAGTGGTTGTGTCGCCTACCTGTCCTACCAACAAGTGGTTGTGTCCCCAACCTGTCTACCAACAAGTGGTTGTGTCGCTTACCTGTCCTACCAATAAGTGGTCTTGTCCCCTACCTGTCCTACCAACAAGTGGTTCTGTCACCTACCCGTCCTACCAACAAGTGGTTGTGTCCCCTGCATGTCCTACCAAAAAGTGGTCGTGTCCCCTACCTGTCCTACCAACAAGTGGTATTGTCCCCTACCTGTCCTACCAACAAGTAGTTGGTCCCCTACCTGTCTTACAAACAAGTGGTCGTGTCCTCTACCTGTCCTACCAACAAGTGGTCGTGTCCCCTACCTGTCTTACCACAAGTGGTTGTGTCGCCCACCTGTCCTACCAATACGCGGTTGTGCCGCCTACCTGTCCTACCAACAAGTGGTTGAGCGCCTACCTGTCCTACCAACAAGTGGTTGTGTCGCCTACCTGTCCTGCCTAACTAACAAGTGGTTGTGTCGCCTACCTGTCCTACCAACAAGTGGTTGTGTCGCCTACCTGCCTTACCAACAAGTGGTTGTATCGCCTACCTGTCTTACCAACAAGTGGTTGTGTCGCCTACCTGCCTAACCAACAAGTGGTTGTTTCGCCTACCTGTCCTACCAACAAGTCGTTGTATCGCCTACCTGTCTTACCAACAAGTGGTTGTGTCGCCTACCTGCCTAACCAACAAGTGGTTGTGCCGCCTACCTGCCTAACTAACAAGTGGTTGTGTCGCCTACCTGCCTAACCAACAAGTGGTTGTTTCGCCTACCTGTCCTACCAACAAGTCGTTGTATCGCCTACCTGTCCTACCAACAAGTGGTTGTGTCGCCTACCTGCCTAACCAACAAGTGGTTGTGCCGCCTACCTGCCTAACTAACAAGTGGTTGTTTCGCCTACCTGTCTTACCAACAAGTGGTTGTATCGCCTACCTGTCTTACCATTAAGTGGTTGTATCGCCTACCTGTCTTACCAACAAGTGGTTGTATCGCCAACCTGTCTTACCAATAAGTAGTTGCAGGGCGCCTACATGTCCTACCAACAAGTGGTTGTGCCACCTACCTGTCCTACTAACAAGTGGCTGGTCGCCTACATGTCCTGCCAACAAGTGGTTGTGTCGCCCACATGTCCTGCCAACAAGTGGTTGTGTCGCCTACCTGTCTTACCAACAAGCGGTTGTGTCGCCTACCTGTCCTGCCAACAAGTGGTTGTGTCGCCTACCTGTCCTGCCAACAAGTGGTTGTGTCGCCTACCTGTCCTGCCAACAAGTGGTTGTGTCGCCTACCTGTCTTACCAACAAGTGGTTGTGTCGCCTACCTGTGCTACCAACAAGTGGTTGTGTCGCCTACCTGTCCTGCCAACAAGTGGTTGTGTCGCCTACCTGTCTTACCAACAAGTGGTTGTGTCGCCTACCTGTGCTACCAACAAGTGGTTGTGTCGCCTACCTGTCCTGCCAACAAGTGGTTGTGTCGCCTACCTGTCCTGCCAACAAGTGGTTGTGTCGCCTACCTGTCCTGCCAACAAGTGGTTGGGCGCCTACCTGTCCTACCAACAAGTGGTTGTGCGTCTACCTGTGCTACCAACAAGTGGTTGTGCATCTACCTGTGCTACCAACAAGTGGGTTGTGCGTCTACCAGTGCTACCAACAAGTGGTTGTGCGTCTACCTGTCCTGCCAACAAGTGGTTGTGCGTCTACCTGTCCTACCAACAAGTGGTTGTGCGTCTACCTGTGCTACCAACAAGTGGTTGTGCGTCTACCAGTGCTACCAACAAGTGGTTGTGCGTCTACCTGTGCTACCAACAAGTGGTTGTGCGTCTACCTGTGCTACCAACAAGTGGGTTGTGCGTCTACCAGTGCTACCAACAGGCAACAAGTGGTTGCATGCGTCTACCTGTGCTACCAACAAGTGGTTGTGCGGCTACCTGTGCTACCAACAAGTGGGTTGTGCGTCTACCAGTGCTACCAACAAGTGGTTGTGCGTCTACCTGTGCTACCAACAAGTGGTTGTGCGGCTACCTGTGCTACCAACAAGTGGGTTGTGCGTCTACCAGTGCTACCAACAAGTTGTTGTGCGTCTACCACCAGTGCTACCAACAAGTGGTTGTGCGTCTACCTTGCTACCAACAAGTTGTTGTGCGTCTACCACCTGTGCTACCAACAAGTGGTTGTGCGTCTACATGTCCTGCCAACAAGTGGTTGTGCGTCTACCTGTGCTACCAACAAGTGGTTGTGCGGCTACCTGTCCTGCCTAACTAACAAGTGGTTGTGTCGCCTACCTGTCCTACCAACAAGTGGTTGTGTCGCCTACCTGCCTTACCAACAAGTGGTTGTATCGCCTACCTGTCTTACCAACAAGTGGTTGTGTCGCCTACCTGCCTAACCAACAAGTGGTTGTTTCGCCTACCTGTCCTACCAACAAGTCGTTGTATCGCCTACCTGTCTTACCAACAAGTGGTTGTGTCGCCTACCTGCCTAACCAACAAGTGGTTGTGCCGCCTACCTGCCTAACTAACAAGTGGTTGTTTCGCCTACCTGTCTTACCAACAAGTGGTTGTATCGCCTACCTGTCTTACCATTAAGTGGTTGTATCGCCTACCTGTCTTACCAACAAGTGGTTGTATCGCCAACCTGTCTTACCAATAAGTAGTTGCAGGGCGCCTACATGTCCTACCAACAAGTGGTTGTGCCACCTACCTGTCCTACTAACAAGTGGCTGGTCGCCCACATGTCCTGCCAACAAGTGGTTGTGTCGCCTACCTGTCTTACCAACAAGCGGTTGTGTCGCCTACCTGTCCTGCCAACAAGTGGTTGTGTCGCCTACCTGTCCTGCCAACAAGTGGTTGTGTCGCCTACCTGTCCTGCCAACAAGTGGTTGTGTCGCCTACCTGTCTTACCAACAAGTGGTTGTGTCGCCTACCTGTGCTACCAACAAGTGGTTGTGTCGCCTACCTGTCCTGCCAACAAGTGGTTGTGTCGCCTACCTGTCTTACCAACAAGTGGTTGTGTCGCCTACCTGTGCTACCAACAAGTGGTTGTGTCGCCCACCTGTCCTACCAACAAGTGGTTGTGCGTCTACCTGTCCTGCCAACAAGTGGTTGTGTCGCCTACCTGTCCTGCCAACAAGTGGTTGTGTCGCCTACCTGTCCTGCCAACAAGTGGTTGGGCGCCTACCTGTCCTACCAACAAGTGGTTGTGCGTCTACCTGTGCTACCAACAAGTGGTTGTGCATCTACCTGTGCTACCAACAAGTGGGTTGTGCGTCTACCAGTGCTACCAACAAGTGGTTGTGCGTCTACCTGTCCTGCCAACAAGTGGTTGTGCGTCTACCTGTCCTACCAACAAGTGGTTGTGCGTCTACCTGTGCTACCAACAAGTGGTTGTGCGTCTACCAGTGCTACCAACAAGTGGTTGTGCGTCTACCTGTGCTACCAACAAGTGGTTGTGCGTCTACCTGTGCTACCAACAAGTGGGTTGTGCGTCTACCAGTGCTACCAACAGGCAACAAGTGGTTGCATGCGTCTACCTGTGCTACCAACAAGTGGTTGTGCGGCTACCTGTGCTACCAACAAGTGGGTTGTGCGTCTACCAGTGCTACCAACAAGTGGTTGTGCGTCTACCTGTGCTACCAACAAGTGGTTGTGCGGCTACCTGTGCTACCAACAAGTGGGTTGTGCGTCTACCAGTGCTACCAACAAGTTGTTGTGCGTCTACCACCAGTGCTACCAACAAGTGGTTGTGCGTCTACCTTGCTACCAACAAGTTGTTGTGCGTCTACCACCTGTGCTACCAACAAGTGGTTGTGCGTCTACATGTCCTGCCAACAAGTGGTTGTGCGTCTACCTGTGCTACCAACAAGTGGTTGTGCGGCTACCTGTGCTACCAACAAGTGGTTGTGCGGCTACCTGTGCTACCAACAAGTGGTTGTGCGGCTACCTGTGCTACCAACAAGTGGTTGTGCGTCTACCAAAGCTACCAACAAGTGGTTGTGCGTCTACCAGTGCTACCAACAAGTGGTTGTGCGTCTACCTGTGCTACCAACAAGTGGTTGTCCGGCTACCTGTGCTACCAACAAGTGGTTGCTCGCCTACCTGTCCGATGGATTCAATGAGCCGGTACTGGTTGAGCTGCAGGTAGTCCCCCGAGTTGTCTATGGAGACGCGGCGGCTTTCCTTGAGCGGCTTCTTGCGGGTGGAGCGCGGGGACCCGCTGGGCGACCCGTAGGGGGAGTAGGGGGAGTTGGGGTAGATGGGTCGGGGCTCCACGCCGAGGCTGCGCGAGTGAACGAACAGCCGCGGGTGGATGGAGCTTGGCCCCGCTGCCCGCGGCGGCACCGCAGATACTGGGGCGGGGATGGGAACCGCCGGTGACGTCACTGTGGGCGTGGCCTCGGGCTGCGGCAGCGACAACACCAGCGACGTGGAGCGCGACACCTCGGAGGACGCCGTCGACGCCCGCCGAGACTCGCTCTGGATCGCGCTGGAGGACGCGCGCCGGGGGGACTTGACGGTGACGTAGGAGATGACCGGCTGTGACGGAGTGCGGAACGGTCGTCCGCCGGTCGGGGTCGACGCTTTCTTCGAGAGGGACATCTCGAGTATCTTGGCGCGGGCCTCGTCTAGGGCGGCGGTGGTCTGGGAGACGCACGCGCCCATCTTGACCCGGGGCGCGTCAGTCGGGGGGCATGGTGGGGGGGCCTCCGTCAGCTGAGGAGGGCCAGCCGACGGGACGCGTCCCCCACCGAGGTACGTGTAGGGAGGCACAGTGGCGAGAGGAGTGGGTGCTTCGGTGACCGTCGGGGCATCGTCCACCCCAGTCACGTTGTCGTCCACGGCCGCATGTCTGCAACAGACGGGAACATGTCATCTACATTCACACGTGCGCTCGGTGAGTGCGGTCAAGCTCACTAGCTGGGATACAGCGAACTGAAACACGTTTCTTTTATTTTTATTGGCTCGTTATTCCTGCTTCCAATGCAGAAGGTCCCGGGTTCAAATCCCGATTCAGGCAGAAGTTTTTTAACTTATAATAAGGATTCAGTTCCATTACTTCTTGTCTTATAGGAATAAGTAAACGGTGACTTTGGAGCGGTCTTAGCAACGAAGCACTCAATAAATTCAAAGTTGTTCTGAATTGGCCTTGTTGATTCTGACATTTGTCCGCAGGTGTTCGCACTGTCCAATCACTGATTCATATGTTTCGTATTTGAAATATCGATCTTTGATTGGTTATCGCTCACTCGCCGATGGTGTTCGAAGCCTACAGGGTTGGTTTAGTCGCTTTAAATTAAAGTCCCCCACTGCAAATCAGTTGCGTTACTGAGTGGGGTACACTCTAAATGTGAATTTATTTATTTATTATATAGCCCCGTCAAATGAACTTGCAAGGTGTTGTCGTCACGGATTATGTAATAGTAGGGTAGTGACGCGTGTGACAACTACCAACCTAAATCTAGTTGCATCCCGTTCTCTTGCCTAAGCTGTTGATATCGCTCGCCTGTTATCAGACGTGGTGGGGTCACATTCCATTCACGGTTGGTGCAGTCAATGCAGTGGACAATACCAGTGCAGGTACTATCGGGAAATCTCGCAGTGAATGACCGTGTGGAGCGACCGTCTCTTATCAGAATTTTAGGGGACACCTTGCGTTTTACGACGTGGCCAGTATAAAATTATGTTTTTGTCCTATTCTGCCATGGATTATAAAACTCAGATGTGTTATTTTCTTCCTGAATATTCGCGCCACAATGATTTGAGGTATATACAGACTAGTTTGTTTCAAATGGCAGTTTAGGTAAAAGGGTTGTTAATGCAAACTGGGATGCAATTATTAATAAGTTGGTGCGCTGCACTAAATCCTAAAACGCATTTGGGCCTCCGAAAAATTTAAAACAATCTAAATTTGGGCTAAGGGGTAACGTAAAACAATCAAAAGAGGGTTTCAAAGAATAATTTAAGGCAAAAGCTTTACATTATTAATTTTTTAGTTTGTCCAACCAGGGTTCTGCGTATATGGTCAACTCAATACGCTGTGGCTATTTTTATTATTTTCATTTCATTTCATTTATTAGCCTCTTTAAAACTCAGGGTTTCACATAAGTGTATAATTTAAAGTATTCAAATTGTCATTAATTGGTTAAATTTGTGAGAATTAAAATAGTATTAATAAATACTATCTAGCAACAACAACAATAATGATAATACTAACTAGGAAAACGCTCTGTTTGACGCGTTGATAAGCGAGCGCGTCCATATCTACGAACGTTCTGGCGAAAATATCTCAAAGCTAATAAAAACAACAATTAACAACAATTCAAGAATGTGCATTTCAAATTTTTCTAATTTCCATAGCTATTATACTTCCCGATATTGATGAATGCAGTGCAATTTGCGTTGCTAAGAATTTTCGTTGTCATTCTGTCTAGTGTTTTCGCGGCGGTCCGCCACCGTTACAAACAGTTATTGAGTGTAACTTTGTAACTTTTCGAACGATTTTGCCTCAAAACTATACACCTTCAATCCACATCGAGGCTTGTGGATGGTCCAAATTTCAAGTTGATCGGACTTTCCGTTCGACCGCTATCGACAGACATAAAAACAAAACAAAAAACAAACAGAATGAAGTGCCATAAGAGTCTAATACAAAAAAAAACAGAACAAAGTGCCATAAGAGTCTCGTGGAGACGCTCGCTTCGCTCGCTTAACAACATTGAGTGATGAAATACTAGGACTAGGAAAACGCTCTGTTTGACGCGTTGATAAGCGAGCGCGTCCATATCTACGAACGTTCTTATCTGGCGAAAAGATCTCAAAGCTAATAAAAACAACAATTAACAACAATTCAAGAATGCACATTGCAAAAATTTGTCTAATTCCCATAGCTATTATAATTCCCGATATTGTTGAATGCAGTGCCATGTGCGTTGCTAAGAATTTTCTTTGTCATGTTTTCGCCGCGGTCCGCCACCGTTACTAACAGTTATTGACAGCAATAGAAATGTAATTTCTGCCTCTAATACGTATCCGATCGCGTCTAACTTAGTATATTCGTAACCGGATGAAAATGTACTACACGATAGCCACCTCACATTTTGCTGTTACTGTTTTTCAGAAAAATATTTTCGAGTAACTTTTGTGTAACTTTGCCAACATTGATCAGATAGCCATTAAATGAACATATTCGTGACCGGAAAAAGCTTTAAAAAATATGGCTATCTCACAATTTGCCACCATTTTGTTTCAGAAAAATATTTTGCAGTAACTATGGTGTAACTTTGTAACTTTTCAAACGATTTTGCCTCAAAACTATACACCTTCAATCCACATCGAGGCTCGTGGATGGTCCAAATTTCAAGTTGATCGGACTTTCCGTTCGACCGCTATCGACGGACATAAAAACAAAAAAAAAACAAAAAAACAAACAGAATGAAGTGCCGTAAGAGTATAGTACGGTACAAAAAAAAAAAAAAACAGAACGAAGTGCCATAAGAGTCTCGTGGAAACGCTCGCTTCGCTCGCTTAAAAACGCTCTGTTTGACGCGTTGATAAGCGAGCGCGTCAATATCTACGAACTTTTTGGCGAAAAGTTTTCAATGCTAATACGAACAAGAATTAACAACAATTCAAGAATGCGCTTTGCAAAAATTGTTCTTATTTCCATGGCTATTATACTTTCCGACATTGTTGTATGCAGTGCAATGTGCGTTGCTAAGGATTCTCGTGGTCATGTTTTCAACACGGTCCGCCACCGTTACTAACACTTATTGACAGCAATAGAAATGTAATTTCTGCCTCTAATACGTATCGGATCGCATTTACATTACTATATTCGTGACCGGACAAAAATTTACTATAAGATAGCCACCTCACATTTTGCCGTTACTGCGTTTTAGAAACATATTTTCGAGTAACTTTCGTGTAACTTTGCCAATACTTATCAGATCGCCATTACATTAACATATTCGTGACCGGAAAAATCTGTAGACAAATCTGGCTATCTCACATTTTGCCGCCATTTTGTTTCAGAAAAATATTTTGCTGTAACTATGGTGTAACTTTGTACCTTTTCGAACGATTTTGCCTCAAAAACTATACACCTTCAATCCACATCGAGGCTTGTGGATGGTCCAAATTTCAAGTTGATCGGACTTACCGTTCGACCGCTATCGACGGACATAAAAACAAAAAAACAAAAAAAAAAAACAAACAAACAAACAAACAAACAAAAAAACAGAACGAAGTGCCATAAGAGTCAAGTGGAAACGCTCGCTTCGCTCGCTTAAATATTCAGTCCTATCTGACTCTTTTGGCTGTGCGAAAAGTAAAGCAAGTCATCCTAACGTTTGGATACTTTGTTAAGCGAGCGAAGCGAGCGTTAAAAAGTTATTTGCATGCAAAAACGAAAAATTTTCTAGTCTGGATTTGACGATTTTGGTACGTTTTTAACGTGTCACATTCAAACGAGGAAAACGCTCTGTTTGACGCGTTGATAAGCGAGCGCGTCCATATCTACGAACGTTCTTATCTGGCGAAAAGATCTCAAAGCTAATAAAAACAACAATTAACAACAATTCAAGAATGCACATTGCAAAAATTTGTCTAATTCCCATAGCTATTATAATTCCCGATATTGTTGAATGCAGTGCCATGTGCGTTGCTAAGAATTTTCTTTGTCATGTTTTCGCCGCGGTCCGCCACCGTTACTAACAGTTATTGACAGCAATAGAAATGTAATTTCTGCCTCTAATACGTATCCGATCGCGTCTAACTTAGTATATTCGTAACCGGATGAAAATGTACTACACGATAGCCACCTCACATTTTGCTGTTACTGTTTTTCAGAAAAATATTTTCGAGTAACTTTTGTGTAACTTTGCCAACATTGATCAGATAGCCATTAAATGAACATATTCGTGACCGGAAAAAGCTTTAAAAAATATGGCTATCTCACAATTTGCCACCATTTTGTTTCAGAAAAATATTTTGCAGTAACTATGGTGTAACTTTGTAACTTTTCAAACGATTTTGCCTCAAAACTATACACCTTCAATCCACATCGAGGCTTGTGGATGGTCCAAATTTCAAGTTGATCGGACTTTCCGTTCGACCGCTATCGACGGACATAAAAACAAAAAAAAAACAAAAAAACAAACAGAATGAAGTGCCGTTAGAGTATAGTACGGTACAAAAAAAAAAAAAAACAGAACGAAGTGCCATAAGAGTCTCGTGGAAACGCTCGCTTCGCTCGCTTAAAAACGCTCTGTTTGACGCGTTGATAAGCGAGCGCGTCAATATCTACGAACTTTTTGGCGAAAAGTTTTCAATGCTAATACGAACAAGAATTAACAACAATTCAAGAATGCGCTTTGCAAAAATTGTTCTTATTTCCATGGCTATTATACTTTCCGACATTGTTGTATGCAGTGCAATGTGCGTTGCTAAGGATTCTCGTGGTCATGTTTTCAACACGGTCCGCCACCGTTACTAACACTTATTGACAGCAATAGAAATGTAATTTCTGCCTCTAATACGTATCGGATCGCATTTACATTACTATATTCGTGACCGGACAAAAATTTACTATAAGATAGCCACCTCACATTTTGCCGTTACTGCGTTTTAGAAACATATTTTCGAGTAACTTTCGTGTAACTTTGCCAATACTTATCAGATCGCCATTACATTAACATATTCGTGACCGGAAAAATCTGTAGACAAATCTGGCTATCTCACATTTTGCCGCCATTTTGTTTCAGAAAAATATTTTGCTGTAACTATGGTGTAACTTTGTACCTTTTCGAACGATTTTGCCTCAAAACTATACACCTTCAATCCACATCGAGGCTTGTGGATGGTCCAAATTTCAAGTTGATCGGAAATACCGTTCGACCGCTATCGACGGACATAAAAAAAAAAAAAAAAACAAAAAACAAAACAAACAAACAAACAAACAAACAAAAAAACAGAACGAAGTGCCATAAGAGTCAAGTGGAAACGCTCGCTTCGCTCGCTTAAATATTCAGTCCTATCTGACTCTTTTGGCTGTGCGAAAAGTAAAGCAAGTCATCCTAACGTTTGGATACTTTGTTAAGCGAGCGAAGCGAGCGTTTCCACTTGACTCTTATGGCACTTCGTTCTGTTTTTTTTTTGTTTGTTTTTTTTTTTTTTTTTTTGTTTTTATGTCTGTCGATAGCGGTCGAACGGAAAGTCCGATCAACTTGAAATTTGGACCATCCACAAGCCTCGATGTGGATTGAAGGTGTATAGTTTTGAGGCAAAATCGTTTGAAAAGTTACAAAGTTACACCATAGTTACTGCAAAATATTTTTTTGAAACAAAATGGCGGCAAAATGTGAGATAGCCATATTTTTTTAAACTTTTTTCCGGTCACGAATATGTTCATTTTTTGGCGATACAATAAATATTGGCAAAGTTACACAAAAGTTACTCGAAAATATTTTTCTAAAACGCAGTAACGGCAAAATGTGAGGTGGCTATCTTATAGTAAATTTTTGTCCGGTCACGAATATACTAATGTAAACGCGATCCGATACGTAAAAAAGGCAGAAATTACATTTCTATTGCTGTCAATAACTGTTAGTAACGGTGGCGGACCGCGGCGAAAACATGACAGCGAAAATTCTTAGCAACGCACATTGCACTGCATCCAACAATGGCGGGAAGTATAATAGCTATGGAAATTAGAAAAATTTTTGCAATGCTTATTCTTGAATTGTTGTTAATTGTTGTTTGTATTAGCATTAAAATCTTTTCGCCAGAAAGTTCGTAGATATTGACGCGCTCGCTTATCAACGCGTCAAACAGAGCGTTTTCCTAGTAAAGAAAAAAAAATTATTAAGCGAGCGAAGCGAGCGTTTCCACGAGACTCTTATGGCACTTCGTTCTGTTTTTTTTTTTTTTTTTTTGTACCGTACTAGACTCTAACGGCACTTCATTCTGTTTGTTTTTTGTTTGTTTTTTTGTTTTTTTTGTTTTTATGTCCGTCGATAGCGGTCGAACGGAAAGTCCGATCAACTTGAAATTTAGACCATCCACAAGCCTCGATGTGGATTGAAGGTGTATAGTTTTGAGGCAAAATCGTTTGAAAAGTTACAAAGTTACACCATAGTTACTGCAAAATATTTTTCTGAAACAAAATGGCGGCAAAATGTGAGATAGCCATATTTTTTAAAACTTTTTTCCGGTCACGAATATGTTCATTTTATGGCGATACGATAAATATTGGCAAAGTTACACAAAAGTTACTCGAAAATATATTTCTGAAACACAGTTACGGCAAAATGTGAGGTGGCTATCTTATAGTAAATTTTTGTCCGGTTACGAATATACTAATGTAAACGCGATCTGATACGTATAAGAGGCAGAAATTACATTTCTATTGCTGTCAATAACTGTTAGTAACGGTGGCGGACCGCGGCGAAAACATGACAGCGAAAATTCTTAGCAACGCAAATTGCACTGCATCCAACAATGTCGGGAAGTATAATCGCTATGGAAATTAGAAACATTTTTGCAATGCGCATTCTTGAATTGTTGTTAGTTGTTGTTTGTATTAGCATTGAAATCTTTTCGCCAGAAAGTTCGTAGATATTGACGCGCTCGCTTATCAACGCGTCAAACAGAGCGTTTTCCTAGTCTTTTAATTGGGGATTCCAAACACTTACATCATTCCGTATTCGACCCCTCAATTAGAATACCCACCAACGTATTGATAACTACTAGGAAAACGCTCTGTTTGACGCGTTGATAGGCGAGCGCGTCCATATCTACGAATGTTCTGGCGAAAAGATCTCAAAGCTAATAAAAACAACAATTAACAACAATTCAAGAATGCACATTGCAAAAATTTTTCTTATTCCCATAGCTACTATAATTCCCGATATTGTTGAATGCAGTGCCATGTGCGTTGCTAAGAATTTTCTTTGTCATGTTTTCGCCGCGGTCCGCCACCGTTACTAACAGTTATTGACAGCAATAGAAATGTAATTTCTGCCTCTAATACGTATCCGATCGCGTCTAAATTAGTATATTCGTGACCGGATGAAAATGTACTACAAGATAGCCACCACACATTTTGCTGTTACTGTTTTTCAGAAAAATATTTTCGAGTAACGTTTGTGTAACTTTGCCAATATTGATCAGATAGCCTTTAAATGAACATATTCGTGACCGGAAAAAGCTTTAAAAAAATATGGCTATCTCACATTTTGCCGCCATTTTGTTTCAGAAAAATATTTTGCAGTAACTATGGTGTAACTTTGTAACTTTTCGAACGATTTTGCCTCAAAACTATACACCTTCAATTCACATCGAGGCTTGTGGATGGTCCAAATTTCAAGTTGATCGGACTTTCCGTTCGACCGCTATCGACGGACATAAAAACAAAACAAAAAAAACAAACAAACAAACAGAATGAAGTGCCGTTAGACTCTAGTACGGTACAAAAAAAAAAACAGAACGAAGTGCCATAAGAGTCTCGTGGAAACGCTCGCTTCGCTCGCTTAACTAGGAAAACGCTCTGTTTGACGCGTTGATAAGCGAGCGCGTCAATATCTACGAACTTCCTGGCAAAAAGTTTTCAAAGTTAATACGAACAACAATTAACAACAATTCAAGAATGCGCATTGCAAAAATTGTTCTTATTTCCATGGCTATTATACTTTCCAACATTGTTGTATGCAGTGCAATGTGCGTTGCTAAGAATTTTCGTGGTCATGTTTTCAACACGGTCCGCCACCGTTACTAACACTTATTGACAGCAATAGAAATGTAATTTCTGCCTCTAATACGTATCGGATCGCGTTTACATTAGTATATTCGTGACCGGACAAAAATTTACTATAAGATAGCCACCTCACATTTTGCCGTTACTGCGTTTTAGAAAAATATTTTCGAGTAACTTTCGTGTATCTTTGCCAATACTTATCAGATCGCCATTACATTAACATATTCGTGACCGGATAAATCTGTAAAAAAATCTGGCTATCGCACATTTGGCCGCCATTTTGTTTCAGAAAAATAATTTGCAGTAACTATGGTGTAACTTTTTAACTTTTCAAACGATTTTGCCTCAAAACTATACACCTTCAATCCACATCGAGGCTTGTGGATGGTCCAAATTTCAAGTTGATCGGACTTTCCGTTCGACCGCTATCGACGGACATAAAAAAAAAAAAAAAAAAAAACAGAATGAAGTGCCATAAGAGTCAAGTGGAAACGCTCGCTTCGCTCGCTTAAAAATTTGTATAAGTCGTGACTCCTATTGAAATATTTATTTTTGTATTCTGACTCCATGTAGATTATTTAATTTTACGGCAAAGGTCGTGTCTCACCACTAGGAAAACGCTCTGTTTGACGCGTTGATAAGCGAGCGCGTCCATATCTACGAAAGTTCTGGCGAAAAGATCTCAAAGCTAAAAAAAACAACAAATAACAACAATTCAAGAATGTGCATTTAAAATGTTTTTAAGCGAGCGAAGCGAGCGTCTCCACGAGACTCTTATGGCACTTCGTTCTGTTTTTTTTTTTTTTTTTTGTGTACTAGACTCTAATGGCACTTCATTCTGTTTGTTTTTTGTTTTGTTTTTATGTCTGTCGATAGCGGTCGAACGGAAAGTCCGATCAACTAGAAATTTGGACCATCCACAAGCCTCGATGTGGATCGAAGGTGTATAGTTTTGAGGCAAAATCGTTCCAAAAGTTACAAAGTTACACTCAATAACTGTTAGTACCGGTGGCGGACCGCCGCGAAACCACTAGACAGAATGACAACGATAATTCTTAGCAACGCAAATTGCACTTGCACTGCATTCAACAATATCGGGAAGTATAATAGCTATGGAAATTAGAAAACATTTTGAAATGCACATTCTTGAATAGTTGTTAATTGTTGTTGAAAAAGATTGAAAAATGACGTGTAGAGGATTGGTTTCGTAATAACAAAAAACTGGATTAACCAACATTCAAAATATTGCCATCATAACGGTTAAAACCAACGGTTCGTAATAACAACCGCCTTACTACGTGGTTACGTCACGCACCGGGTGTACTGCCTCGCTACACTGCCCTGCACCTACCTCTTGTGTGTACCACCTGGCTACGTCATGCACGGGCTGTACGGCCTCGCTACACTGCCCTGCACCTACCTCTTGTGTGTACCACCTGGCTACGTGGGCTGTACGGCCTCGCTACACTGCCCTGCACCTACCTCTTGTGTGTACCACCTGGCTACGTCATGCACGGGCTGTACTGCCTCGCTACACTGCCCTGCACCTACCTCTTGTGTGTACCACCTGGCTACGTCATGCACGGGCTGTACGGCCTCGCTACACTGCCCTGCACCTACCTCTTGTGTGTACCACCTGGCTACGTCATGCACGGGCTGTACTGCCTCGCTACACTGCCCTGCACCTACCTCTTGTGTGTACCACCTGGCTACGTCATGCACGGGCTGTACTGCCTCGCTACACTGCCCTGCACCTACCTCTTGTGTGTACCACCTGGCTACGTCATGCACGGGCTGTACTGCCTCGCTACACTGCCCTGCACCTACCTCTTGTGTGTACCACCTGGCTACGTCATGCACGGGCTGTACTGCCTCGCTACACTGCCCTGCACCTACCTCTTGTGTGTACCACCTGGCTACGTCATGCACGGGCTGTACGGCCTCGCTACACTGCCCTGCACCTACCTCTTGTGTGTACCACCTGGCTACGTCATGCACGGGCTGTACGGCCTCGCTACACTGCCCTGCACCTACCTCTTGTGTGTACCACCTGGCTACGTCATGCACGGGCTGTACTGCCTCGCTACACTGCCCTGCACCTACCTCTTGTGTGTACCACCTGGCTACGTCATGCACGGGCTGTACGGCCTCGCTACACTGCCCTGCACCTACCTCTTGTGTGTACCACCTGGCTACGTCATGCACGGGCTGTACGGCCTCGCTACACTGCCCTGCACCTACCTCTTGTGTGTACCACCTGGCTACGTCATGCACGGGCTGTACGGCCTCGCTACACTGCCCTGCACCTACCTCTTGTGTGTACCACCTGGCTACGTCATGCACGGGCTGTACGGCCTCGCTACACTGCCCTGCACCTACCTCTTGTGTGTACCACCTGGCTGCGTCATGCACGGGCTGTACTGCCTCGCTACACTGCCCTGCACCTACCTCTTGTGTGTACCACCTGGCTACGTCATGCACGGGCTGTACTGCCTCGCTACACTGCCCTGCACCTACCTCTTGTGTGTACCACCTGGCTACGTCATGCACGGGCTGTACTGCCTTGCTACACTGCCCTGCACCTACCTCTTGTGTGTACTGCCTGGCTACGTCATGCACGGGCTGTACGGCCTCGCTACACTGCCCTGCACCTACCTCTTGTGTGTACCACCTGGCTACGTCATGCACGGGCTGTACTGCCTCGCTACACTGCCCTGCACCTACCTCTTGTGTGTACCACCTGGCTACGTCATGCACGGGCTGTACTGCCTCGCTACACTGCCCTGCACCTACCTCTTGTGTGTACCACCTGGCTACGTCATGCACGGGCTGTACTGCCTCGCTACACTGCCCTGCACCTACCTCTTGTGTGTACCACCTGGCTACGTCATGCACGGGCTGTACTGCCTCGCTACACTGCCCTGCACCTACCTCTTGTGTGTACCACCTGGCTACGTCATGCACGGGCTGTACTGCCTCGCTACACTGCCCTGCACCTACCTCTTGTGTGTACTGCCTGGCTACGTCATGCACGGGCTGTACGGCCTCGCTACACTGCCCTGCACCTACCTCTTGTGTGTACCACCTGGCTACGTCATGCACGGGCTGTACGGCCTCGCTACACTGCCCTGCACCTACCTCTTGTGTGTACCACCTGGCTACGTCATGCACGGGCTGTACTGCCTCGCTACACTGCCCTGCACCTACCTCTTGTGTGTACCACCTGGCTACGTCATGCACGGGCTGTACTGCCTCGCTACACTGCCCTGCACCTACCTCTTGTGTGTACCACCTGGCTACGTCATGCACGGGCTGTACTGCCTCGCTACACTGCCCTGCACCTACCTCTTGTGTGTACCACCTGGCTACGTGGGCTGTACTGCCTCGCTACACTGCCCTGCACCTACCTCTTGTGTGTACCACCTGGCTACGTCATGCACGGGCTGTACTGCCTCGCTACACTGCCCTGCACCTACCTCTTGTGTGTACCACCTGGCTGCGTCATGCACGGGCTGTACTGCCTCGCTACACTGCCCTGCACCTACCTCTTGTGTGTACCACCTGGCTACGTCATGCACGGGCTGTACTGCCTCGCTACACTGCCCTGCACCTACCTCTTGTGTGTACCACCTGGCTACGTCATGCACGGGCTGTACGGCCTCGCTACACTGCCCTGCACCTACCTCTTGTGTGTACCACCTGGCTACGTCATGCACGGGCTGTACTGCCTCGCTACACTGCCCTGCACCTACCTCTTGTGTGTACCACCTGGCTACGTCATGCACGGGCTGTACGGCCTCGCTACACTGCCCTGCACCTACCTCTTGTGTGTACCACCTGGCTACGTCATGCACGGGCTGTACGGCCTCGCTACACTGCCCTGCACCTACCTCTTGTGTGTACCACCTGGCTACGTCATGCACGGGCTGTACTGCCTCGCTACACTGCCCTGCACCTACCTCTTGTGTGTACCACCTGGCTACGTCATGCACGGGCTGTACGGCCTCGCTACACTGCCCTGCACCTACCTCTTGTGTGTACCACCTGGCTACGTCATGCACGGGCTGTACTGCCTCGCTACACTGCCCTGCACCTACCTCTTGTGTGTACCACCTGGCTACGTCATGCACGGGCTGTACTGCCTCGCTACACTGCCCTGCACCTACCTCTTGTGTGAACCACCTGGCTACGTCATGCACGGGCTGTACTGCCTCGCTACACTGCCCTGCACCTACCTCTTGTGTGTACCACCTGGCTACGTCATGCACGGGCTGTACGGCCTCGCTACACTGCCCTGCACCTACCTCTTGTGTGTACCACCTGGCTACGTCATGCACGGGCTGTACGGCCTCGCTACACTGCCCTGCACCTACCTCTTGTGTGTACCACCTGGCTACGTCATGCACGGGCTGTACGGCCTCGCTACACTGCCCTGCACCTACCTCTTGTGTGTACCACCTGGCTACGTCATGCACGGGCTGTACTGCCTCGCTACACTGCCCTGCACCTACCTCTTGTGTGTACCACCTGGCTGCGTCATGCACGGGCTGTACTGCCTCGCTACACTGCCCTGCACCTACCTCTTGTGTGTACCACCTGGCTACGTCATGCACGGGCTGTACTGCCTCGCTACACTGCCCTGCACCTACCTCTTGTGTGTACCACCTGGCTACGTCATGCACGGGCTGTACGGCCTCGCTACACTGCCCTGCACCTACCTCTTGTGTGTACCACCTGGCTACGTCATGCACGGGCTGTACTGCCTCGCTACACTGCCCTGCACCTACCTCTTGTGTGTACCACCTGGCTACGTCATGCACGGGCTGTACTGCCTCGCTACACTGCCCTGCACCTACCTCTTGTGTGTACCACCTGGCTGCGTCATGCACGGGCTGTACGGCCTCGCTACACTGCCCTGCACCTACCTCTTGTGTGTACCACCTGGCTACGTCATGCACGGGCTGTACTGCCTCGCTACACTGCCCTGCACCTACCTCTTGTGTGTACCACCTGGCTGCGTCATGCACGGGCTGTACTGCCTCGCTACACTGCCCTGCACCTACCTCTTGTGTGTACCACCTGGCTACGTCATGCACGGGCTGTACTGCCTCGCTACACTGCCCTGCACCTACCTCTTGTGTGTACCACCTGGCTACGTCATGCACGGGCTGTACGGCCTCGCTACACTGCCCTGCACCTACCTCTTGTGTGTAACACCTGGCTACGTCATGCACGGGCTGTACGGCCTCGCTACACTGCCCTGCACCTACCTCTTGTGTGTACCACCTGGCTACGTCATGCACGGGCTGTACGGCCTCGCTACACTGCCCTGCACCTACCTCTTGTGTGTACCACCTGGCTACGTGGGCTGTACTGCCTCGCTACACTGCCCTGCACCTACCTCTTGTGTGTACCACCTGGCTACGTCATGCACGGGCTGTACTGCCTCGCTACACTGCCCTGCACCTACCTCTTGTGTGTACCACCTGGCTACGTCATGCACGGGCTGTACTGCCTCGCTACACTGCCCTGCACCTACCTCTTGTGTGTACCACCTGGCTACGTCATGCACGGGCTGTACTGCCTCGCTACACTGCCTTGCACCTACCTCTTGTGTGTACCACCTGGCTACGTCATGCACGGGCTGTACGGCCTCGCTACACTGCCCTGCACCTACCTCTTGTGTGTACCACCTGGCTACGTGGGCTGTACGGCCTCGCTACACTGCCCTGCACCTACCTCTTGTGTGTACCACCTGGCTACGTCATGCACGGGCTGTACTGCCTCGCTACACTGCCCTGCACCTACCTCTTGTGTGTACCACCTGGCTACGTCAAGCACGGGCTATACTGCCTCGCTACACTGCCCTGCACCTACCTCTTGTGTGTACCACCTGGCTACGTCATGCACGGGCTGTACTGCCTCGCTACACTGCCCTGCACCTACCTCTTGTGTGTACCACCTGGCTACGTCAAGCACGGGCTATACTGCCTCGCTACACTGCCCTGCACCTACCTCTTGTGTGTACCACCTGGCTACGTCATGCACGGGCTGTTCTGCCTCGCTACACTGCCCTGCACCTACCTCTTGTGTGTACCACCTGGCTACGTCATGCACGGGCTGTACTGCCTCGCTACACTGCCCTGCACCTACCTCTTGTGTGTACCACCTGGCTACGTCATGCACGGGCTGTACTGCCTCGCTACACTGCCCTGCACCTACCTCTTGTGTGTACCACCTGGCTACGTCATGCACGGGCTGTACTGCCTCGCTACACTGCCCTGCACCTACCTCTTGTGTGTACCACCTGGCTACGTCATGCACGGGCTGTACTGCCTCGCTACACTGCCCTGCACCTACCTCTTGTGTGTACCACCTGGCTACGTGGGCTGTACGGCCTCGCTACACTGCCCTGCACCTACCTCTTGTGTGTACCACCTGGCTACGTCATGCACGGGCTGTACTGCCTCGCTACACTGCCCTGCACCTACCTCTTGTGTGTACCACCTGGCTACGTCATGCACGGGCTGTACGGCCTCGCTACACTGCCCTGCACCTACCTCTTGTGTGTACCACCTGGCTACGTCATGCACGGGCTGTACGGCCTCGCTACACTGCCCTGCACCTACCTCTTGTGTGTACCACCTGGCTACGTCATGCACGGGCTGTACTGCCTCGCTACACTGCCCTGCACCTACCTCTTGTGTGTACCACCTGGCTACGTCATGCACGGGCTGTACTGCCTCGCTACACTGCCCTGCACCTACCTCTTGTGTGTACCACCTGGCTACGTCATGCACGGGCTGTACTGCCTCGCTACACTGCCCTGCACCTACCTCTTGTGTGTACCACCTGGCTACGTCATGCACGGGCTGTACTGCCTCGCTACACTGCCCTGCACCTACCTCTTGTGTGTACCACCTGGCTACGTCATGCACGGGCTGTACTGCCTCGCTACACTGCCCTGCACCTACCTCTTGTGTGTACCACCTGGCTACGTCATGCACGGGCTGTACGGCCTCGCTACACTGCCCTGCACCTACCTCTTGTGTGTACCACCTGGCTACGTCATGCACGGGCTGTACGGCCTCGCTACACTGCCCTGCACCTACCTCTTGTGTGTACCACCTGGCTACGTCATGCACGGGCTGTACTGCCTCGCTACACTGCCCTGCACCTACCTCTTGTGTGTACCACCTGGCTACGTCATGCACGGGCTGTACTGCCTCGCTACACTGCCCTGCACCTACCTCTTGTGTGTACCACCTGGCTACGTCATGCACGGGCTGTACTGCCTCGCTACACTGCCCTGCACCTACCTCTTGTGTGTACCACCTGGCTACGTCCTGCACGGGCTGTACTGCCTCGCTACACTGCCCTGCACCTACCTCTTGTGTGTACCACCTGGCTACGTCATGCACGGGCTGTACTGCCTCGCTACACTGCCCTGCACCTACCTCTTGTGTGTACCACCTGGCTACGTCATGCACGGGCTGTACGGCCTCGCTACACTGCCCTGCACCTACCTCTTGTGTGTACCACCTGGCTACGTCATGCACGGGCTGTACTGCCTCGCTACACTGCCCTGCACCTACCTCTTGTGTGTACCACCTGGCTACGTCATGCACGGGCTGTACGGCCTCGCTACACTGCCCTGCACCTACCTCTTGTGTGTACCACCTGGCTACGTCATGCACGGGCTGTACTGCCTCGCTACACTGCCCTGCACCTACCTCTTGTGTGTACCACCTGGCTACGTCATGCACGGGCTGTACTGCCTCGCTACACTGCCCTGCACCTACCTCTTGTGTGTACCACCTGGCTACGTCATGCACGGGCTGTACTGCCTCGCTACACTGCCCTGCACCTACCTCTTGTGTGTACCACCTGGCTACGTCATGCACGGGCTGTACTGCCTCGCTACACTGCCCTGCACCTACCTCTTGTGTGTACCACCTGGCTACGTCATGCACGGGCTGTACTGCCTCGCTACACTGCCCTGCACCTACCTCTTGTGTGTACCACCTGGCTACGTCATGCACGGGCTGTACGGCCTCGCTACACTGCCCTGCACCTACCTCTTGTGTGTACCACCTGGCTACGTCATGCACGGGCTGTACGGCCTCGCTACACTGCCCTGCACCTACCTCTTGTGTGTACCACCTGGCTACGTCATGCACGGGCTGTACTGCCTCGCTACACTGCCCTGCACCTACCTCTTGTGTGTACCACCTGGCTACGTCATGCACGGGCTGTACTGCCTCGCTACACTGCCCTGCACCTACCTCTTGTGTGTACCACCTGGCTACGTCATGCACGGGCTGTACTGCCTCGCTACACTGCCCTGCACCTACCTCTTGTGTGTACCACCTGGCTACGTCATGCACGGGCTGTACTGCCTCGCTACACTGCCCTGCACCTACCTCTTGTGTGTACCACCTGGCTACGTCATGCACGGGCTGTACTGCCTCGCTACACTGCCCTGCACCTACCTCTTGTGTGTACCACCTGGCTACGTCATGCACGGGCTGTACGGCCTCGCTACACTGCCCTGCACCTACCTCTTGTGTGTACCACCTGGCTACGTCATGCACGGGCTGTACTGCCTCGCTACACTGCCCTGCACCTACCTCTTGTGTGTACCACCTGGCTACGTCATGCACGGGCTGTACTGCCTCGCTACACTGCCCTGCACCTACCTCTTGTGTGTACCACCTGGCTACGTCATGCACGGGCTGTACGGCCTCGCTACACTGCCCTGCACCTACCTCTTGTGTGTACCACCTGGCTACGTCATGCACGGGCTGTACTGCCTCGCTACACTGCCCTGCACCTACCTCTTGTGTGTACCACCTGGCTACGTCATGCACGGGCTGTACGGCCTCGCTACACTGCCCTGCACCTACCTCTTGTGTGTACCACCTGGCTACGTCATGCACGGGCTGTACGGCCTCGCTACACTGCCCTGCACCTACCTCTTGTGTGTACCACCTGGCTACGTCATGCACGGGCTGTACTGCCTCGCTACACTGCCCTGCACCTACCTCTTGTGTGTACCACCTGGCTACGTCATGCACGGGCTGTACGGCCTCGCTACACTGCCCTGCACCTACCTCTTGTGTGTACCACCTGGCTACGTCATGCACGGGCTGTACTGCCTCGCTACACTGCCCTGCACCTACCTCTTGTGTGTACCACCTGGCTACGTCATGCACGGGCTGTACGGCCTCGCTACACTGCCCTGCACCTACCTCTTGTGTGTACCACCTGGCTACGTCATGCACGGGCTGTACGGCCTCGCTACACTGCCCTGCACCTACCTCTTGTGTGTACCACCTGGCTACGTCATGCACGGGCTGTACGGCCTCGCTACACTGCCCTGCACCTACCTCTTGTGTGTACCACCTGGCTACGTCATGCACGGGCTGTACGGCCTCGCTACACTGCCCTGCACCTACCTCTCGTGTGTACCACCTGGCTACGTCATGCACGGGCTGTACGGCCTCGCTACACTGCCCTGCACCTACCTCTTGTGTGTACCACCTGGCTACGTCATGCACGGGCTGTACTGCCTCGCTACACTGCCCTGCACCTACCTCTTGTGTGTACCACCTGGCTACGTCATGCACGGGCTGTACTGCCTCGCTACACTGCCCTGCACCTACCTCTTGTGTGAACCACCTGGCTACGTCATGCACGGGCTGTACTGCCTCGCTACACTGCCCTGCACCTACCTCTTGTGTGTACCACCTGGCTACGTCATGCACGGGCTGTACGGCCTCGCTACACTGCCCTGCACCTACCTCTTGTGTGTACCACCTGGCTACGTCATGCACGGGCTGTACGGCCTCGCTACACTGCCCTGCACCTACCTCTTGTGTGTACCACCTGGCTACGTCATGCACGGGCTGTACGGCCTCGCTACACTGCCCTGCACCTACCTCTTGTGTGTACCACCTGGCTACGTCATGCACGGGCTGTACTGCCTCGCTACACTGCCCTGCACCTACCTCTTGTGTGTACCACCTGGCTGCGTCATGCACGGGCTGTACTGCCTCGCTACACTGCCCTGCACCTACCTCTTGTGTGTACCACCTGGCTACGTCATGCACGGGCTGTACTGCCTCGCTACACTGCCCTGCACCTACCTCTTGTGTGTACCACCTGGCTACGTCATGCACGGGCTGTACGGCCTCGCTACACTGCCCTGCACCTACCTCTTGTGTGTACCACCTGGCTACGTCATGCACGGGCTGTACTGCCTCGCTACACTGCCCTGCACCTACCTCTTGTGTGTACCACCTGGCTACGTCATGCACGGGCTGTACGGCCTCGCTACACTGCCCTGCACCTACCTCTTGTGTGTAACACCTGGCTACGTCATGCACGGGCTGTACGGCCTCGCTACACTGCCCTGCACCTACCTCTTGTGTGTACCACCTGGCTACGTCATGCACGGGCTGTACGGCCTCGCTACACTGCCCTGCACCTACCTCTTGTGTGTACCACCTGGCTACGTCATGCACGGGCTGTACTGCCTCGCTACACTGCCCTGCACCTACCTCTTGTGTGAACCACCTGGCTACGTCATGCACGGGCTGTACTGCCTCGCTACACTGCCCTGCACCTACCTCTTGTGTGTACCACCTGGCTACGTCATGCACGGGCTGTACTGCCTCGCTACACTGCCCTGCACCTACCTCTTGTGTGTACCACCTGGCTACGTCATGCACGGGCTGTACGGCCTCGCTACACTGCCCTGCACCTACCTCTTGTGTGTACCACCTGGCTACGTCATGCACGGGCTGTACTGCCTCGCTACACTGCCCTGCACCTACCTCTTGTGTGTACCACCTGGCTACGTCATGCACGGGCTGTACTGCCTCGCTACACTGCCCTGCACCTACCTCTTGTGTGTACCACCTGGCTACGTCATGCACGGGCTGTACTGCCTCGCTACACTGCCCTGCACCTACCTCTTGTGTGTACCACCTGGCTACGTCATGCACGGGCTGTACGGCCTCGCTACACTGCCCTGCACCTACCTCTTGTGTGTACCACCTGGCTACGTCATGCACGGGCTGTACGGCCTCGCTACACTGCCCTGCACCTACCTCTTGTGTGTACCACCTGGCTACGTCATGCTTGGACTGTACTGCCTCGCTACACTGCCCTGCACCTACCTCTTGTGTGTACCACCTGGCTACGTCATGCACGGGCTGTACGGCCTCGCTACACTGCCCTGCACCTACCTCTTGTGTGTACCACCTGGCTACGTCATGCACGGGCTGTACTGCCTCGCTACACTGCCCTGCACCTACCTCTTGTGTGTACCACCTGGCTACGTCATGCACGGGCTGTACTGCCTCGCTACACTGCCCTGCACCTACCTCTTGTGTGTACCACCTGGCTACGTCATGCACGGGCTGTACGGCCTCGCTACACTGCCCTGCACCTACCTCTTGTGTGTACCACCTGGCTACGTCATGCACGGGCTGTACGGCCTCGCTACACTGCCCTGCACCTACCTCTTGTGTGTACCACCTGGCTACGTCATGCACGGGCTGTACTGCCTCGCTACACTGCCCTGCACCTACCTCTTGTGTGTACCACCTGGCTACGTCATGCACGGGCTGTACGGCCTCGCTACATTGCCCTGCACCTACCTCTTGTGTGTACCACCTGGCTACGTCATGCACGGGCTGTACTGCCTCGCTACACTGCCCTGCACCTACCTCTTGTGTGTACCACCTGGCTACGTCATGCACGGGCTGTACGGCCTCGCTACACTGCCCTGCACCTACCTCTTGTGTGTAGTGCTACATCTGACGTCAATGTCGACGTCGTGTCGCTGGCCCCTAGTGTGACTGAATGACAACAACCTCCCTGTTCACCCACGGAATGTGATGCGACACTACTGCAGATCGAGTTTTCTCTGGACGCCAACTCGCGAGTCGACGCGACCCGACGCCTGCGCACTACGGGGTTGCCATGGTGACGGCGCCGACGTCGTTACCGGATAGATATCGCGACTACTTGCACATTTCCATTTTATAAATATTATATGTTCTCGGGTCAAGGCCGGCCGTCAATTAGTGTGAGGTCCACGTTGTACAGAGAAACTTGACTGCCAGCGTTTATCGGCGCTGGTACGCGGCGTGATCTAACGATATGTCTCAGACTTGACTGCCAGCGTTTATCGGCGCTGGTACGCGGCTTGTACCAGCGATATGTCTCATGCAGACTTGACTGCCAGCGTTTATCGGCGCTGGTATGCGGCATGATCCAACGATATGTTTCAGACTTGCCTGCCAGCGTTTATCGGCGCTGGTACGCGGCATGATCCAACGATATGTCTCAGACTTGACTGCCAGCGTTTATCGGGCGCTGGTACGCGGCACGATCCAACGATATGTCTCAGACTTGACTGCCAGCGTTTATCGGCGCTGGTACGCGGCGTGATCTAACGCTATGTCTCAGACTTGACTGCCAGCGTTTATCGGGCGCTGGTACGCGGCATGATCCAACGATGTGTCTCAGACTTGACTGCCATCGTTTATCGGCGTTGGTACGCGGTATGATATAACGGTATGTCTCAGTGTTGGATCATGGGTAAGCTGTGCAGCTGTAGGCTTCTCTTTGGGGTAACTGAATAGGTACATAATTATTCATGTTGCAAGTATATTGCCTTTCTTATGCTGGTTTGCCGGTGGCGGGAATCGAACCCGGCTTCGAAACGTGTTTGCCTACACGCTACGTCTCGCCACTGGCGAGTTGTTACAGGTCGCTGTGTTTTCTGTCGTGTGAGAGAATTACCTTTCGTTTGCTTGAGCAAGGTAAATATCTCGAGAGACCAAAGTTCATAGGTCAAGACATTTTTTGAATTCTAATTAGTTCGGTGACCTTGCTGGGAAGAGTTCAGGAAGACGCGATCGTCAACTTTGATACATTCGTCTCCGGCTTCCTTAACAATTCACATAAATATATAAATTTGTTTACCTTTATTGTATGCCCAGTAGAAAACTGATTTTCAGAGGGTGATACCATTCATTATGTTCTTACTGATGGAGGTGGCTCAGCGGTAAAACGCGAGTGTCTGATTCGGGAGGTCGCCGGTTCGATTTCGGCCACCGACAATCCTGACTAAAGTTTTTTTCCGAGGTTTTCCTCAGTTTTTAAGGCGAATTCTGGGATTGAGTCCGACTAACAGCCCTCGGACGTCCTTCCCAACTATCCCAACACCCTAATATACCTAGTTACTTATAGGCATCTGAAGAAGGGCACATTAGGTATTGCTGGTGTACACCCTATAACAAGTATTCTTACTGCAAATGATTATTAATTACTACTATTATGTGCTTTGTTGCTATCATCGATTACATATACATCATATATAGATAGATTTAAGTATATTTCCAAAATATCTATTAAAAAAACTTACCAGAAATCGAACCACGGCATTCTACATTGGAAGCAGCAATAAAGCCACAAGACCAGCATGCTACAGAGAACCAACTGCTTTTACATGAGCTGCTAAAAACTAAGGTTTCACCGTTTTCGAAACTACAATGGATGTATGTAAAATAAGTTTGGTTTATCTAAGAACGATCTCTACGTACTATTAACATCGCTATTGTTGACTATGCAAATGATGCTTGGTGCATAAAAGAAAAAAAACAGCATAGAAACGTTGTAATGGTAGTGTAGTAATAATATTGTGAGGCTTGTTAACAGCCTGACAGATAAAAGTCAAAAAGTCAACTCGGTCCCTGTCGAGGTATTTTTTACCCTATCGAGGCCTTCACCATCGCAAAATCCTCTCTCCCCGTCGTCAATCAGTCTGACCCATCTTAAATTGGATGTGGTTCGGATGTTGTAAAAATGAAGTTTGTTTCAACGCAATAGCCAATACTCAAAATCGGTAAAAAGAATCGTGCAAGTTACGTTGTTACAAGCATACAAAAAAAATTCCACGACATGTCTAAAAATAAAATCCTGGATCGTCGCCAATAAAAGTATTCAATATTAAATTAAACGCATGATTCTATAAATGTCCTGAAAAAATCTGCTATTGTGTGTTTTTAAGATCTATTTAAATCTTTTATGGTCGCCCTTCGACCTTTGCTTCGACTTTATTTTTAGTCCCACATAGACATGGGCATGTCGTGGAAAATTGAAAATATTATTTTATGCAATGTTTAGTGCATTGTTACATAGAATGAAATCATGAAACTAACATTTTTTATAAATGACTTCTATTTTAAACTTACTTATTGTAACTGCTAACTTAGCTCTTAATTAATATCCAATGTTTGACAAAATGTTTGTTTGATCCATTGCAGCATTATTCCTTATTGTATACTTATAACTATTGATTTCTTGCTTTACTTGAAACATTGTTTTTACTATAAACAAAACGATATATTTTAACTTTAATTATAACCACAAAGTCTCGAATAGTGGACGAACGATTTCTACCCATTTTCAGTATGTTACAAAGCGCATTTTTTTGGCTGGTATCCACCTTCAAAACCACAGTTTGCAATTTGTGGTAGGAAACATGCTAATTTCACTACACTATGAGCCAGACGATTGTATGGTTGTGGGCTGTGCAGGATATGGGCAAATGAAAAGATTAGCAGCAGAGAAGAGGAGAGAAGAGAAGAGGAGAGGAGAAGGAGAGATTAAGGAGTCATGTATAAAACCCAGTCGAGGATAAGAACATGAACCGACATTACATATCCGGATACCAGTGGCGTAGCTCTCTATGGTGCAAGATGGGCTAGGGTGGGCCGAAAAAATTCAATTTTTGTTTTTCAAGTCGTAATACCGTGGACAAGTTGCGAATTGGGGAGACTTAAAAAGGGTAAAAACAGAAACAAAATCGGTTTGTATCTTCCGGTCACGCATGTGTTCTAAATTTTGCCAAAATTTTGCCGATTCGCCGCTTTTCCGCGGTAATACGACTGAAAAAATGTGTTGGAATTTTTTCGCCCACCCTAGTGCACACGAGCCCCGCGACTTAGGGCCCCTACTGCCTACTTGAATTCGATTAACAGATAAACCCGTAGACGAACCCGTAGTTCTGAAAATGTGTTCAATCTTATGCCCACATTGCAATACATAGGCCTATAGCATATTTATACTCAACAGTGTTTCTCATCCTTTTATGTCTATTCGCGATCGCAAAACTTCAATACACCCCTGGCGGACAAAATTATCCCTAAGCTAACGGGTCTAGCGCTCTAACTGTCTGCGGATTCTCGCACAAACCACGCGGTACGGTACTAATCTCGTTCTAGCTGTTATACTATTCATTTTGAAGGAAAAACTTATAGGAAAGCGTATTTAGTTTACATGCCAAAAGTCATCATAAAGGTTATTTCAAAATTATAGACCCAGTATAGTTTACTTGTTAGTTGTTATAACAATTCACGCAAAAATCGGAAAATGAGCAACATTTCTTATTGTTTTCTCAACTTAAAATTGTTGAAAAACTAATGATCGGATTTTGACGTGAGTTCCTTTGGAACATGAACCAACAATGTAAGAAAATAATCAAATAAACTTTCTAGATAGAAAGTGCCCCGAACGAAAATTCATAGCATGCACTAACATGCAGGGTGCGTAGTTTCACGGCCCAACCCGCTGCTTTTGAGATCCAACCGCTGCACCCTGCATGTTAGTGCATGCTATGAATTTTCGTTCGGGGCACTTTCTATCCAGAAAGTTTATTTGTTTATTTTCTTACATTGTTGGTTCATGTTCTAAAGGAACTCTCGTCAAAATCCGATTATTAGTTTTTCAACAATTTAAGTTGAGAAAACAATAAGAAATTTTGCTCATTTTCCGATTTTTTGCGTGAATTGTGATAACAAGTAAACTACTGGGTCTATAATTATGAAATAACCTTTACGATGACTATTGGCATGTAAACTAAATATGCTTTCCTATAAGTTTCTCCTTCAAAATGAATAGTATAAGCTAGAAGGAGATAAGTGATCAACGTTCCAGCGATACCGCCAATGTCACAAAGAAGTTAACCCGGCACGGCCGCCACATTGGCCAGTGACGTCACGTTCAAACGTCCTTGAGATCGCGAATACGGAGCGCTAAAATATAAAATTCAAAGTTGTAAACTCATAATTCGCAGCCCGGTGATAAAAGTTTTATGTTCATTATTTATCATTTTATACTGTCCAGTGTTTTTACTATTGTATGATTGTAAATAGTTTTATTTATTGTCCTCAATTAGTTTTATAACTGAATAGGATAGACATTAAATACATAAATGGTAACACACGCATGTATGTATAATGACGTTAGACGAATTGCACGGAGTTATAATATAGCTTCGTCATCGGAACCAATAATTAGCGTGATACGAAACTTGGCACTCGGAAGTTGGTCAAAGCAGCGAACAAGCACGATAATTGACGAAAAGTTGGGCAAACTTTGGTACGCGCACAAGGGGGAAATACCGTAACAACAATCTAGAGGCAACCAAGACAACTTTATATAAATAAATAAAAATAAATTCACATTTAGAGTCTACCCACTCAGTAACGAAACTGATTTTCAGTGGGGGACTTTTAATTTAAAGCGACTAAACCAACCCTGTAGGCTACGACACCATCGACGAGTGAGCGATAACCAATCGAAGATCGATATTTCAAATACGAAACATATGAATCAGTGATTGGACAGTGCGAACACCTGCGGACAAATGTCATGAATCAACAAGGCCGATTCAGAACAACTTTGAATTTATTGAGTGCTTCGTCGTTGCTAGGACGGCTCCAAAGTCACCGTTTACTTCTTCCTAAGACAAGAAGTAATGGAACTGAATCCAAAAAACTTCTGCATGAACCGGGATTTGAGCCCGGGACCATCTGCATTGGCAGCAGGGATGCTAACCACTGGATCAACGAGCCACCTACCACCTACACATGCTTTCGTCACTGGCGAGATATTCGTAGCCAATCAGCGATCGTTACCCACGCCGCTTGTCTCGGGCGGTTCGCTGGTTGGCTACGAATAGACCTAGCCTGTGACGAAAGCATGTGTAAGGTTGTCTTAGGTTGCCTATAGTAGTGAGTACGTGGGCGGTTGTGGCTTGAACAAATAGACGAAGCACTATTATTTTATCAGCATTGTGTGTGGGATACACGTCGGTCGGATTGGGTCGTGGTGCGTCGTCCACCCCACACACAACCACTAGGGTCAATGACCTCTGGACTGACCTTGAGATGTCTGCGAGCGAGGGGGGTCTAGGCCGACTGCGCCTACAGCTGGCTCCCTCGCCGCCCCAAGAGCTTCCACCGCTCCCTGCTGCAACAAACAATCACAACTGCGTGAGACAAATACCTATAAATCCCCTGGCGGGGGCTCGTCGAACTTCCGACCTCCACTAGGGGATTGACGGACCTTGGGTAAGACAAGGGTCTAGGGCCGGATCGCTCAACGCGGAGCGCCCTGGGTCTTCACGGGTAAGAAGAACGTGTCAGACTGTTGGCGATTACTGGAGGATGATGTGGCTAAAAAGCTGGGAGGAGAAGAGCCCAGGACAATTTGAGCAACGTGACAACTCCAAGTCGGACACGTTTGTAATCAAACCACCCTTCGCGCGAACCTACCTAACTACATCCCCCCCCCTTCACCCACCCAACCCCCTTCGCTACAATGATGCTGCACTGCGATTCTGTAAGGATAACAATAATTGTTATCCTTACAGAATCGCAGTCAACAATTGACTCTTGTTATCGAGATATCAATCGCTGTCACCAGTTTGCAAGGCGGTGGGTGATTGGATGAACCGCGGAATAGCGATTATATCTCGATATCAGAACCGCAGGGCCGAGTCGGACTCGTCACTGTTCTTTTCTTGATGACGCACCCACAGTTTAACCGTCTCACTGCTGTCCTGGCTAGAGTCGCTGAACAACAACTTCGGTAATGCTTTCGTCATCAATCAATCACGTGCTTACGGTCTCGGCCAACCCGAGCAGGTATCTGAATTAGCCAGAGCCACTGGTTGGCTGCCGCTCACCCACCCGTGACGGAAGCATTACCGAAGTTATTGTAAGATGACTATACGCTGGTTTGACCACCTAAATTGGTTCACAGCAACTTTGTGCAAGCCGACGTCATCGATGAGTGAGTCGGAGCCAATCAGCGGGTGGCTTTTTTAAATACTGATATGTGGTTGGTCTGGCCTCAGTCAACTATGACGTCAGCATCCATAAGGTTGTTGTTGAACGACTTAACAGCACGTTTACATGAGGGAGAGTTGGCAACAGTACGTGTCACGAGACAACCTTTCAGATGGTTTCGTCATAGACGAGGAACTCGTGGCCAATCAGCGATCGGTATTTGCTCGACTAGGGCGGGAGACCCGCTGATTGGCCAGGAATCACTCGTCGAAAGCATCTGAAAGGCTGTCTCAGAATGCGTATACAAGATGGCACACAGTAAATAATGTGCCCGGCCCCATTCTACAGCGCTGTTGGTACCTTTGAATGATATTTACTTTGATTTAACATCGAAACAATGTTAACTGAAGTCCTACACTGTCTTTTTTTTATTTACTTTGCATCCCACAAAGGCAGTGGTAGGGAGATAGATAGATAGATAGATAGATAGATAGATAGATAGATAGATAGATAGATAGATAGATAGATAGATAGATAATGGTCTTTATTGAAGGCGGGATTAAGGCTAGCAAGAGGGAGAGATAGAGAGAGAGAGAGAGAGAGAGAGAGACTTGACTTGACTTGACTTGACTTTATTGAGAACAGTTATGAAAATACATAATTACATAACTAGGAAAACGCTCTGTTTGACGCGTTGATAAGCAAGCGCGTCAATATCTACGAACTTTCTGGCGAAAAGTTTTCAATGCTAATACGAACAACAATTAACAACAATTCAAGAATGCGGATTGCAAAAATTGTTCTTATTTCCATGGCTATTATACTTTCCGACATTGTTGTATGCAGTGCAGGGGCGGACAGGCCCACCGGGCAACCGGGCAAATGCCCGGTGGCCTGCCTGTTTTGGCCCAAATTTGGCCTGGTCTGACTGGAACAGGCATAAACTAAACTGCCTGGCGCCAGTTGCCGCGCTGGCGGCGCTGCCCACCGTGTACCTGTGAGTGAAGAAAACACTAATCTACTAATAACAATCAGATAGTGGTGTGCGCTGCCCGGCATAGGCGTGCGCAGGAGGGGGCAAGGGGGGCCTTTTTACCCCCCATTAGGATAGGTGTTTTTTTTTTTTGCAGAATGAGGCATTAGATTGGAAAATCATATTTAGTGGCGCATTGCTCGCAAGTCACAACACAGTAGAAGTGTCTATAAATATAATCCTCCAACTTTTACTGTTTCTCCAACTGCCTTGCCCGTTTGGCCCGGGAGAAAATAGGTCCAGGGACAGTGCCTGTCGTAAGAGGCGACAAAAATGATGTCGTATATGACATAATGGTTCTTATTTTATCTGAAGTCCTAGATTGGTTTGACTTTGGAATGAGCTGACCGGAGTCAACATCACCTGTTGCCCTAACACCAAAATTTTGGCTTTGTGACTGACCACTTTACCATCACTTTGTAACAATGATATCACTGTTAAATTAAACCATTCAACAGACACCTTTACTCCTCCTGAAACGCTTAAAAACACATTAAAAGGCACCTGTTTTAAATAAATCGCCTGCGGCGCTTTTTTGTAGTGGATATCCCCCCCACACTTGGAAGGTGTGGGGCGCCGTCGGGAAGTACTTTGGCCGGGAATTTATTGTGCCCCCCATTGATCAACCTTTGCGCACGCCTCAGCGCTGCAGTCCCTCCCACAGAAGGTTGTAAATTTTTGCTGACAATTTTATATTCTTTACCAATTATGTAAAACACTATGTTACTGTTAAGAAGATATAGATTTCACGATAAACTTTCGCTTTCCATTGTCAATAATATACTCAAAAATCAATGGGCTTACATGTGCAAGTTTGAATTTTAAATTTCTTTAAATCCGAGTCCCTCCCCCCCCCCCCCCCACCCCCCTTCCGTTACGATATTGCAAGGTTTAAATTACATAGTAGAATCGTTGGATTTCGGTGTAACTTGATGTCATTCTCATCAGTCGTTAGACAGTGTTCCAATCTTCTTGCTGGTGTTTTTTCTACTTTTAACCAACGAAAACTATAGTATTTCGGAAGTGCATTCAGCCTGCTATGTTTTTTCTAAAACGCACCAAATGCCTTCTAGAAGCCTGATCTGAAGAAATTTCGCCTGCGGCGCTGTTGTTGGGGGGCCACAGCCCCCCAAACCCCCCGTGCCTGGCCTGACCAAAAGTTTGCCCGGCCTGGAATTTTTTCCCAGTCCGCCCCTGATGCAGTGCAATGTGCGTTGCTAAGAATTTTCGTGGTCATGTTTTCAATACGGTCCGCCACCGTTACTAACACTTATTGACAGCAATAGAAATGTAATTTCTGCCTCTAATACGTATTGGATCGCGTTTACATTAGTATATTCGTGACCGGACAAAAATTTACTATAAGATAGCCACCTCACATTTTGCCGTTACTGCGTTTTAGAAAAATATTTTCGAGTAACTTTCGTGTAACTTTGCCAATACTTATCAGATCGCCATTAGATTAACATATTCGTGACCGGAAAAAAGTTAAAAAAAATATGTCTATCTCACATTTGGCCGCCATTTTGTTTCAGAAAAATATTTTGCAGTAACTATGGTGTAACTTTGTAACTTTTCAAACGATTTTGCCTCAAAACTATACACCTTCAATCCACATCGAGGCTTGTGGATGGTCCAAATTTCAAGTTGATCGGACTTTCCGTTCGACCGCTATCGACGGACATAAAAAAAAAAAAAACAAAAAAAAAAAAACAAACAAACAAAAAAACAGAACGAAGTGCCATAAGAGTCAAGTGGAAACGCTCGCTTCGCTCGCTTAATTATCACATGAGTGCAAAACCAAAAACCATCGTGTAGGCCTATATATAAATATATGAATAACGAAAAATTACCACATCATGACACAATTATTATTTTCAAGTTGCAGTAAACAAACACGAGAGAGAGAGAGAGAGAGAGAGAGAGAGAGAGAGAGAGAGAGAGAGAGAGAACCGTGATTGACTAAATTGTATGACTGCATGGTAAAGCCGGGTTTGCAAAACTGTGTTAGGTAATCAGATTGAAAAAACGTAAAAATCCGAACATCGAGAGTTATTTTCGGTTGTTGTTTGCGAGTGTTCAGTCGAGCGTTCTCACCATTCGTATTTTTGCCTTTCTCTCGTGGCCAAAGGGTTGGGTGGGGGTGGGAGCACCGTCAGTCAAAGGGCCGGGCCAGGGGTGGACCGAGAGTCACTCAGCTGTGAAGACCGGCACGACAAGCTTCACTAATCAAAGCGCGCGCAAAGGCTCCAAACCTCTCAAGGGAGGATTATACCCCCGCGCAAACAATTAAGTGACGTGACATCCAGTGGTGTATTCGAGCCTAGGCGGGCTTAGGCGCCACCTATAGTAGGCACTTTTATTTGGAGGCTAGGCTAGCCTAGGCGCTTTTTCACAGTACTGTTTAAATTTCAAGAACCCATGTAGTATTCACAATATCTATAATTGAGAAAAAATATGTTACCTCAACGTCTTCGTGTATTCAGGTTTAACTTCCGTAAAATCTTTTTCTAGAAACTTAAAACAATCGCCATCACCTTGGGCAAAAATCTATCTAATCCCCCATCTATCCCCCCTATCTAATCCCCCATCCCACCCCGTGCACACGTAAATTCGAATTTTAGAAATACACCACTGGTGACATCATGCCCAGAAATACGTGTCTTGAATTAACTAACGCACGACAGGTTCGTATACATGATTGATGCAGCTTTGTCTTGTTTACGTCTCACGTTATCTTATCGCAAAGATGCTTATCGAAACGATGAGTGTGTGATAAGAAAGGGGAAAGATTCATGACCAGTTGCAAGATTCAAACCGGGAAACCATGGTTTACACAAACTGGCTAATAGGACGAGAAGGAAACATCAGTGTGTTATGTATGATGAATCACTCTTTGTTTTGAATGCGTCGTGCTTCAAAGCAAAGCCTCTATAGCCCATATCACACTACAATTGGAATCGTAGACTGGAGTCGCCAATTGCAATCGCAATCTACAATTATCCAATCACACTTGACCAGCTGACAATCCTAAAATCGTTCAACTAGGAAATAAATTCAATAATAATAACTAAAAAGACAAGCCTTAATCACAAACAAATATATAATTAAAGTTATTGGCTCTTTGTTTCCATTAAAATAGTTGTTGCTTGAGGTTATGTTGTGACAGTGCTCAATTCGTATTTAACCGTTCTCCTTCCTGATTGGTTCACGTGACTCGGATCTACGATTCCCAATCTTATTTTAGAGCTCCGTCTATAAAAAGATTGCAACCGTAGACTGACTGAACTGAGCTACTGCGCATGCGCCGCCAATCGTAAGCTCGAATCTACGATTGCAATTGTCAGTTCGGAACCTAATGTGATATGGCCTTATATCTATCTATAAAGCCGCGTCGCGTACACGCTTGCGTTTGATCCGTACAACTGCGTCGCGATGCAGTACTGAGGGGAAGTTCAAACTTCTCTATTTTGGCCTGTTTTTTTCATGTTATATATCTAATTTTATGTAAATAATTGTTACTATTGTTGTGTTTGCTAGGGAAGCTAGTCGACTAAAAACGTCAAGTGGACGTCCTCACTTGGACCGACATGTTGAAGAAAGTGACAGCCATGGACCCTTATTCTTATTCGCATCCAAAGCGGGATACATACAGAATAAGGGCCATGGTTTAGCTTATTTGGCAGGCAACATTCAAATAAAATACATTTTGCTCCACGAGTGCCTTAGATCCATTATTATGTGGATCGTTTATGCCCCCCCCCCCCCCCCCCCCCCTCCTCTCCAAATTCTAATCAAGTTTGGATTTGTTAATTTCATGGTAACACGTCCTTCTCAAAGACAACCGCCATGAACTACTGGTCCTTTTTTGATATGTTGGCACGCCTGTATCAACAAATTTGTTAGTAATTCAAGTAATGCAATCGCGTCAATGTTTTTTTTTTTTTCAAAAGAGGCACATTTGCAAGCCCACTCACAATACAGAATCGTTTCGACGTTTGCGATCATTTCGCCTTCCATTGATTTCTAAATACTTCGGAGTGATTAACTTTAATCTTAATCTTCGTCATACGGATCACAAAGGTCATAATTACGTCACATCACATTGAAGAAGGCAGACGGACGGAAAGCTATAAAGCTTTCAAGAAGTTGTAAATGGGACACCCGGGAGATATCAGAATCTGTTTTAAGCATACTGTGCACCTGATGCGTTGTAAAGCCCAAACTAATTACTTCATCGGGCAGAGGATAGAACATATACTTAGCACTTATACCTTTCCAGAAACCACCTGTAGATTAAAGTGTCTGGATTAGGCTCTACACAGTTGGTAGAAATAAACACACTTTCGATTGACAGCGCCGTCGGAAACACGGGGGGGGGGGGGGCAGGCAGGTATCTCTCCCCCCCCTCCCCGGGACAATTGGAAAATGTATAAACTACATTCATTTTACGCATTTACTTTTAATACCCATTGCTTCGCGAAAATATGCACACTCCTTCAATGAACACTAGGGGTCGACAGGTAAATTTTAACCGGGCACAATTTCGTCCAAGGCGGTAAATCATTATTTGTGCCTTTTCAAGGTTTTTGATTACTTTGCCTTATTATCGTTTTCCAAGAACAAGTAAAATACCAGGGGTAGAGGCAAACTTGAACAAAGACACTGAAGAATCTGGTTACGTACACGCCAGTCTGAGGCAGCTAGTCTGGTTCAGCGTACGAGGATGTGACATATTGTGCTGTCAGTGTCAGTGTGTAATAGTGTTTTGTACAGGTTTGCAGTCAAGAACAAACATTCTAATTAGAATATGTTCTTCACCCAACCTACACAAAACACTATTACATTCTATTCAGTAATCTACTTCAAAAGGAAGCATCCACATTGGTGTATGTCCTACCTACCTAATACCACTAATACTAAAGCATATGCTAAGAAGACAATTAATACTATAATCATGATGCAAAAACTAGTTATACTAATCTATTATGATTGACAGCGAACATATAAATAGGCGATATGCTATGATAAGTGTGGTGATTGGTGAACTTTGATAAGTACGAGGCCATGTAAATTATTATCTAACCAAATCAACAAGTCCATCAATAGTTCATTATCAAGTGTGTTATCATTGCTAGGTTGTCGGTGTATGTAAGAATTAGTGGTACACGCTTTTTATGGTTCGGTAGAAATCTTTCGATCTTTAGTTCCACTTGCTTGTTGCTTACTCAGTTCAATATAGGGATCTGGGGCAGAGCCCCAGCAGCGTCCCCCATCTGTAAAACTAGAATTGACGTGACTTGACTATTGTGTCTATTGCGGTGACCGCCGCCCGCAGTACAAGATTAGCAGTGATAGCTCAGGTCAACGCCGACCAGGCAGTGGATGATTTGGCAGTAAAACACAAAAATCGCGTTGGTTGATGCAAAAAGTGTAAAGTACTTTGTGGAATATTTTAGCTCGAGACGCGTGGAGTGGTCACGCGCGCACGCTAGGCTGGGTCTCTGCTATCACGCGGCTATCACGGGCCAGACACGAGATGGCCTTTACTAATCCTTTCCTTGAGACAGACAGACAGACAGACAGACAGACAGACAGATAGACAGACAGACAGACAGACAGACAGACAGACAGACAGACAGACAGACAGACAGACAGACAGACAGACAGACAGACAGACAGACAGACAGACAGACAGACAGACAGACAGACAGACAGACAGACAGACAGACGGACAGACAGACAGGCAGGCAGGCAGACAGACAGAGAGACAGACAGACAGACATGCATGCAGGCAGGCAGGCAGGCAGGCAGGCAGGCAGGCAGGCAGACAGACAGACAGACAGACAGACAGACAGACAGACAGACAGACAGACAGACAGACAGACAGACAGACAGACAGACAGACAGACAGACAGACAGACAGACAGACAGACAGACAGACAGACAGACAGTAGACAGACAGACAGACAGACAGACAGACAGACAGGCAGGCAGACAGACAGGCAGGCAGACAGACAGACAGACAGACAGACAGACAGACAGGCAGACAGGCAGGCAGACAGACAGACAGGCAGACAGACAGACAGGCAGACAGACATACATATTCGCAGCCGTTCTAGAGTTAGCTGCCCTGCTGAGCTACGCCCATTGTATTGGGGGTGTTCCCACCCAACGAGTTCACATTTTTAAGGCTGTGCGGGCAGGTCACGGTTTTTCAGTTAAAAAATATACACAACATACCCAAGTTAAGCTTTAAAATTAAAATCATGACTTCTGAAAGTTACAAAATTGTTATGTTCTTAATTTTGATTGTACCGGTACCGTAGATATTGCTAGATATATGCCGCTTCATTCAAAACATAATTTCGCCCAGAAATACACATTTGTGATAGTCAATTTTTAATGTACATATTTTGTTCTAGAAAGTGAGAAATTTTCAGTTCATTATCTGTAATGGTATTTGTGTTATGATTTTTGTCATCTACCGGTACGGTACTGTACCGGTATAATTACAATTACAAAACAAATAATTTTGTAGCTTTCAGAAGTCAGGGCATGGTTTCAATTTCAAAAGTTAACTCGGGTATGTTTTGCATATTATTTTAGAAAACTGAAAACCCGTGCCAGTACAGCGTTAACGAAAATGGTCTACGTTCGCTAAGTTGAAATAGTGAATTATTGTATTGCTCGATGTAATGTACCGGTTGGTTCCCGCACGGAAACTAAATTAAATTAGTATGAGGTAAGTGGATGAAATGAACAGGAAAACCACCAATTTTGGTTGACAGTGACAATTCTGATATCGATCGAGCGGGTCTGCCCAATTGTTTTCAGAGAGAGGAACAAAACACTATAAATATGTACAAAACACACTACTTTAAAAAATATATTGTATGTTTGGGCTTTCTATGAAACATTCTGGTTAGTACAGTTGCAGCCAACAGTGTTGCCACAGTACTATATGCAAGTGCAATTAGTGCAGTATTTTTGTCACGGAAATAGCATAAGTTTTTGTTTTAAGGTTTGTAATTCCAGTTTGGCGATGTTCATTTACTTTACTTCAACACGAAGACGTGTTTTTCAATAGGGCACTAGCAACACCAAAAGACAACAATGAAACAAATGAATTGAATCGATGGACAAACAACAAGCTGTCAAACAATAATTTCTTCTGATTTTGGAAAACAAAACAAAAAACAAACAAATACACATACAAAACTTTCACTTAGTCGTTGTCTATCATCAAAAGTTTTTAATAGCGAGCAGTTACTATTGCTTCACATGTTTTTATTTCTATGGTTGCAATTTTATTATTTTGACAGCTGATTGCTTGTCCATCAGTTCAATTCATTTGTTCCATTGTTGTCTTTGGTGTTGCTAGTGCCCTACACTAGCAACACCAAAAGACAACAATGAAACAAATGAATTGAATCGATGGACAAACAACAAGCTGTCAAAAAATAATTTCTTCTGATTTTGGAAAACAAAACAAAAAACAAACAAATACACATACAAACCTTTCACTTAGTCGTTGTCTATCATTAAAAGTTTTAAATGGCGACAGTTAATATTGCTACACTTGTTTTTATTTGTATGGTTGCAATTTTATTATTTTGACAGCTGATTGTTTGTCCATCAGTTCAATTCATTTGTTCCATTGTTGTGTTTTGGTGTTGCTAGTGCCCTATAGGTACCCAAATTTGAGGAAAGTGTGGCATATCAATGTGAAGAGAG
>OX246740.1:37465067-37512988 GCA_945910005.1 Isoperla grammatica
CAACGCCGACTAGGCAGTGGATGATTTTGCAGTAAAACACAAAAATCGCGTTGGTTGATGCAAAAAGTGTAAAGTACTTTGTGGAATATTTTAGCTCGAGACGCGTGGAGTGGTCACGCGCGCACGCTAGGCTGGGTCTCTGTTATCACGCGGCTTCCACGGGCCAGACACGAGATGGCCTTACTAATCCTTTCCTTGAGACAGACAGACAGACAGACAGACAGACAGACAGACAGACAGACAGACAGACAGACAGACAGACAGACAGACAGACAGACAGGCAGGCAGGCAGGCAGACAGACAGACAGACAGACAGACAGGCAGGCAGGCAGGCAGGCAGACAGACAGACAGGTTGTATTGAGGGTGTTCCCATCCCAACGAGTTCACATTTTTAAGGCTGTGCGGGCAGGGCACGATTTTTCAGTTTTTAAAATATGCACAATTCATACCCAAGTTAAGCTTTGAAATTAAAATAATGACTTCTGAAAGTTACAAAATTGTTATGTTCGTAATTTTGATTGTACCGGTACCGTAGATATTGCTAGATTTATGCCGCTGTATTCAAAACATAACTTCGCCCAGAAATACACATTTGTGATAGCCAATTTTTATTGTAATGTATACATACCTTGTTCTAGAAAGTGAGGATATTTTCAGTTCATCATCTGTAATGGTATTTGTGCTATAATTTTTCTCATCTACCGGTACAAATGATCTATATCTACTGTACCGGTACAATCAAAATTACGAATAAATAATTTTGTAACTTTCGGAAGTCATGGTTTCAATTTCAAAGCTTAACTCGGGTATGTTTTGCATATTACTTTAGAAAAATGGTCGTTCGCTAAGTTGAAATAGTGAATTATTGTATTGCTCGATATAGTGTACCGGTTGGTTCCCGCACGGAAACTAAATTAGATTAGTATGAGGTAAGTGGATGAAAGGAAAACCACCAATTTTGGTTGACAATGACAATTCTGATATCGACCGAGCGGGTTTGCCAAATTGTTTTCATAGGCAGAAATAAAACACACTACTTTAAAAAATATATTATAATATGTTTGGGCTTTCTATGACACATTCTCGTTAGTACAGTTGCAGCCAACAGTGTTGCTACATACAGTCATTGCTATGCAAGTGCAATTAGTGTATAATGCAAGTTTTTGTCTTAAGGTTTGTAACTAAGAAACTTTATAATTCGGCGCTGTTACATTTACTTTAATTGAACACGAAGACGTGTTTTTCAATAGGTACCCAAATTTGAGGAAAGTGTTGCAAATCAATGTGAAGAGAGAAAATCATTCAGTTTCTTTACTTCTTGCACGTTCTCTGGTACCGGTACGCTACAGTGGTAGCGGTTATACAATTCTTGTATTACCAATTCCCAAAATACCAACAAAGTACCAACCAATATTAATCAATTAATAAATACTAACACTGACGGTACCGGTGGCCGAATAAGAAAAAAATAATGTTTGTACTTTCATAGGTCAATGTTTCAATTTCAAAGTTAAATGTGTTGGCGCATTATATTTTAGAAAACAGAAACCTTAAACTTTTGGGATTTTAACGCTCTTCACATCCCTAAACGTCAGCAAGCCACTCCTTACGTGACAGACTGTGTCGGGGTTCCCGCGAACATATCAAAGAAAGTTCTCTGTCAACGTAAATACAGCACACATGTGAGTTGGCTCGTTTTTCCGCTCAGAAACACAAATAAAGACGAAACCGGCGATGATTCCATCGAGATGAGTCGGCCTATACATCAAACGGGCAATTTCGAAAACGAACTTTATACAGTGCGAGTTCCACGTCAGGTCACGGTCAAACGAGGCTCACGTCGTAGTGATATTGCGCTGTACATAGATAAATAATGTTGCGGGGGGGGGGGGCTTTGCTCCTTCTCGCCGCCTCCTCCCTACTATTATGCTAAAAGACAAAAGAGAAAAACAAGTGATTCGCCCACATTTCCTTAACAAATTAAAATCCAAACATCCAGAGTTGGAAGACTCGTTGTCACGCAAAGGTAGCTGGGATAAAACATGGCGTGGGGCACGCGACGCGAGAGGTCGCGGTTTCGATGCTTATCCTCGGTATAACGCGAGCAAGATTGTCCGAGGTCTATACCGGCCGGGGTAACCGAGACTGGCACCTACTGCATTTAGTATCGCGTGCTATACGGACGGTTGTGTTATTAATATACATCTTGTTGCTGCTTTCTTCTCTTATCTCGAGGTCAATAAAGTGCAAAACACGCGACAATCATCGCTGCTTAATCCCGCCAGATAACAGCAAGAACATTATGATTATCTCCGCAGTGGCTCAATAGCGCAACCAGTGGCGTCACTAGGAATTATTTCGGGGGGGGGGGAGGGTCCAACAGGGAAAAGTGAGGGAAAAGTGAGGTGTGGCAACAGCAAGGGGTCTGGGGCAAAGAGGCGAAAATTTATTTCGACTATTACAGATATGTCGTGCTTTTTAGATTCAAAGAATAGAACTCGAAGCATTATACACATTACGTTACTGTTTACAAATAGTTCCTTAAAGGTTTGAGCTGAATGATGTATATTCTGATTGAAATAAATGCGCGGATACACACAATTGTTCGCCCTAACACTGCCATGACATTACTTATCATTAACCTATCATTATTCTATCTTCTAGTTCTAAGGAAGTAGTCAAGTAGTAAATATCAGCCTCGATGTAGTTTCGGGGGGGGGGGGGGGGCTAAATCCCTTACCCCCCCCTTACCCCCAGTTACGCCACTGATATCGCAACAACATGGGATATATTAACATGTAACACACTCCAGGCCCTTCCCTTTCAACAACTATTCATTCCGTTCTAATAATAGCACCTACGGAGTCGGTGGGTATTGACATAGGATGAGTTGCAAGCAAGTCTGCCGAAGTGCAGCAGTGGTGGATACGGTTTAAAATTTAGAAGGACAAAACGATTATATGGGGTGCCGTGCCCCCCCCCCCCCCCCCCTCCGAAGAATATTTTTCTTGCAACTTTTTTTTTATGGAATCTAGGCTACATGCTAACCGATAAAATGCTAAACAGAGCTTATTCTAATTTCTTTATAATTATAGCAGTCTTGGGGAGCAACACATTCCTTGTTTAAAAAAATTTATTGGAACTCGTTCCTTTTCACTGAAAAGTTACTATCTCGTGGGAACTTGGAACGAATTTCAAGTTCTTTATAAGTTCTTTTTACCGTCATAATCCCGCCCAATTCCAGTACCTGTGATCGTAAACTTCAGTATAAAAAAATCTTGGGATTTCACGTGTTTTCGAAAATGGCGCCACCCCTTTGTCAGATGAGTGGTGGAAGCGGACGGGACGCCACACGGGACGGGACGGGACGCGAGTTCACGAGTGATAATTAGAAGAATTAGATTGAAAGTGATTTTAAAATAAACATTATAAAGAACTAAGTTCGTTTTTAGGAACGTCTGATGTCCGTTTTTTTTTTTTTTTTTTTTTTAAGAACGGGAACTTCAGTTCCTTGCAAAAGTAACAACTTTTCAATTTCCTTGTTTGGGGAAACTTGCCCAAGACTGATAATTAGCCTACTTGTTCACTGCAGAATGAAGAACATATCCACACACACACCACAAATTATTGTGGGGTGCAAAATATTATGTTCTGAGTTGACCAAAAAAACCTTTTTTTTAGAACTAAGAAGACGTATGTAATATTATGATTTATGTTTATGGGGTTAAAATATCTGTTTTAATTTTTCGTGTGTGTGGCCAACTTGCGTACCTTACTCCCTGACCACCAGTAATATGTATCAGTATCAGTATACTATATAGGCTACCCATCCCACTCCCATTACAATATTATTACAAGAGAAGCAATACTTGCAAAATGCACTATTTTCATGATTAGTTGATTACATACTGCTTTATGCAAGGCAGTTCCGCTGGAAACGCAACCGCAACCCGCAGAGGTTTCTGCATAGCTGGACTGGAGTAAACATACGCATTATTATTGTCTTATTTAGAAGTAAACGCAGATGGGATAGGGTAGGGACTATAGAGTATAGGCAACCCAAGACTACAACATATGCTTTCGTCACAGGCGAGGTATTCGTAGCCAATCAGCGATCGGTATTTGCGCGCTATTGTCTCGGGCGGTTCGCTGGTTGATTATGTGCCTCGCCTGTGACGAAAGCAGTGTAAGTAGGCCTAAGTCTTGGTTTGCCTATAGGAGGGGTGTTCCTAGTTGTTGCATGCCACGGAATTGGTGCAGTCAGATAACAGATAGTGTGCTTGGTTTTATATTTATTTCTGCCAAAGGGGGTTCCGGTTTTCCCTCCCATTGAATGCACCACTTCCTGGATCTATAAAGTAAAGTTAACCCGAAATGTTTCCTCTTTCTAACTCCAATCTCCGCATCCACAAAAGGTTTGCGTGACTCTCAAGAGTACGCTCTTCTTTTCCCTTATGACACAGTCACACAGTCCATCTACAACATCGTAAATTGCTCCAGACCATGTATGGAGCTAACTGTTCAGAAAATCTCTTAACCCATGTCTCTATGCTTCTAAATGTCAAAAACTAATCACGGAACTAATTATTCACAGTTAAATTACAAGTTTATGGAATAGAGAGATTGATATATATAAAAAAGAATATACAGTTCCATGAACGATATTATAGATAATGGGATTTGGTACTAATAAATTCAGGGGTGACCAATTCAAAAGAATTGCCTTATTTTATTTGTGCACACATTCCGCGCAAAGAAGCGCGTCGCAGTACGAACCAGCATTTCCATCGCCATCCTGTCATACTACTACGACGCACTTCTACTACGCGCGAAAACGCCATTTTTCCAGCAAGTTTAAAAAAAATTTCGTCAAATAATGCGAATTTGGGGCCAACAAGTGTCTGTGATCCACGGGGCTCGAGCCCGGGTCTCTATACACGGGAAACCCGTATCAGGGGGAACCCCCGAGTCCCCTCCCCACTATCTCGGGTTTCCCGTCGAGATATCCGGTTCCTGGATCCTCACCTCACCTAAAGTTCGTCTCCAACCAACATCCACGCCGGCAAAATGTAAACTCAGAGGAATTGGTTCGTATTGTTGGAGACCAAGGATGTCAATCATCCCCATTATTTTTCAAATCGCTACATAGTAAAGACAGCTCCAGACCACATAGAACTTCCACGCTTCCGAAGACAACTCGAGAATCTAGCGAACTTCTTCGCTATTGTCAAGCGGGTGGCTTGGACCCTTGGACATCCTTTGGCCGATGGCCACTTTTTCCGGTGACAAGTTTGACGTTTACAACCTTGCACGAACGGAAAATAAGCCGCCCCTTGAGGAGTTCACTTTACCGGCGTGAATCTTGGTATGAGACGGACTATAGGTGGTATAAGCCATGTCGGGTTGGGTTTTCCAAGACACTATTTATAGCTATACTAGAGTTTGTTCCTGGTTAACGAGCAGCTACGCATATTGTGCCTCGGGCTGGCAGATTCTTGGGTAATAGTGTCGTACCCGCACTAAGGTTCTTTCAAGGACTCGATCAGCACGGCTTGGTTACCGTCCGAAACCTTGAACAGCCGCTGGCGGGAATCGAACCGAGTGACACTTGACACTGACAGGCTCTACCACTTCACTTCTGTCTTCGGTATCCAGCACGCACACGGTCGTGTTTTCCTCCTCGGGAATGCTTGTAAAGTATTAAAAAATGTGCCAATTATTTGCATATTTTCTCTTTCTCTCTTCCTTTCGTTGCACTAGTACCAACCGAATAGGAAGACGCTACAGGTCGGGTGGGGCTTGATCTTTGGTGTGAACGTAAACAGTGGGGGAAATGAAGGCCAGATGTGTGATGGGATGTTGGATACTGTTGTCTGAGGAAATGTTTATCTATCTTACCTTCTATTGCTGCCATGGCAGGCGGGCTGTCAGTCTTTCAGTTGAGTCGAAACATGGCACACGGTGATCTAATAGCTTGCACAGTCAAACACTGGGTGATAGTTGATAACGTTCAATTGAAAGTGGTTGTCAAGAGTGATAAAAAGTAACGCGGTTTCACCGACTGCTCCGCGGCCTCGGTTAACCTAAACTGGCACACAGCACGGCCGACCGCTGAGCGCACGTAAACACTCCCCCCCTCCCCTCCACCTTTCATGACCGCGGACCGAACCGGAAGCCCGAGGCCGCCTATCACGATCCAAGACGCCAGTGCAGACGTAGCGTGTGGGTCTGCATGCGGCGGGGCTCGAACCCGGACCCAGACACGAAGAGGATGTCCGAAGAACGAACACTTGGGGGATTGCCGGTTGTTAGACTGGAGCTTGACACATCAGTGGCGGCTTGTGTGATACGTATCAGTGGCGGCTCGTGATCTGTGGTGATATTACTGTGCGGACGACATCCCACACGTACAACACATGACAACCAAAGGACATTAGGTCTTAAGGTCACTATGACATGGTTCGTACATCCATACATCCATCGGTTGTCACAATGTCCTCTCTGTCCATTCCTTGCCAGTTGAAGGACATGATAGGGAGGAACTTGTCACTCCTTGGCTGTCAATCAAAAGATTGGGGAAGAAAAATAAATCTAACAATGCATTTTTGGAACGAACCTATCATAGTACTCACAATGAAACATTAGACAGCATGGTTAGTGCACATTTCTACATAATATATAATACATAATTCATATTATGAATTAGGGCTTGCTAATCATTGCGTATACTTATTATCTTTTATAAAATGTTAAAAATACACTTTCAAATTCATGTTGTAAATATGAATTGTGGATGTGCGTATTCATTCACTTTCTGCTATAGATTATAGACGCATTATTTCCGTACACATAAATTACATTTAATGTGGTAAAAGTCGAAAGAAACCACTAAAATAGAGGTTAAAATCCAAAAAAAGCCCTGCAGGGCGAAACTCCTCGTACAACTCTAATGGATAGTGGCAGTGGCAGTGTTCTTTTGTCGTATACACCCCCCCCCCCCCCCCCCCCCCCCCGAAAAGTATTTTGGCGGCACCAATGTCTTTATATATCTACTGCCCATTTCATGCACGCTGTTTTAACGAAAATCAAGGGAGGGGGGGGGGGGGGGGGGGGCAGTACAAAAATTACAAAAGGTGTGTAGGTATATCGAACGAACCAAATCGCGCCACTGCGCCACATATTGATCGCACACGTGTCGTTCATTGTTTCACGATGCGATGAGTGGATGAATGACATCATGCGGGCTGCGGCGGTGGGGGGGGGGGGGGTCTTTCTGACGTAATTGATGTAGCATAGTGGTGCCAGGTGCTGAAACTTCTTAGAAAAATCTCCGAAAAAGCCTTCAGTCAGGACTGCCGGTGGCCGGCATCGAACCGGCGACCAGACCTCCCAAATTATTCTCACCTATATCGGTAGAAAATTCTGTTTTTCTTCAGTAAACGTATTGCAGATATAATATACTTTTTTTAAATTGATATTCCTTTCTGGCTAACCTTTTTGGCTTTATTTATTTATTACTATAATCATTACTTGTATTTACATTTATTGTATGCTCTATTATTGCTTGAATGTCTTGCATACATATTATATTTATCTGTTGAAATTCTAACCAATTTAGTAATAATCTGATCGGGGATATCTAGAAAATTTTCCATTTCTTACGTTTTAGATCGTTTACGTTCACGTTTAAGAATCAGTGCAGTGTTTAATACTGTAGTTTGCACGCTCGTCTATGCAAGAGCAAGACTGCACATGGGATCTCCCTTCTTGTCTTGATGAAGCTGCGCTAAACATGGCGGAAATGCGTCATCAACTTGACGTTGGGGTTTTACAGCGGGAAAAGAAAACATGACCTGACCCTGAGAGAACATAAAACAATACACAGATAAACACACTGTCTAGATGACGTGCTAGTTATCACTGGCGCTCACATCTACTATATGTATGTAACACACCCGGGTTGCATTCCGTAAGCAGTAGCGCCGGAAGTTAATCTTGCTAGGGGGGGCACATGAAGACTTTGGCATATCCGAGAATTGACATTTGGGGGGGTGCGGGGGAGTCGAACATCGCAACCAGAAAGGGGTCTGGGGCGAAAGCCTCAGCTGCCGGAGGCGTTTTTGGCAAAAGTGTTTTTTGTTTTTCACATGTGACGTTTTAAACGTCTGTGAATAATCGTACAATGTCAAAGAGAAGGTTTCTTATTCTTATTCTTTGTTCTATATTATTCTTATATTTTCTTTTTCTTATTGAATTCGGCTATGAATCAAAAGAAATCGAATTTCTTTATCAATTCTTGACACAGGCGTCCCTAAGATTGGAAACGGTTCCTTCTCTCCGTGTACTTTTTTGGGGGGTGGGGGGGCCTTGGATATGCCACTACATGAAGGTGACGTACGGCAAGTGCGTGTTAGCTCGACGTATACGGTTCTGCCTAAGCCGACGGATTACATATTACAGGAGGTTGGGGTCAGTGCTTAAAGTGGACTCGGAGAAGTAACGATTGCAAGTGTAAAGTATAGACAATGCGGGGAACCGGGGGGTTTGGGGGAGCACGGCCCCCCAGTTTTGCCCCGCAGGGACTTTTTTAGGGTGTTTTGTCACGAACACGTTCAAATGGCTTTGGAGAGGGGTCGGGGGGTTTAGGACCCGTCCTTAGATAATACTTTTGTGCTTTGGTGTAGAAAACTAAACGTTAAAACATTTACATATTTATAAATAACTACATTGAATGAGCAAATACGAAGTACAACAAAACGTTCAACATAAATCGCAAATAAGTTACACATAAAATTAAAATCGATAAACCGTCAGTATTTTAAGTAACAAAACAATATGCATACCGGCTCATACCACCCCACTTTAACCACTTGGGGGGGGGGAGGGCTATGGCTAGGCTGCATTCCTATGTAACTCTTACTATGCCACTGTGAACAATAACAAGAAAGGTAGAAATAATATACTCTGGAAATTCAGCATACAAATAGACTAATTGCGCAATGATTGTTACACCAAAACATGCGCACATCCGACTACTACTACTTGTACCACTAAAAAGTAACACCTCATAATCAACACTGTATTATTACTGACACGGTGTCTAGTTCTGTCATATTCCTCATATTCCTATACAAATGTATTCAGTGCAACCAGTACAACAAACAATGGCACGCACGTGCAAAAGTTCTCCCACCTTCAGATTTTGAAGAAGAATGTATTTCGCTACCTCGTCTGCGGGAGCTTTCAAAATCACATACAGGACTATAATAAGATATGTTGATAAAACAATAGTATTTTACATTTTTTAGCACTGAATATTAGCAGAATTCTCTACTTCTAGGGGGGGCAAATCGATTATATTGCCCCCCCTCTCGAAGTCCAGGGGGGGCAGGTGCCCCCCCTGCCCCCCCTGTTCCGGCGCCACTGTCCGTAAGGTCGACCGGGCTCGACCAGCCCGACCGTAGCATTCCGTTGCTTTCCCGGTCATTCGGTCGGGACTCAAAAGCCTGACGATTTTGGTCGGGCATTGCTTGAGATCGCGCGGGCACAGACAACTAATTTGTGGCGCGGGGATTCGAAGTTTCAACTGAACATGCTGTAGAATGTTCTTTAGGACACTAAAGCGTGGTTAAGTTATTCAAAATGGAAGACATGCGTCTAAAATTATACTCCTCGCGCCTTAACCGATAGTAGGATTTCTCTCCAATTTTACGTCATTCCCTTGTCAAATTGATGACTCTCATTATACGAAAACACAAGGTATTAATCTTGAAAGAGTATATAAAAAATGATGAAATATATAAATTTGTACACATTGAAACTACATTGTGTACACATTTACATATTTTATCATTTTTGTATATGCTCTTACAAGATTAATATCTTGTGTTTTCGTAATTTGACACTTTTATACTCGGATGTAAAATTAGAGAGGAATCCAATTATCGGTTTAGGCGTGAGGAGGTAAGTTTAGATGCATGTTTTAGCGGTAAAATAACTATTTCCGAACGCTCCTTCTATCACAACATCGGCATTCTGTTGCACGTAAAGATCGCAACGCCCACCCACAAGGACCATATCGTGAAAACTCCGGTCGAGCGGTCGACCTTTTACGGAATAGTAGGTTACCGCGCTTAATTCAAAATAATATTTCGATGTTGATGTTCTCGCAAAATGCGAGTGGAACTTTCCAAGGTTGTAAAATCCTGATGATCGGTTTTTTCTCCTATGGTATTGGTCGGTTTAATCTTAGACCAGTATATTACTGGTCTAAGGGTTTAATTATGTTTCCTGCAGAATGTACTCGACATACATACTCGAAAATGAAAACGGTGCAATAGGTAAATAAATATGTCATTATATTTGCATCCATTATAGGGGAAGAATAGAATAAATTTGTACTCACTCGGGGAGAATAAGTTAATTGCGTGTTGTTTCAACTCAACTACAAAACTTTATGATTGATATTTTATGCTTGAAATGAAGGCCCCAAGGACGAAAAAATATTTTACACACATATTAAATGCAAATGATGATGTGCATCCAACACAGTAATAAAACTTTTTTTATGAAACTGGTAGGCCTACTTCTGTCAGATCAGTCACATACTGGCTGCAAGGTCCAATGAATTGTTAGCTATTGGGTAGTGAGTAATTTGTTTTGAACAACACAGACCATGGCAAAATATCGACCGAGTATAATAACCAGAGAATTATTAATGTTCTATTTTACGAACTAAGTTAAATAAAAACAATGTTTTATTTTCTCCTTCAATGCTGATTAAGTGAAAAGATACGGAGTAGAAGGGAGGGGGAGGGGGGTGGGCTACAACCCAAAATAAAAAGCATGAATAAATCCAAGTCTGCTATTTCGAACAGACTATGTTTAATGTGTAAATAGTACCGTAACTAACAGTTAGTAATCTATCGGCAAACAAGCATATTTCAAATCAAAATAACAATACAATAATATTACACCAAGCTTATTTCATGGTGTGTGGCTGGCCGTAATTAACATTACGTACATATTTCATACGTTTCGGCAACAGTGACCTGTTGTTTGGGCTAGAGACACCATTTTAAAATACATCACATCCACCACCAAGTTCAAATTAATCAACCACTCGACATGTATGCAATAGGATGGCTCAATATAATCTGTACCTGTAATATAACACGCTTGGAGATGAACAGATGACGTTTATAATGAACACACTTCAATAACCTGCCGATTGGTTGGTCAGTTCAATGGATGCAATAATAGCACATAGCCTCAACACTGACATTATGAAATTCAGCCCTAGTGTAGTGTAGTGTTCTAAGGTTCCTTTCAAACATTCATACGAGTATAATTTATAGTCGTGGTCGCCCGGACATCGAATCAGATCAATCGAACAAAATTTTCACGTCGTGTGTAGATCTACGTGGTCTGGAAATCCCCGACTTGGAGAGATTGTCAGCGAGACTTGTGCGCTCAACATTCCATTCGCTCAGTTCTTGGAAATCCATAAAAACCTCATATTTGAATGATCGTTTTGGAAACTTTTCCCCTGATAGATGAGACCACCACAGTAATGACACTTTTGAAATTTCCAATGAATGTACAAAATATGGCTAGCGCTTAGAACTGGCTTCCTCAGGTATTCTGGTTTGTTGTCCGGACAAAAGCGACTGTAGGTGAGAAGTCCTACCAATAGGCCTAATGCACATCCTACGATTCAACGGTGAAGATATCGACGATTTAAGGCAAGGGAGAAGCTGGTTACAAAGGGGCGGATAGGTTTATGATTGTATGCAGTAGAACAATATAGTTGAAATTGAAAAGAACCAGTAAGTTTAGACTTGTAAATTTATCCCAAACTTGGTTTGAACAGCAACTTGAACGATTGGACAGACGACTATTATTTTAAGGCCACTTTACGATCAAGCTAAATGCATTCGAGTCCCTAGTTAGAGCTATAGAAATAACTGCAAACAGTATGTGTTATATAGTGTCTAAAACATGATGCTTCTTTTTGTAACGCCTACGACATTAACTCTTTGCTATCGGGATAAGCCACGTAGACTTCCCGCCACTAGGAAGAGCGGGGTCATATACGTAGGTTCTCTCCATGGTTGTGCCTCTTCAACCCTCTCAAGATGGACCGTGCACTCAGTCGGAAACATAAGATGTTAAATTAAAGTAGACACGGCATATCTCGACAGCTAAGAATTAATAATGACTCGGTTTCCGAAAGCAACCGTTAATATCTATGAATATGTTAGAATCATGTAAAACTTTTATAAAGTGTGCTAATAAGGATGCACATGATATTTATGCAAATAAAACAAGTTAAAATTATGAATATCTCAATACTGACTACTTTTCAGTACAAACAAATGAAAGCACTAGTGCACAACCCAAATGGTACACCATATTACAATACATTTTAATAATTCAATAGTAGAAATATATACTGAAGTAAAATCCCTGCACTAGAGGCACTTAGCATGAGGCCAGGTGCAAACATAATAATTGCTCACAGGTGTATTTTATAATTTTCTTATCAACAATTTGTTTCTAATTTTTTAAGGATTTGTCAGGTAGAGAACTACAAATCCAATCCCGTTACGTAAAGATTGCATGGAATACATTACGAGCACGTACAATAACAGTTAAAATGCAACACTAGGACAAATATTGAAATTGAGCAATAACTCTTTTTGCTCTCGATAATTCTTGTAGCCTTGCCAACTCTCTCTCCTTTGTCAGATGCATCCCTTCCTAGGGGGTTCCCATACAGTATTGCCAATATTTGGGGTGAAATCGATTGTTGATACTGTACTATACATTTAATTTTTTTCACATATTTTGTTTCACCAACCAACCAATTACTTACAATCTATTGTTTGCAAATAAGGCTTGCAATTTTCTTTGCCCTGTGCATTGGTTCTTCATTTATGATCTAGGATTTGTTTTGTTTTTTCACCTGACGAATCATTTAATTCATTTTTAGAGTTCATGTAGAACATAACAATTATATTTTACAACCCAGTTATTTAATATTTGTCTAAGAATTATATAATTAATTAATATTGTGAGCAGGCCTAGGTTATAACAAGATACGAAGTAAATCAATACAGCAAAACAAGGATGTTGAATCAGAAAAATCCTTCATTAACTGACCATAGGGTTGAATGTCCCACGTGGACCAATATATATATATAAATATATGCCAATGCTTGCAACTCAGGTTATCACCATTGGGGCTGGTGGTTTGGGGGTGGCTGCTGCTGCTGCTGTTGAGGTGCGCCGGGGTATCCGGGATAGCCCTGGGGATATCCGGGGGTGGGATAACCGGGGGCTGCGTAGCCAGGGGCGGGGTATGCGGGGAAGTTACCGTAGACGCCTGGCTGCTGGGGATAGGGGACGGGGGCGTATGGGTTGTACCCCTGGGGCATGGGGGGTGGCACGTAGGTGGGGTAGGGGGCAGACGACGAGGCTCCGTAAGGGACGGGCATTCCTTGGGGATACGTCGGGTAGGGGACACCGGCCTGCGAGCTGGGTCCCGCCGCACCTGAAACATGACCGCACTCATCTTACGTGGACCAAATACTAGATAAGAGTACCTACAAATATTTCAAGTTTGAAACCTTCACTACCTAGTTATGTGACTACCACCCAGCATAACAAATGCATAATTGATTATAAAATAATATAAGTAATATATGTAACAAATGAATATGATATGATTATCGGGTTGTCACTGGGAATAAGGGGTGGTCATGTAGCGATGGAGGCGAGCAGCAGGGGAGCGTCAAACTAAGAAAATCTTAAGACTACATATACAAGCTTTGGGTCAGTCTAGGCCCTATATGAAATAGGTACAAAATACTGTAACAGGTGTAGCTGTAAGTTATCTATAAACAAATTAAAAACCAAAACCAAAGATTAAAATTGCCATATTTCAATGTTTGTCTTCAAAAACACCACAAATAACAACTACAGTAAACACAATAAACCTCCCTCAATTAAAATTGCAACTTTCTGTTTCAACTGACACATCTAAGAAAAAGCAAAGAAGTAAGAACAGACTACCGTAGTTTAATTGTAATGCAGCAATTTAAATTAAGTCAAAAAATAAGCTTGAATTATAACTTGTGGCAAACATTCCTTACTCAGATAAGTTTGATGAAATAAAGTTTCAAAACACTTCATTTTATATACATATTTGTGGGTTTCTTTAAAACACTGTCTTTATAATGTTACCCTCTAATCAATACCGCACGTATATAGAATCATGCTTGAATGCCCACTTCTGGCAGCTAGGGCACTGGCCCAGATTTTCCCAGTTTTGTACTGGAAATTAAATTATGTATTTATAAATTTGGGTACACCTACTTTAGGTGATAATTAAATAATCATCTTTGCCTACTGCCTTCATAGTTTGAAACGGGTATTGTAGCACTATCTTTGTAAATTGTCTAAACAAAAATCAACAACGCCTACTGCTGCAATTGGGCTTTGTACTGCGCCAGCCTCGATCGGGTCCTCAGACAAGGTCTACTTGATCTCCCCATAACGAAGCTATGAACAAAGCACTGATTTACCCATCTGGCAGACTGGACTTGGGCTCGAACTATGGTGGTGCAAGCAAAGATTACTGAGTGGAGAAGATGTTTCATCCATATGGGAATTTGTCTGCGCGTGTCTGAGCGAAATTTTCTAAGTCCGACGTGTAGTTCGAATTCTCACCGCAAGAGTCGCTCTTCCAAAAGTTTAAAACTCAAGGTCCACTAAATCCCCTGGCACGTACTAGCGATCTAGTAGACCTTGTTTAACGGTAACGAAGTCAAACGCAAGGTCTACTAGATCGCTAGTAGCCGCCTGGGGATTTAGTGGACCTTGGTCAAACGTGCAGGGCTAGCGCTCCTTGCGGTCAGAATTCGAACTAGTGGTGAGACTTAGAAAATTTCAAAAAAACTCGGGCAGATATTTTAACACGGCGATGAAACATCTTCTCCACTCAGAAATCTTTGGTGCAAGCAAAAAAATGACATCACAGCCTGCTGGATGGGTCAAGTAGACCTTGTCTGTGCTGAGTGATCCATCCAGCAGGCCGGGCCACGGACTTGGGTTTGTTCGGTGGTGGCGCTGTCTACGTCAAGCTTGGCGTGCAAAGCCCAATTAGGTTCGTGTCAAGGCGTAACATTGTTTGAGTTGTATGTCCAACTAAAGTATCACACACGCACATCAAACCAATCACCAAATTGTACTACTACAAATTCAATTGTCTTATCTACAGGAGATCATCTCTGCTAATACATTTCCCCCTTTAAGGCACCGAAAAGAGACCATGCATTCTAGTGGCAATTACATGAACTAATGGACAGGACAGGTGATGTTTAGCTGTAATTTGTTAAATATTTGAATTGTTAAGGCTTTGTTAAACTTAAAATGCCACATACAATGGTGCTGCTTAGCAGCGCTATATCTCGCTAGTTTTAATGGGTATTAAGTACTAGATGTTTGCTAAACCAATGCCTTACAGTTTGTTCTGCATTGGTGGCAGCAGACGGTCGTCTACTAAAGTTGCTACATAAATGATTCCGTCATGACTGTGAGCCAAGGGAACACGACCATACTGCCAATCTGTACGGGCTTTAATTAAAAAAACTCTCAAGTGAACGGAAAATAGTAGTTCCAAGATCTATCAAGGCTGCTCTATGACGTCCTGGGATTTCCAGGTAGCTTTTATAAATGGAAAACTTTTCAAAAATTTGTAACTGAAATATTTTTGTATTCAGAATGAAGACTCTTAGGGTAGAAATTCAAATAAAACACTAGGAGTGTTTGATATTATAATATTATACGAGACTAGGAATGACTTAGGGGTCTAAACATTAGATTTAGAATACGGTTCTTGTACCAGGATCCGGTTTCACCCCGGTTCGAAAACAATACAAAAAAATCACCAGGACCCCTAGGCCTATTCTGTAACTTTTTTTTGTAGGTCCTGATATGGTTTCTGCCTGAATTCGACGTTGATCGGATAATTGCGATTTTGTAACTTTTTTGGTGCCCGTTTCCGCCTGAATCCATTTCCGTGGTCCTGATATGGTTTCAGTAGCTTTTTTACTGGTGAAACGAAATCAGCCGTAATATTAAGCATGGATAATAACTGTTGACGCGTGATTTTGTACTGCAAGCTGCATTCAATAATTATGTTCCATTATAATGAGTGAAAAACACCTATAAACAACGTATTTACTTTTCATTTGAGGCAGTCTTTATTATTCGAAAATCTCAGCCGGCGCCGCGGTCTAGTGACGCCCGCCATTAGAGAAATATTAAGTAAACAACTCTAGCCTAGGCCTATTGTATCACTAGGACTGCCGTATTACTAGGCCGATACATATAAATTCAGTGTTAAGACATAATTAGATATTGGCGTAGGCCTAGGCATTACCTTGTAGGCTTCCTAGAACATAGAGAAATTCCTAGAATAGAGAAATATGGCATTCTAGGTCGCTTCTTGTGATGTAAAAGACGCGTTCATGTAACTGTGTAGGGTAATGTTTGTTTTGATTTGAGCAGTGTTGCAGTGATCACAGCCCTCTAAATCATGATATTGTCTGTTTCTGATTGGCTTAAAGCCTCGGCGGCTCAGTCGCCTTGTGATGTCCTCCCAAAGCGTACATACACATTTCAGGCGCTGTTATAGAATCGCTATTTTGTTCATCTTTGGCGACGGCTGAAACGGGCAAATAATTTCTGCCTGCATTCGTTTCGGCTGCTTTCATTTCAGGCAGAAATCGGAAAGTTACCGAATAGGAGTCCAGCTGTGAGATATTTTGTTCATTTTCCATTACAAAACGACAAAGGAAAATTACACGTACGGCGTATTTTATGCAAGACCACGGCAGCCGACAACACTCGATTAAACAAATAGCGAATCTCATCAAATTCAACGGTAATAATTACGATGGAAATTAGCGGACGTGCAACCCCCTATCGATATTTTACGTGCAACGTTTGAACAACAAAATTGACCGGTTTGAAAAATCAAATCCGGATCTTGATATAACTGCTTCCGATCTGGTATCCCCAGTACCTGAAGCCATTTCTATACCAGACGTACCGTCTTGTGTCAGCTTGGGTGCCGGAGGGCGTGGGGGTGCAGCAGACTGTCGAGCAGCATCCTGGGTCAGATCCTTCATCAACTCCTCCTTTTCCGTCTTGCGGGCGAAACAGAAGTCGGAGATCTTGTTCTGGAAGACGACCAGCAGCTGCGTCAGGTCATTGTAAAACTTGGCCCCCTCGCCGAGGTTGTTGCGTAGCTCTATGAACGCATCGTGGGCGGCAGCCACCTCCTTTAGGACCGCCTCCCGTTGCCCCGCTCCGCCCCCACTCTCCTCACAGAACTGGGTGTTGGCCGTCTGAATGTCGGCGAGTAGACCGTCCTGCTTGGCCACGCTATCGCGCACGCGTCTCTGTAGGGGTCCGTAAGCCCGGCCTAGGGCCTCCACGGACAGGGCCGGTTCATCTACCGTGCCGTCCTTCGCGAGGGCGGAGAGAAACACGGCTCTGGCGTCCGTGTCGGCGTTCTTGAGCTCAGCCTCCACGGTGTCCCGCTCGGCCTTGAGGCCCTCCACTGCCTCCATGAGTGCTCGCAGGCGGTGGACGGCAGAGCTGTCTGCCACCCCCCCACCCCCGGCCGGTACCGCGGCCGTCAGCGCAGCCTCCCCTCCGCTCAGAAGCTGCATCCCGCGCCGATGCGTCTCCATCTTGTCCCGCACGATGCGGTCGGCCTGGACGGCGTTGGTGATGATCTCGCGGTACTTGGTCGCGTTGGCCTTGAACGTTTCTGTCAGCTTGGCGGACGGCGTTCGGTTCCAGCGTTCCTTGAACTGGGCTCGTAACTGCTCGTCAGATTCGTTCTCTTCTCGGAGGAGGCGCTCTGCCTCATCCAATATGTCCCTGTTTCTCTGCAACAGTTCTGGCAATTCCAGATGTATCGCTTCCAGTTGGTCTAGACCTCCCAATGCTTGTACGGCATTTGCTTTCTCTACTACCGACTTTGGTAAAGCGGAGCCTGATGTGTCTTCTATGGCTGCTGGGAGATTCAATGATGCCAGTACACTATTAAGAAATTGCGTGGATTCTCTTAGTTTCATGATTTCTGAATTAACAAGTTCGTTCTTTCTCACGTCGTATGCCGCCATAGCTTGATGAATTTTAACGGGTACTAATTCTTCAAACAGATCCTTGAAATTTTGACTCATCCTATCAGGAACTGGCAAAGTTTTTGCTAACTGGGCTTTCCCTACAGGTGTCAAACTCTTCATGTCGGGAATTCTTTCGTGATAAATAAAGTCGTTATCTTTCTTGGCATCGATTAAATTACGTTGGATCTTATTCCCAAACTCTTGAAAGAATGTAGGCTTGCCAGACCGTTGCTGAGCTGCTTTCAATAGCTCCATAGAATGGTCGAGCCGTGCAATCTCTTCCCCCACACTTTTGTTTGCTTTGCACACAAGACTCTGGTAATATTCAGCTAGTGCATGATACGCTGCTTGCTTACCAGCAATGGTTGGAATCCATTCCTTTTCCCAAAGAGGACGTAGAAGTTCCTTTTGAAACTGCTTTAGAACTTCAGCATAGAGCTCTTCACACTGAGAGCACAGTTTAGCTACAATAGCATCTTTCATTCGATCATGGATTGCTTTCTGCACGAAGATCTCTTGCGCTTGAGCCAACATGAGTGCAGACAGCGCACCTAACGTGTCCGGGTTCAAATCGGGAGTTGGCTCACTTTGGATTGCCATCATGACAGTACCTTTCAAATGATTAAATATACCAGCAGCTTGTTGGAATAGTTTGGCAGCCAGCTTCAAACCCTCATCACTCTCCACGCTCTGTGCTGCAGCAACAGAACTTTGCAAGGCCGCGATATTAAACAATACACATACCTTCTCGTAAGCAAGAGAGGACACCGTTAAACTAATTCTCCCACCGAAAATCGAGCCTTTGTCAAACGCATCCTTCCACTTGAATGGAATCTGAACTTCGTGTGCTGGGATTTTACCCTCCAGAGCGCAAAGTTGATCGTAATAACTGTAAATAACTTCAAGTGAGCTTTCATACTTCTCAAAGACTCTCCAGATTGCATTATTACGTTGTTTACTTAGTTCATTTATGGCTTCTGAGTAATCTTGGGGCCTGTCTGCAGTGCTGTATGACGATGAAATTAGATTTTTCAAAGGCTTGACAATGTCCACCTCTGTAGGTTTCTTTAGCGGTACCGCTAAAAGATCAGACATTTCTATAGAATTATTGGTTTTCGTAGGCCTACAAGTCTACAAGAGTTATCCTGGTCACTTGATATATTTCTCACGATAAAAAAATGAATAATGACAAATAAGCCTAATCAAGGCGGACACCTAACCCCTATCATGCACTTGGCCTTGAACGAATGACTGTACTTGCTACTTTCACACTGCTTTGGCCAACAAAGTCTTGTGAAAATAGTTTTTATTTTAGAAGGCAGTGCATTAGTTCGAGTACTTTTCGCGCTTTTTAAATTTAAAATATACACGTAAAATTTGTTCTTTGATTCTATTTTGATTAATAGCTTATTATTTATGAACCACCATCGACCTTTTATTTCCCCCTCCCAAAAAAGCATTGAAAGCGCGTAGTGGTTTTGCCCCTCATAAGTAATTCGCTCAAAAAGCCCGCCATATACCAACCTATGTCATCGCTATTTGTCTCGCAAATCCCGCCCGCCAGTCCCGGCAGCGTCAATTTTGATTGGCAACGATGCATATTGCATGGTAAACAAACAACAAACTATTGAATTGTCAATTGCTTGACAGTCGTGTTTGAATTGAAGTCCATGATTGAATTTACATTTAACACAACGATATATCCTTTAATGGTTTTGACAGGTTAGTTAACACACATTTTTGTTGGGTAATTTTTCTTTCCTAGGCCTAGCCCTGTGCCAAACCCTATGTCTGTCCTACGCCTAGGCCTAATCTAGGCCTAGGGGGCAGGTCTAGGTCTAGATCTACACTCTTCATGCTTTTCTTGTATCTACTAGACATAGGCCTAGACCAAAGGATTCGCTAGGCCTATACTCTGACTAGGCCCTAGCAGCAGCAAAGTTCTAGGCAAAACCCGGACGAGTCGTAAAATCTCGTGGCGATTACGTTAAGCCAGAGCTCGGTAAGAAGGTTTCTCTTCATCTCCGTACAGACACCAATTAAGCGGGGTCCACAATAGCCCGGGAAGGAGTTTCTGGTTCCTGGAGCTCCTTCCCGGGCGACTGTAGACCCCGCTTTACTGGGCAGGTGCGGTTTACCGTACCCGCATCTTTGGGGCACTATAAACTCAAAGCCCGCATCTAGCCCATAATTGACAGTTCAAGCTATGATGCTTGACACCACAGTATTTGGTCATTTGTAACAACTAACGTTTGTTGTTGTTGTTGTTGTTGTTGTTGTTTCCTCCTCTTCACAGTTGGCTGAGCGCCGGTGGTGAGAGTCTCTCTACTTCCTTCCTTCCTCCTATCCCATCCTTTGCATATTCCACCCTTCCTCCAACACCCTCTTGCTGTTTCTTCCCATTCTTCTCAGCTTTCCTTGATCTCTTCCCTTCCATTTCCCCCCTTGCATCCAACCCTCTGCCTTCTCCATGGCCATCGCCTTTCTCCTTTTCCATCCACCTGGGTGCGGGTTTAGGCCTCAGCCTGTTGGCAAAAGCCTTCACCTTCCCTAGCCCCACAACTTCCCCTTCTAGCTGATTCCACTCAACGGTCGCCATTCCCAGGAAGGAGAACTTACCTACATCTGTCCTCCATGACCTTCTTCCTATTTTCCACTGATGATCCCCCCTGCCCATGTAACTGGCTCCTTCAACCGCCCTGCTTAATTCCCCCCACCCCTCATGCTTCCTTACCACCCTGTACATTTTACCCAGCCTATCCCTCCGTCTTCTGTCCTCAAGCGTCTCCCATCCTAGTTCCCTGACCAATTTCGTTACGCTCTCATACTCTCTCCTCTTCCTACCATCCCCTATGTCTATTTCCACCCATCTATTCGCCCTTCCAAGCACCCTTCTCGCCGCTCTCTTTTGAACCCTTTCCAGAGCATCCCTCCCCTTGATGTCATGCGGGTCCCACACCGTCCCTGCATACTCCAGACCTGGCCTATAGTGTACCCACTCAGTTGAAACAAGAACATTTTTCGACATGTCATACACGTGTTATGCTGGGTCCATGGCTGGGCGGCGGTCAGATGATGAGGGGGTGGAGCGTAAAACTAAATTCTGGCATTTAGAGCCTACATATTCTTGAATGTTATTGGTGTGTGCAAGGGACCATAATTTTTAAAGCATGGAAATTGAAATATTTTTCTCAAACACACATTGTGTTACAACTATTTTAGCCAATTGGTGAGACCCCCATCTGCAGTGTGAAGTATATACCTACGTATTTATAATTTATGACTGCAGTGTTAAGTGTATTTATAATTTATGACTGTATGAGTCCCAGAAGACAAAAACAGGAAATAAGTTTTAATTTCAACTTCATTAGTTAGCTATTTATTTATTTATTTATTTAATATAGCGCTTTTGGTTACATCCAAGAAGGTGCACGAGGCAACTGAATATTTAAGCTTCTCATGGATTGGATATAATGAAATATAATATAATATAGAGTAGAATATAGTAAAAATACAAAACATATATACATGCATTCACCCCGTATTTGCTTTATAAAGTCATCATGCGTCTAGCTGCCCAGTGGAGATATGCCTCCCCCTTACGGATATTTCAAGTCAATTCAATTTATTTGGATATTTCAGGTAGGCTACAAATTAAACATGTGATATCACGTCCCACCATAAATAGGCTATATCATCGATACTGTACAATGCCCTTGCAGTTAAATAATGTTTTAAATTTACTCTGTAGGTAGGCTAATAATTTTCACTATATATATGCCTTATGTAGATATCTCTGTAGACTTCAATGTGTGTAAGTAACTGTGCTGTCCCTTTGCTCTGTTGAGGTGATCATCTGTATATTTGCAATCAGCTCTCTTCCCCTCTCTCAACTACATGTATCGGTAGGCTATGTATGCAACAAGAAGTGCTAGTTTTGTGCTTAATGCAGTTTCTATTCATCTTGCAGTCCTACTCCTTCCTAGTGTAGGCAATGCCATCCCAAGGAGCTTCAGGAATATTTGTTCAGAAGCTGGCAGAGCTAACACAATGGCAACGACAACAACAAGAAAAACTGCTTCGAGAGCAAGAAACTCAGCGACAAATCCTCAGCAAAGAGCAGAAAAGGATGTGTGATGTGTATGGCAATGGTAAACTAATGAGTGTTCTACTTGTAATGTTCACCCCCGTAGGTGTTAATAAAATAGAATATATATATACTAATGAGCTGAGTAGGTTTTATTGAAAACACTAGACTATTACACAAACACGGAATTGCCACTACCGTGGACTTTTGAGCTATGATTAGAGATGTGCAAAAATGTTTTTTTAAAGTTTGAAAATTCGCGCCTTAAAATTAAAAATTCGCGATTTTTCGCGATTTACCAAAAAACCCAATTTAAATGATGATGAATGATTTAAATGATGGCAATTTCGATGACGACATGAGAAACTAGCTAGGGCGCTTCAGCCCCGTAGATCAATTGCGCAGCCTGTGATTATAGGAATTAATGAATATGGTTTATTATTTTGTTTTATTATATTTTATTGGTTTATTAATTAAAAAATTAAAATAACAAAATGCAGATTTTTTTAAAGTTAGCTAATATCGGAAAAAGTTTGAAATTTCGCGAGCTAATTCGCGTTTAAAGACATAATTGAAATTTCGCCACTAGATCACGGTATCAACTAAAATTTCGCGAAAATTCGCGAATTGGAAATTGGTACCATTCTTTCACAATTCAGATGATTCATGTGCAAACTTAATTTGAAGGGATTATAACAATTTTAAAAAAAAATCGCGAATTTCGTTCTTACCATTTTTGCGCATCTCTAGCTATGATATCTTAATAGAGAGGGGCCTACTGGCACCCAATCTAACACAGGACAGACAAAAAATCTTCCACGAACCACGCGCTTCGGCAGTCCAGGATCCACTGCCCTTCGCCTCGACCTTGCAGTGATCTGGTCACCTCCCTGTCCCTCGCCAACAAAGAATAGTGGATGTCTTGGGAGAGGCGTGACCAGTAGCAGTGGCGCACCACATACTTATGTTTAGATTTTTGTAACAATAGATTACAGGTATTATAATACTTAATATGGCTCCTTAGTTTCTGTTGTCTGTTGTCCCCCAAGTGCCCTTTGAAACTCTTGCCAAATCCACTTGCACACTCCCATTTTACGAGTGACAATTTGGTAAGTGTTAGTAGCTTTCCTGGCTGTATGTCAACATTTCATTTTTGCAAGAATTTGAATTGAGTGCTGTCTCCAAATTCGATCTGTTTCCTCCAAAGATTTTCTCCATTACCGGACGGGAAGTCATTTAAAGGGGGTTATGCATAAACTGTATGAGCAGGTTATGCTCGCACTTTGCCTACATGGTAACAAGTTCTAGCGTGTATATGAACTTTTGTGTTTACCGTTTGTGCATTGTTTTGCAGTGGAGTGAACATATGATCTCATTGTTGTTTGCAATTATTTTTTTGTATGAGTTTTCGATTGATGAGACTTTAAAAAGTTGCCCAGCGTTGTTCTAATGGCTATGGGTGCACACTTGACGAGTGCGGAGCAATTAAACTAGGTATATTTACAGTGTATTTCACGTAGAGATTGCAGTAGGTAGATACATTTCTCTCCCACTGTCTACCCCCACCCACCCCTTGTGCCAAGTGCAAAAGTTAGTATGTGAAATATACATGTCAAAATGTCCCTTATAGTCTTTTGCACTTGCCACAAGGGGTGGGTGGGGGTAGACGGTGGCACAGAAATGCAACTACGCACTGCAATCTGTACATGAAATACACTATACAGTACAACCATGCACAAGATTCACATCAAGGCACTGTTGGGTGTACAAGGAAGGGAACTACGTGAAGGGTGGGTGCGGAATGCGGACTTTTCAGTAGGCTGTTAGATGCTAATGATGTTTGAAGTCGGGGGCCATCTAGAGTGAGTTTATTATCCACTTGGGAGAGAATCTCCACCTTCTTACATCAGTGTGGCACTGGCAACTGACTTAGGCCTATTTAAAAAATAATATGTTCCTGTTTTCTCTAGGACGCCCTTTGGAGCTAACTAATGCCGACTCTAAAAGGCTCACTCATTTGCCAAAAGGCACTAATGACCAGACAATGGAGAAACCCATCAGTCATGTGGTTTTGGACGACGTTCCATTACCCCTGCAGAAGAAAAATTTCAACGATTTCCTGCAGGAAAAACTTAACGAGGACACAAATGTTCCGCGACAACAGACCGGCAACAAACCTAAAAAACCATTTCTTAGAAAAGGTCAAGGCTTGGCACGCTTTCGGTTCAATCCAGACGACTGCAGTAAACAAATTACCTCGAAGAAACGCGTCTCTGGTGCGAGCAACGCGAACGTGCAGCCCGACAGGAAAAGTGTGGATGGTGATGGTGCTACCGACGTGTACAGCTCCAAGGGTTCTATCGGCAAGGAGAACGTACCGAAGTCAAGAGTCGACACGAGAGACGTAGGTCGACCTTTGCAAGTCGCCGCAAGCGTCCCCACGTGGGCCCATGTTTTGTCCCAGAAGCCTCTGCAGGGAGACATGTCTGCGGAGAAGAGAAAGGTATGTCGGTGCAGTGGCATTCTGTCAACAGTGGATATTTCCAATTTTGTTGTTGAATGGACCAAAGGTGTACCTTCAATGTGTATGTCTTACAAAGAAGGTTAAAACTCTACGTATTTCTTGATTGGGATAATTTTTCCCGCATTGATGAAACAGGTTCCGAACCAGTTTCAGGCACACGATGTCCTCCCGAAGTCCAATAATTTTCTTACTTAAATAACTTTTGAGGACTATCTCGAAAGGGCGGGTTTTGTTGGGGGACTTGGCCCACTTCCATTTATTAACAGGTTAAAGTGAGCTACAGAAAAAACCTTAGTTATTAAATCTGGCTGAGAATTTGAATGTGCAGAATTTCCAACATGTATTGGCCCAAGCTGACTACTCTCATGCTGACAAAACAGTAGGCCTACAGTCCAATAATACCCTACTAATGCAATTTAGTTTTCAACTTCTCTACTTTTTAACATATTTACTTTTTTTAACATCCATCAGTGGTAACTTTTACTGTATGTTGCCGAAACACAGTGGACATGGCTGATCCAAAGCTAGTTCTCTCGTTTAAGTTAAAGGCTATCTTCACAAATGTATTAAATAATGCCAGGAATCTGCTGCTTTTCGTTGAAACAGCGTGCATGAAACAGGTAGTTACCGGTACATTAGGTTGTGGTGAGGCATTGGATCCTTTCCTCACTTAATATACCATTCCAGCCGATTGGCACCTACTTTCATAACCTTCATAACCAACCATGAGAATAGTTAAGAATGGGATAACTATAGTGAAGTCTGCAGATGATTTGGATATATGTAGTGCATAAGCCTATGGTGTAATTTTTTCTTTAATTAGACATTTTGTATAAAATTGAAGCCGGGAATTTTAGGGTCCCATTCAAATTGAATTTAAAGGCTTTCACTAAAACCATCTCCGAGTTTGTGTATTTATTGGGCATTCAGGCAATGTAGTTACGCATTATGAAGCTCTCATTGGCTAGTGGAGGCTTGGCTCCCGTTACAAGACTTACGTAGTTAATTAATTGATTCCCGGGACATTTTATGCACAAGATTCCTTGATCTCTATTGTCTTCTGTTTCCAGAGGGAGCTGGAAGAGCTGCGAGTGTTCGAACTGTTGGAGCAGAAAGCCGCCAACTCTAGTTTCTGCTCCACTTCATCTGCGATTGCCCAACTCATGTCCAAGTCCGTCCAGTCCACCCCGATCAAGTTCCACCCGGGTTTCCGAGACGCCGCCCCGAGTCTGCACGTACGTTTTGCCGACACAAACGACTACAAGAACTATTCCTACTCCAGTAGCTCGGAGAATTGTACTCTGCACGAGGAAGAAGCACGGGCAGACTCCTGTACACCCGAGCCTCATGCGTCTCCGCTGAGCAGCTGGCAGAAAGCCCGCGCAAGTGCAAGTCCTCCGAGCGACTTCGACGCAGACGGAGGACCCAAGAGAAATGCGCAAAGAGATTTTCGGGACACGAGAGCTTGGAGCGACGACGATAGTTACGCGAGCAGTGACAGCAGGAGTCGGTCGGGAAGCAGTTCTAGTAATATTGAAATTGTTACCGCCAATCGGAATCTCGAGGACATTAATGCCGTACATCGAGACGTTGGTCTGGACTTACGAGCAGTGGACGAAACCGATCGGAAACTTGGGAGTCCGAGACACTCTATGAACGATGAATTGACTCCCCACGGGAAAGAACCAACGGTGGTGGTGGATGTAGAACGCAATATTCCAGATTCCAGTGCCTTTCTATACAAAAGTGACTTGTTACGAACACGTCTTCAAGAACTGGAAAGGGAAATAGAAACGTTTCGTAAAGAAAATTCTGCATTATCGAAACTTAGACGAAGCCACGAGTTAGAAGTTGTGGCGTATCGTAAGGAGAAAAGGGAAGCAGAGAAAAAACTTAAAGAAGAACAAGAAAATTTAAAAATCTTTCTAGATGCTGAGAAAAAGAAGTTGGCAAAAGAAAAACTAGTCTATGAAAGATATTGTCGACCTAAAGAGTTGAAAAATACTCCGTCAAAAGCAGAACGCGAAGAGATTGCAGCTTTGAAAATACAGGTGGAGCATCTACGAGAAGAGTTGGTTAAGAAGGATAGTAGATGGAGCGCCACTCAAGTTCGAACACGAGACCGTTTGAGGCAGCTCGAAAGTGAGAACTCAGAATTGAAGAAACAAATTCAAAGCTTAAAGCGGGAGAGACAAGAAGCTCGTCAGTTTAAAATCGGTCTCCAGAATGGCCTTAAAACTTCAAAGGTGTCTAACACAAAAGTTATACATGCTATAAACAATCATATTGGTAAAATTAAACCTAAAGAAGAATTGAAGAATTCGTTTGTAATAAAAAATGTTGTTCCAAAAATGCCCATCCCAAGATCAATTTTCAACAAAAAACTACCACTTTCTAATCATAGACTTCAGGGTAACGCAAAAAGCGCAAACTTGCGGCGCATACAAAGCGTGCCGGACATGGGTGTTAGTTCGTCGCTTGAAGATATAAATAGGAGTGCCGATAGTTCCTCGAGCCAGTCCGATTCAGACTCCGAAGTCGAGTCGATTCACACCAAGGTCGGGGCTAGACTCAACAAGATGCGAAAAACTATTTACGACACACTTTACAACTCTCTCCCAAACCCCGAGCTCTCGCACGGCCCAGACCAGACACCGGTGTCGGAGGAAACCGAAGAGGGACAAAGAAGCGGTTTCGCCGAGACCTCGCGTCCTCGACCGGAAACTCCGGAAGTCCAGACCGAGTCCGGTGGGAACGTATTCTCTGGGACGGATCCGGGCATGGCCACAGAGTGCGTCAAGGAGAACGGAAACCGAGAGAAGGTACGTTGTCGTAGCTTTCGTCTTCAGTGATGACTAAACTACCTGATTTGTACTTATTGGTTTTTGACACTCATACATGGCTTAACGAGTAGGTCTAGGCTGATAATCACATTTTAGTTATTATAATTAGATTCTGCAAAAATCACAGCTATAAAATGTTTATCAGTTTCTCCAATTTATATTGTTTCTGCCTTCTTTGTTTCTGATCTTACGTGCCCTCCCCTAGGGCTCAAAGAAAACGTTTAGTTTTGTTAACGTTTATTTTCCTGACATGTTCACATTTAAACGTTACACCCCTCCAATTCACAATAATGATACAAAAAATTAAGTTTTAATTTTCAGTAAAGAAAATTGTTAAACGAAAGAACGTAGGTGAATGATCAAACGCACCATTAAAATGTGTTTGTTTCATAATTTATTACATTCATTGTTGATTATACCCACCACCGGTTGTGTCCAAGTGTCCACTGTCATTTTGTCACAGGGCACGGTTAACCGTGCACGAAAATATGCACATGTATATTTTCCCGCTGGGATGAACGCGTTTAAGCGACTCAGACCGATTACGTGCAGGGGCCTACATGGTTTTCTTAAATTTAATTTAAAATAATATCTGTGATGTTTTATCTAGTGTCGGGTATGCCACTTCCCATCAAATTCATTCTCCCACTACCGTCTCGGACCCAATGGATCAGGTTGGGCCTCCCTTGCTGTTTGTTATCTTTATCTTTATTAATGTCAAAATATTCACCGATTTATTGAAGACAGTTTTTTTTTATCGAATTCAATAAACCTATAAAGTGTTAGATTTATGAAAAAGTTAAAAAAAAAAAAATTTTCATTGCGTAATAATTGTGAGAATCAGTTGTAAATAAATTATTGTACTGTATCATTGCATCATCAAATGCAACTCACAAAATTGATAATTTCTTTCCTTATTTCTCCTACACATTACACATGTAGGCCTAAAGGAAAAGATTGTCAGTTAAGTTTCTAATCTTGTCACATGGACTGTTTCTATGCACAGTCCGTGGGAGTTGATCCTAACATTGTATTGGATTACCTAATTTAATACAGCTTTACGAAGACGGCCGCAAGGAAGTGTGGTATCCGAACGGCAACGTGAAGAAAGTGTCGTCTGACAAGTCCGTTGTCAAAATGATCTACTTCAACGGGGACGTCAAAGAGACCCAAGTGAAGGAAAACATAGTCAAGTATTACTACGCAGAGACACGAACGTGGCACACGACCTACGCTGACGGCCAAGAGATTCTCGAGTTTCCAAAGTAAGTTTTTTATGTAAATAGCTCTTTTAGTAAATACTCTTTAAGGGTGGGATAAATCATGTAATATCCTAACATTTGAACTGTAAATTAAACGTGTTTAAATGCAAAAAAAAAAAAAACATTGCAAGTTGGGTAGTGACGGTTAAAACAGACAAAAAAAAGTTCCGAGGTTCATTCTTTCTGAAACTTGTCAAGTTCATGTTATAAAAAGAGGGTAATAATTGATTGTTGGGGAGCTGGGATTACCCGACATAATTTTCGCAAGCTTTCATGCTGACACAATAAACATTCAATAAAATGTGTAGGAAACGGGAAATTAAACAATACGACAATTTGGCGTTTAATTTTCCAATAAATCCTTGTACGTTTAATGAGCCACGGACGTGTAAACGTTAATTATCCCAACCCGAGAACTTTATAGACCATAGAAACTGAGTCTGTTCAATTAGTGCTGGATTTACCTACTTGCATAATGATCGTATCCTGATTTTAGAAAATGAAATGAATAATGATGTATACACATAGTTGAACAATTACTGGGAAGCTTGAGGCACAGTATGTATGGTACTAAGATTTGCAATGTCCTTACCCAAACCATGCCTCCATGGCTTGGCACACGTCATTTTGGGATGATGTTTTATGTGCATTTTAAAAAACGAATAAAATATGTTACGATTAATTGGCAATGGACTCATAGACACATCTAATTATCCCCCCCCCCCCCCCCCACATATTTTGGAATCTCACACGAAGCAATGTGTTGTTGTCCGCAGTGGACAGATGGAGCAGAGGTCCGCGGACGGCTCCACGCGGATAACGTTCTCCAACGGTTGCGTGCGGACGTGCCACGCAGACGGCCGCGATGAGTGGCGTTTCCCTGACGGAACGGTGGTAAACACGACCACTGCCGGAGAGAGGGTGGTAAGACTGTCAAACGGCCAGCGAGAGGTGCACACCCTCCAGCACAAGGTACAGGGTTCGATTCCTCGTTCGGGGTGTTTTCTTTTTAATTGACAGGCTAAATCTATCTATTTGGTATTGGTATAATTGGAGCTCAGAACAAGATAAAACATGTTCTAGTGAGGGGAAAGGTACAGAAGGACGACAGCTTACCTGAGAAAGTAGATAGGCCGCTTAGAGAAACATATGAGAAGACAAATAAACTGAGACGTTTCGGCCAACTAGTGGTCTTGATCACTCAGCGTGATTGTGATTGGTATTGATATGTTTCTTCTTTGGGTATACTCATCTTTACTCTAGGCTCAAGTAGACCTTACAAATTCTCGAGCAGGTTAGAGTATCCAGTACCTAATTTTTGCTCTGACAAAAAACCGCTTTAACTTATTTATTGTGGATCGGAGTTTGGTGGGATTGGGAAGAAAGTTTAAGCTTAGTTATTAGATTTAGAACTACATAATGATGGAACATTGTTCTATAACTCAGAATCTAGCTCAATATGACAATACTGTATGTGGAAACAATAACATCAGTTCTTTAAATATTACAGCACTGATAAAAAAAAAACAGTTTCTTTGTAAGATGTTATGTTATAACCAGCCAAATACCGGTACCTTACTTTAACCAAGCACTTCTATTGGGACCGAGCAACAAAATTGTGATCTTTCTACTACTCTATGTTTCAGACGAAAGCACTTAAAAATAAAGTCAAACGAATGACTAGGGCTGAGTTGTTTAAATGCCGCCGGCAACGAGCCATAGCTTAGTGTGGAGTCAAAATGAAAATAACTGTGGACAGACACAAAGGTGGAGAATATAATCAACAATGAATATAATAAATCGCCCTTGTTATTTCGTTGATCATTTTTTTCCGCAAACATTACAACTCATTTTTTTGTGAACAAGAGGGGTGTTCTCTACGTTATTAAACGCGAAAAATTGGGAACTATAAACATTTACAAAATTAAACATTTTCGCCCAGACCTACGAATGATCAATTCTAGATTGAAGTACTCTAGATTCCAGTATGTTGAGTGTATGACCAACGAACAAATCTTATGAAAATGGTGACGGAGCCATGATAGAAATGAAGCACTACATTTGTAGGGTCCCCCACTGAAAATCAGTTAGTGCAAGTGAGCAAATAGTATAAATAGTATAAATATTTATTTACTCGTTTGCTTCCAGCGCCGGGAATATCCCGATGGCACCGTGAAGTTGGTCTATCCCGATGGGCTACAAGAAACCCGGTATTCTAACGGACGAATACGGCTCAGGGACAAAGATGGAAATCTTATACTCGATTCGGCTGCAGAAAATTAGACTTGTTTGGCACAGTGAGTTCCAGAGTTGCGAGACCAGTTGCAATCAGCTGTGTGTAAGCAAAGCAAAGCAAAAGCAAAGGATCTGACCGAAACCACAAGAATGCACATACCCAAGTCCTAATGTGTGTTCAGTGCAATGAATGAATTAAAATAATGCATAATGATTAATGCATGTAAAATAAATATGTATGATGGTAATTAATTATATTTTTATATTCTGTAACCTGATTATTTATTAAATAATAAATACTGTATGCACTTGACTATCTCCAATTTCCATCCGGCATCCACGATCACTTTTAAATATGACGAGAATTTGGCCTACAAAAGGAAGTGAATAATGTATTAAAAAAACTTTTTTTTTATAAGTTATAATTATAATGAACATATTTTACAATGTTATAAATATGACTATGACTCTAAGATTGAACTGCACTCTGATTCCATTCGTGTAATGAAGCATTTCTACTGGTCTTCTGGACAACGTTCAAGTTAAATGAAATCGGCTTCATATTGTCCGAGATACAGAATATCCTTCTGAGTGCGTCCCTTGCTGCCATCTCTGCTGCAACTTGTACGCTTTCGCCTGATCCTGCAACATTTCAAACACAAAGCATGGCTGATTTTTTTTTATAAAATAGCAATGTGCAGAAGTAAAATTTGCCCAGAAGTAAAAATGCCCCACTTATTTTGCCCTTTTTAAAAGTCCAGCCCACTTTTTCAATAATTGACACCTTCATATTATGTGAATGTTACATCAAAGTGTTTAATCAGTTGTTTACATGACAGATTATTACAATAGATAGGCGAGTAATAAACAAATGACGATTAACTATCAAGCATCATTTATTGTACTACTAGAGCTGTGTTCTAGAATTCATCGCATTACTAATCTCGCTCAGCCAACATAAATCAAGTGTTCCAATATTCATACTAGATGGCTTACTAGACATTCCAGAATCAATCCCAAGCTTATCCCACTCATCCAACTCAACCTTTTTTAACAGAGATTTCTCAGATTACTCATGGCATGAGTTTGACTTGATTTACTTTTAACGTGGTTATATGTTTGACTGCTTGTATGGCAAACCAATATTATAATTGGAGAAATATTCACCACTCACGGATTGATTTGACGATGATTCTGAGAAAGAGATACGCATTTCTACGAATGTAACCTCCAAATGCAAATTTCCCTTCATTTACAAAGCAAAACAAATCCCACAAGTGTCCCTTTTATGTTGTGTCATCTAATCTCATGGATGAATTCTGGAATGCAGCTTATCTAATGCACTACAGTAGTCTCAAAACTGAAGGATTTAAGTAAGTTACCATCAAAAAGTGCCATTGGCAAGACAAGAAAATTCTTCTGCAATATTTGAGGTATAATGATTTTCTCTAGTATAATACAGGGGTGTAATACGAAGTATTATAGTCCAGCCCACTTATATCAAACTTGTAGGGAGCTGATTATTTTACTTTGTTAAAAAAGAACTGTTAAAACAGAACCAATTGGCATGTCCTTATTTTTGTTTAAGATGAATCAAAATTACTTCTTTAAATCCAGAATTTTGTTAAAAGAGTTCTTTAAAAGTGGACCCGAATGTACAAAAATAATCTTTTCTATTGCTTGGTTCCCATACTTTTACGTCGGACGTTGGCCAATTGTGGTCATTTATGCTAACGCTGTCCCCGCCTCTTTGACATTCATCGAGAATACTACGACTATGGTTGGCCAACGTCTCACGTAAAAGTATGGGAACCGGGTAGGGGTGTGCGAACCCTCATTTTTTTTTCGAACCAAACTTCGAACCGAACCTTCATATCAGACCAAACTTCGAACTCCGAACTTTCTTTAAAGTTTCTAAAGTTGTGGTTAAAACTACTGTAGTGTAAATGGGAGAAGAAATATTGTAGTGTGAAAATGGAAGTTTATTCATTTTCACACTGGATTCCTGCACTGTCGTGTTTTATCCTACTTGATTGTGACATGGGTAAACAACACTCTGGTTTGATCACAATCAGGTAGGTGCTGAGCTGGCTATTATGTAATCATCAATCTAGGGCAACAATACTAACATTAGAATACTGACACAGCATAATGGTCATACAAGTAATTTGGTAACTTCGCTGTGTCAGGGGTTTTGGGAGGCCCAGTTGGATTGTTGTTAGGAGTTTGGTCTGAGCCCCACTCTTGCATTTTGGCTTGAGTGGGGGGTCGAACCATGTAGGTGGATGAGTGATTATAGTCATGAGCAGCTAGCACAAGCCAAAGAAGGGGTAAAGGGGGGGAAGGTGACGTGATACGGTCGAGGTGGATTAAAAGTGGGGAGTCTGGAGAGTCTCGGGGGGGACCGGTTGGAGGAGCCGTTGAGGATGGACGCACATGTGAGCGCATGAAGATAGGACGGGCAAGAGCGACCGGCGGTGCCATGGGGCACAAGGACTATCCCCGAGGAACGAACCAAGGAGTCACGAGGGACGAACGGACGGGGCGAAAGCCAACCAAGGTAGTGTGACTCCTGAGTAGTAGATTAGAGGGAGATAGATAAAGATCGGTACGCCACGTTTTTGCCACGGTAGGATGAATGTCTATTGTCTATTGTGTAACATAATAAATGTACGGTTCCTCGATGTTTGAACCCAGGACTGTTGATTTAAGTACCTAGTCTCCCGGCCTTCCTCAGACATAGCAACGATCCCAAATGTACGAGTTCACGTATGTCAAGAGAGGGTTACGTCCCCAGTGAAACCTTGTGACAGCCGACCTGAACATGGGTTCGAGTCCCGTACCAGGGTGGTAGGGTCAGGAGTGGGTCGGCGCGTGAATTCGGTACATAACAATATGATCATGCGAATAAATTGGTTTTACTTGTTGATGGTGCTGATTCCATTTTTCTAAAATATTTATAACTTAAATGTGACTGAAAAACATTATTTACGAGCCCGGAACACATTAAAGAGTTAAAATCAAGTTTAGGCAGGCTCAAACGGAACACTAACAGGATACAGAGGGAAAATGGGGCCCGAAAAGGCACTGCCTTTGTTCTGTTACTTACAACAGGTTGTGAATGGCAATTTAGAAGGCATTGCCTAGCCCAACAGTTTGAATTTAGGCGGGAAGGCGGCAAATTCAAATAGTTCGTTTTCGAACATGGTTTTAATTTTTCGAACCGAACTCGAACTTTTAAAGTTGGTTCGAGTTCGGTTCGTTTTCGAACGGGTTCGCACACCCCTAGAACCCGGCATTATGTTTTCCTCTAATGATCAGTTTTTTGGTTCAGTCCGTTCAAAAAACCGATGAATAGAGGCAATACTGTATACTGTGAACCTAAAAGAAAATGAAAACGTACTTCACTTCAACATATTAGCTTAGCCTAGCAATAGGCCTATAGCCTATGGGCCATAGGCTATAGGCCTATTTTGATTACACAACTTGATTCCCAACACTCAAGAATTCAATTTGATAAAATATAATATACATAAACTTTCTACACTAGGTATTCAACTGTAGACTGTACCTGTTCCAATATGCTGTTTGTCTGTATAGACACCAACTTGGTATGCTGCTAGAATGGTGTTTCTCCCTGCTTCGTGTATTAGCCTTGCTTCTGGTTCACCCCTGCCCTCCCTTTCAAGAATATCCTGCAATTGTAGAAAAGTTCTTGAAGGGTATCTTTCATTTACAAATAGTTAAGTGCATACGTGCTCTAATCAAAGTAGGAAGTATTCACATAAAATCACACTCCAAAATGTGTGTGTAGTCCTATAGACTAATCAAATATATGTATATGCTTTTTAGAGTTTTTCATGTATCTGCCGATCAAGTTTGTGAAAATAAAATGGTTATGTGCGCTATTGTAAACCAAAACAAAAGTAGACGAGACAATCTTGGTTTTTCATTTAGGTTCAGCAAGCTTACTTAAAGTAATAGTAAATGCCCTCGAAACTAATACTGGAAAGCTAGCGGTAATATGGGCGAAAGGCAACAACATCGCTTCGCGGCTGACTTTCAGGAAACTAGTTCATTCAACTCCGAAATTGTGCACGACAGGTTGGCCTACGTCCGTGTGTTGTATGTGACCCTTGGTCTGGTTACGTATTTATGATGTCTTATAATTGAACACAAAAAATGATATCATTCACTTCTGCCATTCTCTATGTATCAGAAGAGCCCAACTTGGATGGAAATGTAATCAATACGTTATGAAATGAAACAATCCAATTTTGAATTTAGTATGTTCTAGTTTTTTTTTTATTTAGTGCATTCAAGATAGAAATGCCTGGTGTTTTAAAGAAGCCATACCTTACCTTGTTCACACTCAGTCACTGATAGAAGTTAGGCTACTAATTGCTGTAAAGAATGTAATGTGAGCGTAGTCAACAGCTAACAGCCAGGTCAATTTAACACTGTACAGTCAAACCCGTCTAAAACGTTCCCTTTCATTACGTTTTCCCGCCGATGACGTCCAAAATTATAGGTCTTGAAAATACATCCATTAGTGTAATGTAAAAATTACCCGTGCAGAACGTTCCCGTACGTTACGTTTTCCCGCCTAATACGCGAAAATAACCATCGATTTATGTCTTGCTTGCCGTTGAAATACGTTTTCACCAATCTCTGGCATGCGAGATAGTTCTCGACCCACATTTGTAGCGACGTTACAATTGGTACCGGCCTCCCACTGCACGTGTGTTGTGCATCATCTGCGCATGCGCGGGCCGCCCAAGGTCAAGTCTACGTCAAGACTGCAGCGTAGGCGAAGCTGCCAGTTGCTGCCAGTCAGTCTTTGGTTACTGACATGCGGACTGTCATTGGCCGGCCGCCGACTAAGCTGTCGCCAGATAAGTGTTGGTCGCTTGGAGGGTGAGGGGGGAGGGGGGTGCGATGAAAGGAGTTGGACCAGCTGGCAGTTGCCCGCCTGCCGGCCAAGGCCACTTGCTAGCGCCTAGACAAAGCTTGCGACTGTCGGCCGGGAAGGAGGTGGGGGGGGGGCTTACTGCCTGAACACGACCCTAATCCCTGCACCCCCTTGCCCGCCCACATTCCACAGTTCATCACGAGCGATGTTGGTAATTTCACACTAGTTCATTGCCCCATGGGTGCCTGTAGGCACAGATGATGTTTTGACACACGTGCGACCACAAAAATAGTTAAAAATAAATTTTGGTTTTTAATACGTTTATATGATATGTTTAATATGAGATATGTTTAATTTAAGGTGTCACTTCGAAAACGTAGTAGGCGGGTTTGACTGTATTTCTATTATTTTCACGATTTCACTTAACTACTGTAAGCCTAACTGCTGCTAGTAGCCGTAGTGTGAACTTCTTGTAATAATACGCCACCCACCCCCAACACGGCCATCGGGTGTTGGATGTCCCAGAGATCCACAATGTCGCGTCCGGCCAACTGTGTCAGGACAAAGTCTCGAACGAAGAGCCGAGCCCTGTCCGGTCCGGAGCTGCGAATCAGTGCGCCCACCAGCGCTTTCAAGGTCGTCGACAACGTTTCCTCTTGCGCGGGGAAATCCTGCAAGCGAACGTCGAGCGTTGGAGGTCAAAGAGTCGTCACAATGTATTTGAAACTAGGCATAATTGAAGTGTTAATAATTACTAATTACGTGCAGGAGAAAACAGTTAGTAGGCCTACCAGTATTCCGAATGTTTAAATGGACAACTGAGCACCCACCCCACCATTTACACCAATTACACATAGGTCTACATTACATTACAGTAGTCCACCACCTTTCACTCAAATTTCAAGGGACACCAAAAACCCCAATTTGAAATAGCCTACAGAATTTTGCATTAAAAGAACATGACCATTAAAAACACCAATACCCCAACTCTCTGCAGGAACTTGATCACTCATTTGAATTAAACACAAATTGGAATTAACATGGTCTCTACTGCATTGTTAGACCGAAACTCTATAGACATAGTTACTCACCGAGCAAAGAATTAAATCTTTTGTTCCTATGTGTGATGAAACGGTGGCTAAAGCCGCATCACTCATCAGCCAGTCGTGGACACAACTGCAACAACAATCAAACAAACTTAGCAAATGGCACTCCAAGGACGTGTCCAAACGCCTGGTTTTTGTTGCTAACTTCAGTTCTAGGTCCAGATTTGATGTCATCAACAATGTGTACCCTCCGTTCATTGCTTGTTGATGATTGTTCATTGTGTCATCTGGACTTGGACCTAGAACTAGCAACTTAGCAGGCTTCCAGACAAGTCTAAAGTAATGAACATCAACAATTATTTGATAACGTAGCACACGAGGATCTTTATTTAGAAATCCGCTACTTCAGAACATAGAATTATATGATGCCAATAGTCAATGGAACATTCTCAAAATTATCTAGGACCCTTAGGCCTAGATAGGTTTCAATTACGGTCCTCAACAATCTTCAATGACAAAAAAAACTAGTTTTCAAATGTTATGTCAAATTGTCAAGGTTCATTTTTCGTTGTTGTACATTGTTGTCTCTGAAAATTTAGAGACAGGATTTTAACCCAAACTAATCTAATGGTCCTAGATCAATTTTGAAAATGGTCTATAAAAAATATGAAATCAAGGCACAGTAGTTGGAGTAGGTAGTTGAGCCCATACTTATCATCCATAATAACTAACAATCTTCCCTTTGATATAAAAAAATACCCTAAATGACACCAGATTTTAAATCAAACTTTCGTAATTGCAAATGGCAAATACTTTCTAGACACTAGATGAATACAAAAAATATCCCAATCCCTGACATCCGATCACTGATCAGCAGTCTTGGGTAAATTACTTTTGAAAAGTAGTGACATTACTTTACTCGTTACATTTCATTAAAAGTAATGAAGTTACATTACTAATTACTTCATTCTTAAAGTAATGGCATTAAATTACTTTTCCTCCCGAAAAGTAATGACGTTACTTTTGTAATTACTTTTGCGATCTTATCAAATAAATAGGATAAGGTCGAATTTGGTATGTCATCAAATTATTTGTAAATGCAGATGCATTCTGATCGTGGTTACTAGTGTTTTATTTATCAACGTAGGATAGGATCAGTAGGACGGCTAGGCCAGGCTCCACCAATCCCACTTGTGCTTGTGGGTGTATCAGACAACATGTTAAACGATGAACGATAAATGATTAAATAAACACCGGATCACGTTTCTACAAGGTTTGTTCAGTTGACGCGAACTAAAGAAACGTGGGCAAAGGCCTATTCTCGTTTCACTGAGAGGTTACAGGCTAACCAACACAACCTATTTGTTGGAAAAATAAAGATTTGTTCGGTCGGTAAGATCGATGTGCAATTTTATATGTTGAAGTTGAGAACATTGAACAGTGTTTAATTTTGTCACGACTGGTGGCGAAAACGAGAACTTGGTGAACACGGCAGCAAGCCTGCACAATGTTAGGTTAGGTAGGTTAGGTTTTTTCGATTATCTCGGCAACTGTTCGTCGTAGAGCAAACCAGACCGTATCCCGTGATCACACTCGTTATTCTCTAACAAGAAATAAATTTGTTTGGGAGACAATATGTCGGGAGTAACTTGCGGAAGTAACTTGCGGGAGTAACTTCCGGGAGTCACTTGCTCGGGTACTGCGGCTGTATTATGTGGTTAGGGTAGGCGGTCGTTTTTCGGGGAACTTTTCAAGTAACGCGATCCTTATTTTGACAAAGGAACTTTTATTTGAGAAAGTTCATATTTTCGGCAAACTTTTTAAAACGTTCTTTGAAACAGTACTGTAACTGTAACTTAACGAAAAATAACGCGTTAGTAACGTAAAAATCACGTACAAATGTAATGAAATTACTTTACTCGTTAGTAATAAATCATTGTAACGGTGTTACCGATTCCGTTACTGAAAAAGTAATTTCGTTACAGTAACGCGTTACTTCCGTTACGTTACTACCCAAGACTGCTGATCAGTTATCACTAGGGCTGTGCGAGTACTCGAATTTTCAAGTACGAGTCGAGGTATGTTTGAGTTCAATTGAGTTCCCAGTATTAAACTTGAATTTCCGAGTCGGTAAAATAGTACGTCAATTTAGCAAAGAGCACCAATCGCTTGTTATTTCTCCGTTAGATGGCAGCACACTAGAAAAGCCTGCAAAACGTGAGTCACTATCTAGAAACTCGTTCTAGATGATCAGCGGAAATTTGCTAAATCCAATTAGAGCTGGCTACTATCACATGACCGGCAATACCAGCATTGATTGGTTGGAATGTGCTGGAAAGTCGAAAAGTGATTTTCTCGATCGCATTGCGGGAATTCGGCTCATCACCACTGTTTGTAACCTAGCTTAACCTACCATTCAATTTTACGAAATTGTTACTCATAAAATGTCTGTCCTTGGTTTCAATAAAACACTAATAGGCCTATCAACCATCAAATGACTATTTATTGTTTTTCAAAAGTGAACTCGAATCAAACCCGAAAACTGAATATTTTACTGAACTCGAACTCGACCCCGGATTGAAAATCTCCGTTCGCACAATAATAATGTTTAACTATTTTATCTAGGCCTATTTTATTCATGTAGCGTATCTTAGTTTAGTTTCTTTTCTTTATTCCACACTGATCGTTTTTACAAATGTGTCTTCTCTGAGGAAACGTCTTCATTACGTATAATTTTATTACGTACCTATTTTTCTATTCCACACTCTCTCCTCAGAGAAGACACATTCGTAAAAACGATCAGTGTGGAATAAAGAAAAGAAACTAAACTAAACTGTACATTTTAATAAACTGTACGGCGACTAACACCCACCAGATTCCCTCCTCGGGTAGACGGGGGTAGCGACGCTCTCAGGTATTGTTTGACGTAGTCGGTCATGAGTTCCCACCCCTCCCGGGCGAGTACGGCGTTGTCCTCGAGAGCGAGCCTCGGCTCCTCGATTCCGAGCTCCCGCTGACGCGCCTCCTCCTGGGTGATGTACGAGCGGTGGGTGAGGGCGCTCCGCAGCGCGTCGCTCTCAAACGACTCGTTCAGGCGCTTGCCGAAGGCGAACAGCTCCGCACGGTAGTTCCTGTACGAAAGAATATCTCCGGCTTGCTCAAACAGACACAAATCTTAAAATAACATCAATTCTAGCTTCTAGCGTACAGCTGTACCACGAGCACATCTCCGCGCCGCACGAAAAGCATGCGTGCGCATCTGGGTCGAGTCTACTCGCTTTTTTACGGGCAGCCGGTAGTGAAGAGCAGCTAGCAGGTGTCAGTTACTATCGACAGTGGTCGGGAACACATCTCTCCTGCGCGCTTACTGCAGAGCTACGGACGGCTATGGCAAAGCTACGATCCAAACGAGAAGTGAGATGCAATATTCAACTCGTGGTTTCAAGATAACCAATACGCGCATCAAACATTTGAGTTAGGCTATATTAATATTTTGGTCTAACTTGATTTCAGAAGAAATCCACCCACAAGAGTGTTTCTCCAATAAATATGCATTTGAATTCTGAAAGTGTCAACAAGCTACATTAGGGCTATTCCAATTATTTAAATGTTAACATGGAGACTAATAGTCTCCCTAATAATACTCACTAATAGAGTAGCATTAGTTTCATAGTAGTGCAGGCCTAGTATGGTCTATATAGTAGCTAAATATTATTCACTATTTTAATATGAACTATTGAAATTACTTACTAATACTTACCAATCAAGAAATGTGGAACGATGTTGCAGAGGTTGTGGTCCAAGTTTATCCTTCCGTTTCTTTAGTTCTCGGAGTGTCGGCGCCACCCATCGCTTATGATTTCGGCAAGCTGAAGACAATTTTGTTTATGAAACTATAAGTACCGGGTACTACAGAGTAGCCTAGCCTATAAACAGTAGTGTTTCCTGTGTACAGGGGCTGGTATGTGTGTAGGCCCTATGTATGTATGTATGTATGTATGTATGTATGTATGTATGTATGTATGTATGTATGTATGTATGTATGTATATGTATGTAAAGTCGCCTTACAACAACTTCCGTAATGCTTTGGTCATCAAACAATGACGTGTTTACAGTCTCGGCCAACACGAGTAGGTATGTGAATTAGTCACGGCCGCTGATTGGCTGCCGCTCAACCACCCGTGACGGAAGCAATACCGAGGTTGTTGCACGACAACTATAGGTATGTGTGTATGTATGTATGTATGTATGTATGTATGTATGTATGTATGTATGTATGTATGTATGTATGTACGTTAATTAAATATAAATGTAATGTAGGCCTATAAGACTTGGTTTTAAATTTTTGTTTGTGTTTGTGCTTGTTAATTTCAAGTCTATTCACTCTCTCGCTCTCTCTCTCTCAAGAGGAGTACACCATTGCCATGTAGGCCTAATGGTCTGTGAATAAGTAATAAATAAATAAATTCTAGTACAGCACAATATAATTCAATACTAGAAGAAATGATTGAAATCGTTTTCAAAGTGCCAATTTTCCGCGCCATACAATATACCTATTCTCGATTTAATGGCTTTTTCCGCTGGCCGTACTGATGCGCACTCAGTGCGAGTCGCACGTTCCACTGGTAACGATAATGTGCACTTGTGCAGGTTTTGCGTATTCCACTGGCACTCTTGTACTGACACAGTGCACACTGAGCCAGTGCGGCACACTGAGCCACACCGGCTTTGGGGGTCATGCGGTGTTTTCAGGAAAAATATGGTGGCCATGGACGCGGGAAAATTGTACCCGGAAATGGAACTGCTAAGTATTTTCGTCAAGATAGTGAAGCTAAAATCGAACCAACATCCAAACCGAAAATTTACCAACAAATTTGATGCACTGACAAAAAGAAACATGTTCCACTGGGAGCTGAACTGCGGGCAGCACTGGTGTCGTGCATCACGTGAGAAGGTGTATTCGGTGCGCTCTCTGCGTGGCCCAGTGGAAAACACCATCTGCACGTATATCACAGCCTTCAATTCGTTTTGAACTGATTACGGTTCAGTTGAACACGAATTGACTTGCGAGTGTATACTACAGACATTAGAAGCGCCATTCTCAACCAAACTTCGATTCGAGCTGAATTGTTGTTGTTCATTTTAATTTATTTGGTGGACGTGGATTTTCAGTGTTGTAATCGTACAAATATCGTGTGTTAAATCGCAGGGGTGCTACGATGTACGTCTCCGCGCCAAACAAAGATACTGGCACCAAAATGTCAGCAGCATCAGCCCCACCGCTATTCGAATAACCTACATTCTAGGTGGCAGTGTTGATTTGAATTGACTGTATATTAAACGAATTTCAATCCCTGTTACTCGAGTCAATATGCTTTGTCAGTGGATTGATGCTCTACGCGAATCGAGTGTAGTCCGCCTATCAAGGGACTGAATCGGTATTGAAGTCAAATCACATCCACCCAAAACGAATTGAAGGCTGTGATATATGTGGTGCATTAATAGTTAAAAGAAATGTCGTTAGATGCAGCAGCAGCCGTGTCCGTTCTCACTGCGTTGTATGAAGCGATGCTAGGCTAGGCCTAGCTTCCTTCCGACATAGAAACGAACACCAGCCGTGCACGAGACTGAATTTCCGCGGTTGACGTGTAATAGGTCTAGCCTAGGCATAGGCCTAGGCCTACCCTATAATCTAGGAACTTCAAACCCAATGGCCTAGCCTAGGCCTGTACAAGGGCCCCATCAAGACCGATAGGCCTACAAAACTATAACCTCAAAAATAAGCTTAGCCCTACGCTCTACATTAGGGCTCTTCACGTCTTTCATTTGTACATGCATTTAAAAGATATATGTACGCTCACCTGTAAAGGACAAGGATGTTCTCAAATGTTCAGCATTTAATACAGAAAATGAAAACAATTGTCTTAAAGAGATCATGTTTTTGGTCTACAGCTCACGGTTTTGGTTTTGCTTTATCCACTCCACTGCTTTCTAAATCTTGTTCTCTGTGTTCAGACGACTAGGCCCTAGCGGTGGGTCGTCGAACTGGAACCAGGAGATGACTTCACACTGGTAAACATGGCGGGTTCAGAGAAGAAACGGTATGTCAATGTCATTTCATTTTACCTTAGATACTAGGCCTAAGCCCTAACGTAGTTCACAAAACGTCTTATTTGAATAAAAAAGTGAAGGGCTTAACAAGGAAAGTGCGCACGGCGCCGCTCGTACTAACATGCAAATTTTTAGTTACATTGTATCTAGCGTAGGGCCTAGGCCTATTATCATAACCTTAAAATAATCTAAATCCTCTTGTAGTCTTGACGTAGGGTCTAGGTAGGCGCCTAGTTTCTTTATTCCACATTGATAATTTTTATAGATGTGTCTTCTCTACAATTTGGTCGTAGGGCCTACTCTCCTAATCTAGTGCTACCTACTTACGCGAACCTGATCCAAGCTCTCTCTCTCTCTCACTCTCTTTCGGAGAGAAGACTACTGATCGAGTTAATCGGATCAGGTATACGTAAACGCCCTTGACGGTTAACTGATGTTTTCTAAAGTAATATCACCTCTCGCATCTTAAAGCCGAGCGATGGATCAGCCTTAACTAGTCGGAATGTTTTCTTGAAACGTTCTCTTGACAATTCGTTAATTACCCGACTACCCCGTCAGTCACTCGTGTAGCCTAGTACTACCAAATTCAATGGTGACAAAGTCCTTGAATGAAAGTTTGTGTGCACATTGGTTGTGTGCAGTGGGCCTGGCATCCAGGAATCCCAATGAAGGAGGGATCGAATATTCCAAACAGGTAGGAGCTTCGGGCGACAGGCCCAGCCATCAGAGGCGATTTTATTCAATATATGACGTTTTAAACGCCTGTGAACACGTTTCAGAATCAGACTGTCATAGAGTAGGTCATCGTAAAAGGCGAGAAAGAGGACCCCGTAACCTCTTTCACCCATTAGTCTTTTTAAATATATTCCTCCAACTTCCTCCCCCGCATGGCCCTGGGAGAGAATAGGTCCAGGGTAGCTCTTCCTGACTAAACGACCTGACTTGACAACAAAGTGGTCAACGTCGTATGATTTAATGGTTAAATACGTTATTAAAAGATAAATAGGCCTAATGAAAGTGATAGTTTCCTCCTCCCTACTTTCCTTCCTTCTCTTTTTTTGTGGGGGGGGGGGGGGGGTTGAACCCCATAATCCTCCCCTCCCCCTTTGATACGCCACTGGTTGTGTGCAACATGATTCAATTGTGTTTGCTTGGTGCCTCACAGTTTGAGAAACTGCCATTTTGTCTAAGATTTTAAGCATACACTAGCTTAGCTTAGAATCATATTCAGTCAAATCTTCTAGGGACAAACTCTTAAAACTGTTTTTAATTTCAGGTATGGATTAATACAGAACACTAAATCTACTCTGGGAACGCTTTTACCTCGACCTTCAATATTTGGTGATGACAGCGCTTCTGATGATGAATCTGTACAGCAAGGAAGCTCAGATTGGGTCAAAAAAGCGTTTCAGGTAAGAAGCGATGGCTGGTAAGGACACTAGCGCTGCTACATTACAGTCTAGTAACATGGTAATACCATTAAGTTGATCGCATTTTAACTCAGTGTTCATAATGTAGTCTGTAGGTCTACTCTAGGCCTACTGGTTAGTCAAACTTTGTTACTTTGAATCTACTTGTAGGCTATGTGCCAATTCTAAACATATATATTCCTAACCAAACACCATCGATACACACATGATACACTATTTATTACCTCCAGCTCGACAGACGTTTTATGCTAAAGGTGTTATTTCTCTTCCAGAAAGAGTCCGAAAAAAACACAACCAAAAGACAGACAAAACTCAACATGCAGCGAGCTCTAGAGGAAGATCCGACGATCTATCAATATGACGAAGTGTACGACAAGATGGAAGCGAAGAAACTTGAGTCCAAACTTGCAAAGAAGGATGTCGAAAAGAAGGTGAAGTACCTCTGGAATATCATTTTAAGTGTGCTTGAACAAGACAAACTCACCTTATTTTAATTTATAGCTACTTAAATCATGTCTAGTATAATGTGAGGAAAGGATCCAACAGCTTACCTCAACGATTTTAAATCGTTGATTTAAATCGACAAAAAAAACTTACCAGGCAGACTTACTAGGCATATATCTCATTTTCAATTTCCCTCGAGGACCGTAATCGCATATTATATGAAAATGAAAATGTATTTGTTTATTTCCTGTCGACTAGTATTGTTTGTTGGCAATTGCAATTTACCAGTTGATTATCCCTTTGATGAAACCCTTCTTATTGTTGATTTAAATCGAAAAAAATCCAAAAAGTCTGATTTAAATCAGGAAATCGATTTAAATTAAAAAAACCATGATTTTTGATTTTTTTAATAAAAATCAAAAAATCATCCACCCTGCCTTGTATTTTGTACGTATCACATGGTGAATAAATAAACTAGGAAAACGCTCTGTTTGACGCGTTGATAAGCGAGCGCGTCCATATCTACGAACGTTCTGGCGAAAAGATCTCAAAGCTAATAAAAACAACAATTCAAGAATGTGCATTTCAAAATTTTTTCTAATTTCCATAGCTATTATACTTCCCCCGATATTGTTGAATGCAGTGCAATTTGCGTTGCTAAGAATTTTCGTTGTCATTCTGTCTAGTGTTTTCGCGGCGGTCCGCCACCGTTACTAACAGTTATTGAGTGTAACTTTGTAACTTTTCGAACGATTTTGCCTCAAAACTATACACCTTCAATCCACATCGAGGCTTGTGGATGGTCCAAATTTCAAGTTGTTTGGTTTTTCCGTTCGACCGCTATCAACAGACATAAAAACAAAACAAAAAACAAACAGAATGAAGTGCCATAAAAGTCTAGTACAAAAAAAAACAACAGAACGAAGTGCCATGAGAGTCTCGTGGAGACGCTCGCTTCGCTCGCTTAATTAATAAATAACCCCTACCTTCTGTTGCAGCCAAAGTACATCTTGTCGCTCCTGGCCCAGGCGGAGCGACGCAAGCACGAGAACGAGCGACGTACAGAGCGACAGGTGCAGAAGGAACGAGAGGCGGAGGGGGAAGAGTTCAAGGACAAGGAGGCCTTCGTCACGGCCGCCTATCGGACCAAGCTCGAGGAGTTCAAGAAACAAGACGAGGAGGAACAATACAGAGAGCGGCTGGAAGGTGGGCGCATTGTTTAGTGACACAAAACGAGGCACACCTTCAGTGTGTGTGTGTGTGTGTAATATTTTGTAATTAGTTATTTTAATGCATGAGTCATACAGCGATGGTGTTGTCACAATTAGAGCAACATCAGTTAAGAAATGTAACTATTAAACAAAACCTCTTGTTGTTTTCTAGCTTTCACCGATGTTTCTAAGCAGAGAGACCTGAGTGGCTTCTACCGCCACCTATATCGACAGACGGTAGTGGGCGAAGACACAGAAAAGGTGGCGGCCAAGGTCTCAGAAATTCATGACACGGCAGTTCGGGATGAAAACGTTCAGGACACAGAAGTTCAGGACACGGCAGGGGTCAAGGAGAAGACCGAGAGACTCTACCGCAAGAGAAGATCGTCCAGTTCGAGCTCTTCGGATTCGGACGAGAATACGGACAAAAATCTAGACAAAAATCCGAACAAGAATCTGGACAAGAATCCGGACGCCGACTCCGACCTCTCCGACTCGAGCTCTAGCGAGTCCGAAAAGGAAAGCGACGACCCTGCCAAGAAGAAGAAGAAGAAAGCCGACGAGGGACGGTCGAGGGAAGAGCCAGTCGAGTCGAGACTGGAAAAGCCGGTCGAGTCGAGCCATTCGGGCGAGGGGAAAGAAAACGAGAGTCCGACGGAGAGTGTTCGGCCCGACGTGGAGCCGCCCAAGGTCAAGGTCAACATCTGGTTGAAACGGACCGTCGGGAGTGCGTTTGATGCGGCCGTGGAGCGGTACTACGTACGGAAGGCCGCCCGATCACAGGCCGCCCACTAACTCTTTAAAACCCACATGCTTTTTTAAATACAATCTTCTAATATTAAAAGCTAGGTGTCGAAGTTCTTGTCACTACTGTTCATAGACTTGGGATTTTATTAATTTGACACTTCCCTTGCTTCTCCCCCCCCCCCCCCCCCATTGGTATGTGACCACCATTACCCCCAGGACAACCTGGAAATTATATCTCATTTATTCACTTCATAGTATATTATTAAATAATCAGTCATATAGTTTGTTATGCTCGGTCGTGGTCACATAACTAGTGGGTGGAGCTTCAAACTATGGGCCTGTCCAAATTCTATCAAAAACATTCTTGTTCTAGGTCTTGATTTTACATCATCAACAATCAGTAGCCAGAGGTAACCCATTGTCGATAACATAAAATCAAGTCCTAGAACAAAAATGTTTTACATAGAATTCGGACAGGCCCTATGTCGAACTAAAAATATCCGCACTCTACCTACCACCATTTCCTACTTGCTCCTGTGAAGTAAGTTGAGCCCACCTTGTGCAGTGGAGGGCCCAGCCAGCAAGCTTGTCAGCGAGAGAACACGAGGGTGAGAGCTGGGCCCACTCCGTCTCCTGCGATGGAGGGACCAGCCAGCAAGCTTGTCAGTGTGAGAACACGAGAGTGAGAGCTGGGCCCACCTCGTCTCCTGCGGTGGAGGACCCAGCCAGCAAGCTTGTCAGCGAGAGAACACGAGGGTGAGAGCTGGGCCCACCTTGTCTCCTGCAGTGGAGAGCCCAGCCAGCAAGCTTGTCAGCGAGAGCACACGAGGGTGAGAGCTAGGCCCACCTCGTCTCCTGCGG